>NEWO01000007.1:1277064-1298791 GCA_003013225.1 Phalaenopsis aphrodite
TATTAATATAGTGCAACATGTCTATGATTCTTTTGTTGTTATAATTTATGGTAATATAGTTACACCCTTATATTTGATGCATTATTCTGTCTCATTTTGAACTCTAATCTATGATTTCAACTCTATGGTTTAGGCATGTTTAAGATTATTCACAAATGTGTCAGTGCCAAGGGATTTCATGGGACAAAACGCTATATTGGGGATCTTGGAAAAACAGTAAGCTGCATTTCAATAATTCGTGGATTGTTATACATTGTTTTTGAAGATTTTCCTCATGGAATTTTTTGCAGATGAAAACCGCAGGTTCAAATGTTATTTTTGCTACTGTCACAGAAATATCAGACAATGTTCTCAGAGGTGCTGAAACGAATGGCTTCAAGGGTCTGGTAAATTATGTTATCTGTTGGAAGTTGAAATTATCAAGTGCTTTTTTTATTTTATAATTTTTGGACTTTTCCAAGAATTTTGTCTTTGGTCTTATTTCAAAGTTTATAAATTTGCTAGGTTTCTGGTTTCCACCAAGGAATTCTTAGACTAGCGATGGAGCCTTCCTTGTTGGGAGCAGCTGTTATGGAAGGTGGTCCAGATAGGAGAATCAAACTTGATCGTAGTCCTGGTGTTGATGAGGTAGTTTTGCATATAAATGGTTATCGATCTTTTGTGTCAACTATAAATCCGATTGGTTATGTATTCCTATTCTGTTCAATCTGCATTTTCATAGTGATAGTTGCAAGATTTTGCATGAAGCATCTTTTCACAGTTTCTGCACGCACACTCGCACGCACATGCGTATTTTAATAACATCAAATACAAAGCATCTATTAATGCATTTTTCTTAGTCTTTCTTACTCACTGTCTTATAAGCAATAAACATGATCTACCTGAACGTAGGGAAAAGCCATCTATCTAAAGTATTTGGAACATACTTTTTGGCTCAAATTTCTGGCCAGAAACCGGAATTGAATGATTGGCTGACTTGAGTTGACATTTTTTTACGTGATAATTGCATGTCAAATACAAAATCATCATTTCATGCCTGCCAGCTCATTTGGCTTCCTCTTTAGGCTAAAAGTTTTGGTCAAAATTGCGCACCTTTAGTTTCCTTTTTTATCTTTTGCTTGGAGATCATAATTTTTTTTTTTTTGTCCTAATTTATGCAGCTATATGTCGAAGGGTATTTGCAGGCTATGTTGGATGTGATTTACAAACTAGAATACCTTCGTGTGAGGGTTATTGATAACGAGGTATGTTGATAAATTAAAGCTTGTTATTATCATAATTTTACATCAAAATCAGATGCAGTGTGCTGTTACTGGCTGCTGAGACGTTATCTTCTTGGGGCATGTATGTACATATCACTCAATTCCTATTTATTTACATACCTAACACCTAAACTTTGATTTTTACATTTATACCACCCAAATCTTTTATATCACATAAAAAATAACATCATTTTAACTTTTAAAAGCAAGATGCAAATTTTCATGCATAGGTAAGGCGGTAAGTATGCAACAATTGAAGTTTAGGTGTTAGATATATAAATACATAAGAATTGAATGATATGTATGTAACTATTCCTGACCAGACTGGCTGGTTTGACCGATTTAACCATGAGTCGGCATTCAACCGGTTCGGTCCAAGATCGAAACCGTTTTTAAATAGAACCTAGATTGAATCGGTCAAAATCAGGGCTGAACAGGTGAATGCGTGAATCGGTCTGGTTTTTAAAGAACTTGTTGGTTCAAATACTGTCCAATCTTAGACTTTTGATTTTGATTGGATGGCCAGAAATGTGATATTTGAATTAAAATTTTAGAAAATATAATGCCTAAATTTTGTATTTAAAGTGTTGTCCCAATTTAAAATATTATTTCTTCAACTGTTAAAAGTTATATTACTATTATTTAATCTTTATTAAAATAATTTAAATATATATTTCATCATCTGTTTTAACCTCCGATTTAACCCCAGTTGAACCATTAAATATTTCATTCTTCCAGTTTTCACAACTTTGTCAGCCTCTGCATGTTTCTCTTATTTTAGTTAATGTATGGTAAAAAGATTAATGGGCAGACCTCCCTCCTCCACTGCCCTCATAAGCCTAGTTGAACTTTTTTAGAAGCGGATATACACCATATAACTGCGAACATTTAAAAATCTTGTGGATATGTTGGATAAAGCAATGTAGCTGTTGAGTAGGCATGCAATATTGCAGAAATTCTTTGGGTCATTTACATCGAAACCACCCAATTCCTATATATTTACATATCTAACACCTAAGCTTTCCTTTTGACATCTATACCACCCATTTTTTTCGTATCACTTTAAAAATACCATTTTAATTTTTAAGAGGTAATGTGAAAGTCTAGATTTATTTTACTTATTAGCTACAAAAATAATTTCTTAAATATATTTTAGAACAACCAAAATATCTCCGAGTATTTTCTTATATATTATATTTGATTGATATTGGTATTTTAATTACTTGCAAGCAAAACTCTCCAAAGAAAAGCAGAGTCAAAGAATTTTCCATCTCAGCCAGCATTCTCGACGTTGCACGAGGCGCTTAACAAAATATATTGACCATAGAGATAACCATAAAAACTCAACCCTACGGTGGAAATCAGTAAAAAATATTCTCTGGAGAGTTTAAGGTCTACGCTAAAGTGATATAAAGTGCAATAATTGCTTCAAAGTCTTTTGTGTGTGAGTGTGTACTTAATTTGATATTGAAAAACAGCTGAGAGAAAGGTTGGTCATTCAGAGTCTGCGTGTTTTTTTTTTACTTTTACATGTTCCTTGCAGGTTCTGCTGAAAAACCTACCACCAAATAGTTCCGTCATAAATGAAATTATGGAAAATGTAAAGAGCTTTCTGGTTAGCAAGGCTTTGTTGAAGGGAAACGCCTCAACATTTTCTAGCCCTCTGCGCCATCTACGAAACGAAAACGTGAGTCGTCTCCGAACATTTTGCTATGAAATGAAAGATAGGACTGGCAATAACATTTGTCTCGACTTCGTTAAACTTGAATAGCGCTTATACATGTAAATAAATGTTAAAATGGTCTCCTGAATCTTCATAAAGTGATATAAATCGGCAATTTAGTCAGCAGATTCTTTTAATGTGGGTTGAAATAATTACTCCTCTTTCACCAAACTTGTGCAGGATTGGAAGCTCGTTCCAACAGTGCTGACGCTCAGCGAGCATCTCTTCGTTAGTTTCGCCATACGCATGCTGCGGAATCAAGCCAACAAGTTCATAGCTGGCATCAAATGGAGAGGAGGAGAAGAGGCCAAAACAGAAGGTGAGATAGCCCCAAAAGGGAAAGAGCTAATGACTGGTAGGACATGGGCTGTTGGTAGGTTCTTCCTCTCTGGCATGATTGCTTATGTGGATGGGAGGTTGTGTCGCCACATACCCCATCCATTAGCAAGACGAATTGTGAGCGGATTCATGCTCAGTTTTCTTGATAGAAATGATGGGCAGTGAATTTGTTCAAGTTAAAACTACTTTTCTACGGTGATTACATTACTCTCAATGTACAATAATAGATTTTATTTTTAGCGGTATTATTTAGGGTGTAATATATATGTTTTTTTTTTTTTGTGAATGTTAAAATTAAGGGACATTTACATATGTACCACCCAATTCCTATGTATTTACCTAACTAGTATCTAAACATTGTTTTTTTATATCTTTACCACCCAATCGTTTTTTCACATGGAAAAACCGCTATTATATGTAAAAATTGAAGTTTAAGTGTTAGGTATGTAAATGCGTAAGAATTTAGTGGTATTTATGTAAATCTTCCTAAAATTAATCTTTGTGATCTTTCCAATTAAAATGCTTGGCTCTGTCAATGGAAAAAATAATACATCAGTATTACACACGTAGAAGTAACGTACGTAACCAATGAAATCACGCCAATGAAAAAAAAAACGGCGCATTAACACGAAGAATATTCTCCCATGTGTTATTCATGTGTTATTGTGTGTTATTCATGTGATATTGTGTTATTATAACACTAAGAATGTTTTCAGGACACAATAACACTTGAATAACACGGGGAATATTTCTGACAGAGAAAAAAACGACGCAGTAACTCGGAGGAATATTCTCCCCCGTGTTATTCATGTGTTATTGTGTGTTATTCATGTGTTATTGTGTTATTATAACATCAGGAATATTCTCAGGTACAATAACACTTGAATAACACGGTGGGAATATTTCCCGTATTACTGCGCTGTTTTTTTTTTCTGTCGCGCGGGGTGTTGTAGCATGATTTCATTGGCTACGCACGTTACTCTACGTGCGTAGTACTGATGTAATATTTTTTCCTGTCACCAGTAAAATGTTTGCTTTTTCTTTTTTTTTAAAGTTTATATGACTGAAACCTAGGGAAATTTTTTTGAGTAAAGAACAAAAAAAGGGATAATTACATGTAGACCAACTGAAATTTTGATATTTACAAATTAACCACTTAGTGATTTTTCCCATGTCAGCTTTTATCCATTGAGAATTTAATAAAAATGAGAAACATGGATTGGGGTTTTACCTTGAATTTTGATATTTGTGTGAATTTGAGAAATAAATGAAAAAGGGTGGTAGATTTATGAATAGTAAGTTTCAAGTGGTCTTTATGTGATTGCCCCTAGTTAATAAAAGGAAAGAATTGCATACATCACTCAATTCTTATGTATTTACATATGTAACACCTAAATTTCAATTTCAACAGATACCACCTTACCTTGGCATGATCGTGTATCGTTGATAGTAATTAATCTAAACAAAATAAAATGTATTGTTAGATTATTTTAAACCTTTCTTATATCAGGTTAAAATCACTCATACTTTAATAAATAACCGAAAGGGCTAAAATCATTTGTGGATTGCTAAACTCAGTTGACTTCAAGTCAGGAGGATCAGCTCGTTCAATTGAACTTGGTCAGCATGGATCGATTGGTTGATTTAGTCTGGCTGTCAATCCTTAACTTCGATGAGCCTCTCGAGCATCCAGGGAATTATTGACAATACTGTGGAACTGAATCCTCCCTTGGATTGGTTCTATTGGAAGGTAGGTTATTGTATTGGTTCGTTATAGTGGCTAGTTAAAATGCTCTTTCTTTCTTGTTTTCGAGCAAACGACCTGAGCTTGGATCATCAGTCATCTTTTTGTCTGTCTTATGCTCTAGTCGATTGTAGCCTTGTTAGCTTGGTTCGTATAGCTTTGCTCGGTCAGTCAAGTTGGCCCAATTTTCATTGTACTCTTCTCTTCATGACTGTTGGATCTCTTTAAGATTAATACCGACACATTTTTTACGTACAAAAAGTAATTTATTTTTATTTAAAATTAATTAGTACTCAATTAATTTCTAATCAAAATAGCTTAAGTTCTTATTTAAATAGACGTAAATAGGATAAATAGTTAGCTATATTAAAAGACTTGGTCTGTTAAATTAGAATTTAACATAACTTACAAACGATATTTTAGTTATGATGTATTATATCAAATTAAATTAAGCCTGCAAAAATAATTTTTCTAACATATTACTGACTTTGTTGAAATATAAAGTATTTTATTTGGTACAATCGTATCACATCATTAACTTTTTTTTTAATTATGTAATATAATTCTAATTTAAAAACTATTATACTCAAATAAATTGATCGGAATTACTTAATCCCTTAAATATTATCTGTGTACGAACCGTACTGACCCTTCCCACAAAACCTGCTGCAGGAATTCCTCTGGCGCCCACTGTTCCTTGGAAAAATATTATATAAGATACGTTCGGAGTCTATTTATATGTAGACACGTGATTTTAAAAAAATACACGTGTTTTTCTGTGATTCGGCCCGGTAACACAGAGGAATATTCTTTCTGTGTTATTCTGTATTATTCAGTTGTTATTTGTGGTGGTATTAATGTATTATTGTGTTATTATAACACCGAGAGCATTCTCATAACACAATAACACATGAATCTCACCATAATAACACCTGAATAATGTAGAATAACACGGAAGGAATATTCTCATGCTCTAAAACCTTTTTTGTTATTTTATTTTTCTGTCACCTCCATATATCCACATATGAGTGAACTCCAAACATAGTTTTACATTACGAGTTCCTTTTCTAATTATTATTTTTAAAATATTTTTTGGGTCACTTACATGCATACCACTCAATTCTCAATTCTTATATATGTACGTATAAAAATAAACATTATTTTTTTTTACATTTATACCATCCAAATCTTTCGTATCTCATCTAAAACATCACTATTTTTACACATACGAACAGCAGTGGATGAGAATTGTATGTGATTGTGACCTCCATCCATCATTGTAGGTAAATATTTCATTTCATAAACAATATTATTCAATAAACAATTATTATAATTATAATTGAAAAAACCAATTTTTAAAATTTACAAATAAAACCAGTCCTTTAGCCCAAGGTATTGCACCATTGCTTGCACACAGATTAAAGAAAACACTTTATAATAAGCCACCCCATCCATTCACTAACCACCCAACCAGCTTCTCATTTCCCCTTCCCCATCTACTCATGGCTTCTGCGATCCCCCCAAACCCCTCTTCCTCCTACTCCTCAACCAACACTTTCTCTAACGATGACAACAGCTCCCCCGCCGTCACAACCCATCTCCACCTCCGGCCATCCGCCGCCACTACCGCTCAGCCGTCCCTTGACAAGGAGGTTGTTCTTCGCCGCATCCGCCGCCACAAACATGTAAACCGGCTTCAAGGTATTCTCGGTTCTCTTCGCCGCACGCCGCCGTGCGAGGACGAGAAAGATGGCTGGAATGCCGGCGATGGGTGGCTCGATGACGCCTTCTCATCACCATGACTGGCCGGCTGATGAATAAGAGAGATCAAGTGTCCGTATATCTTATTATCATATTATATTACATATATATATTATTTAGTATGTAGCAACTTCAAATGTATTTTACTATGGATTCGGATTATGAGATTTTATCTTGCTAGTATGAAAATTAGGACATGTTTGAGGTTTTCATTTTATTATTTTAAAAAATTGTCACACATTTGCTTGATTTTCTTTATATCTTTTAAAAAAAAAAAATTGGAATATTTACATACATGTCCCTCAATTTCTGTGCATTTTTATATCTAATACATAAATTTCAATTTTTAAATATGTTCACTATATTTTTTTAAATTTTAAAATAGCAATATTTTTATGTGATATAATAAACACAGAAATATATATACATAAAGCAATAATGAAATACATACAAAAACAAAACTAAAATGCAATATATCAACACTAATGTCTTCACCTACTATTCCACCTCTGCGTTATGGCATCTACCTCTGGTGTGTACTGATGTGAAGCTCGAAGCAAATGTTGTTGTAGTTGATAGTGACTTATAATTATTCAAAGGATTTAAATTTCATTGTCAGTGACTTATATAATTAAATTATGATCTTCATAAAATTAGCTTTATAGAGATATGTATAATATTAAATACAATAATGTGTTAGACAATGCATTAAATTTATGTTATTTATACTTTTCTTAAATTAGTAAGTAAATCTTATATGATTTTGAAGTGACTCCAAATTTTAATGGATCCAGGTTGTAAAGCTATGATATTAGTATTTCATCATATATGTACTCATGTTGTGTCATATTACGATTTTCTCTAAAATATTATGTTGTAGTGTTAAAAATAGATGCTTAAACACTTATGACTCTATAAGAAATTATAAAAATTAAAGAATTCTTTCTAGAGAGAAAGAGAGAGAAAGGAGAAAAGGAATAAGAGGAAGAGCACCTGAGAAAGACTTGAAGAAAGCTAAATAACAAATTTTTTAAAACCCTTATTTTATTATATTAGTCAATTCAAAATACATGAGAATATATGAACATGTTGCATGAGAAACTTGTAAATAACAGAAAAAGCATATGTGACTTCACACTACCAATTACACCATAAAGGAAATTAATATAAAAGCTTGCTTTCTAAAGAGGGAATTCCTAACCATAGCACTTGAAATAATCCCCTAAAGGCAACCACAGAGGAGTTCTGAGCAGAACCTGAGATGCATCAGTGATCAAAAAGGAGAGGAATTAAAAAGAGAGAATCGGGTCTTATACTCCCTTCAAAGTGTGATCAAGTTTTGAGAGCATTAGCTTGCTGGGAAGGATTTAATGACAATTGATCGAAAAAGCTTTTAGTAATTATGTCTGCAACTTGAAGATCTTCATACATAAGATGTTGCAAATGTATATTTTTTTAGTTGAAGGTTGTCTCTGATAAAATGATGATATAATTCTATAAGTTTGATGCAGGCGTAGAAAACTAGATCAAGGTTTCGTCTTTGTAGAGAGTAATAGAATAAATGAGTGTGTTGGTACACTCTTCAACAATCTTCTTAACCAGATGATTTTTTTGCTTGTAGTAGTCAGAGCCTTGTATTCGGTTTTAGTGGAAGACTTAGCCACTGTGGGTTGCTTCTTTGTAGACCAGGATATGAGTTTCAAGCTTATGTACATGCAAAAGCCCGAAATAGGTCATCATTCTATGGTACACTAGCCTAGGCACTTAAAATGGCCTTTTTCAAATAGAGATTATAACTTTTAAATTTTTTATAATATATGAGATTAGTTTATACATGTGTATACTTAAATAAGTTACAATGAAGGTTATGTCTTGACAGGGAACGGTAAGATATTGGAGCATGACTATAATTTTCCTATATTGCTCTTAGTCTGACATCGGTGTTGAAATATTAGGTTGTTTATGATAACTGGTGTGAAGATGTGTTAAGATGTGTTTGGCTCGAGACATGTCAGTTTTATTCAAATGTTGAGTTAACTGCTGAGTTTGGTTTAAAAAATATCCTTGAGGGGTTTTGTGAATGCGTAACCTAAGAAAGCGAGGAATAGAACCTGGCTGTTTTAAGTTAAATTGAATGCACAAAATGCTTTTAAATAAAAAATAGTTGTATTATAGTTGCTTTTGATTAATATTTCATCCACATAAACAAGGAGATAAATGTAAGTTTGATTGTTATTATAAATAAGAAGTGACAAATCAACTGTGCTTAAAATAAATTTATGATTGTATATAAGCATGCAAAATATGGAATACCACTAACGATGGAGCTTGCTTAAGCCCGTAGATGAATTTTTTATAATAATCACACATAATGAGGATAAATATTATTGGTGAAACCAAGCGGTTGAGTCATAAAAATAGTAGCCTTTAGCTTACCATGCAAAAAAAAGCATTGAAAGCATAAAGTTGCATAATTTCCCATTTTTTTAAAGTAGCTAGAGCAATAAGAAGCTTATTGGTGGAAAATTTTGCAATAAAACTAGAAGTTTCATTACAGTCAATACCTTGTTGTTGTTTAAAGCCTCGCGCGGCTAACCTGGCTTTGTGACGACCAATGGATCCATCAGCATGATATTTAATTTTGAATCTCCATTTGCATTTTAATATTATTTTATTTTGTAGGATGGGGAACGAGACACCATTTGCCTTGTTGTTGAAGTGTCATAAATTCTTTCGCCGTAGCTTGACACCAGTGAAAATGTTGGACAACTTGTTTGTAAGTGTTAGACATTTTAGTAGTATTGATAGCTTGTTGGAGATTTAATTTTTTTTTTTAGTTTTAAGTTACCTACTTATTTTTTTTTTTTTGGTTACTATTTGGTGTTGTTTTGGTGCAGATGAGAGGGTTGTCACGGAAGGGGAAATGGGCGATGTTTGGGAGAAGGATTTGTTGGGAGAGACAGTGGAGTCGATAATATGAGATTTGTGGGTAGGAAATGAGCTAGCATGAGTGTGTGAGATGGTATCTGGTTGTGGTGAGGTAAGATGGAAGGAGAGGGTGTTGAAGCAATGGAAGTGGGCAAAATAATATATGGAGGAATAATAATAGGCTTAGAGGTTATGTTAGGGAAAAACTGAGAGGTTGAAGTTTTATAAGGAAATGTGTCTTCAATAAAAATAACATGCCTAGAAATAAGTGATCAATTAGCTTGAATATCAAAACATTTATGACATTTGTGTTGAGAATTGTATCCCACGGAATTACATTTGGAGGCTTTCGGGAAAAAAAATTATGAGATGTATGTTAAGGTTGCCATTAAAAATAAAGACACCAAGAAGTTTTGATACATTGATATTCAAGTGAAGTGTTATAAAATTGAAAAGGTGATTTATTGTGAGTGGTGGAAGAGCAGATTCAATGTATTGGAAAGTTGATAATTGGGATGACATCCACTAAGAATCTAGTTGTGAGATGAGCGGTGTTAAACAAAGCTATGGTTGTTTTTATTAAATGCCAATTTTTTCGTTCGACAAGAACATTCTGTTCAGGGGTGTGAACAATTGTATTGATGCTTAATGTCTTGATCTTGTGAATAATTGTTAAGGAGATGAGACATATATTCTCCACCTCCATATGTTTTTAAGAATTTTATATTCTTATTGAAGTATTTTTTGATTATTTTATGCATGTTAATAAAATTGATTGATGTTTCAGATTTATTCTTTAGAGGAATTCACTAACAGAACCAGAAAAATGAATCAATGAAGGTTATATAATATTTATATCTTTTTATCGAGTTTAGAAAAAAAAAAACTAAAATTACCCAAATGCAACATTTCTAAAATACTAGAAGTAGCAGAGCACTAAAAAAAGAATAATTTGTTACTTTTATTTTGACTACAATCAATACATGAATGAATAGAAAGAGGGATTTTAAGATGCAGAAAGGAATAAGAGATCTTTGAGAGAATTTTCCTGTTAGGATGGTCCAATCTTTTGGTGGCATTTGTTTGAACTGATAATACTGGTCGGTGTTGTGATCAAATATAAGTCTTGATCAGCAATTTTAGAGAGTAGAATTTTCTTGGCTTCAAGATATTGAATATAGAACTTGTTAGCACAAAAAGTAACTTAACAATTATTGTCTTGAGTTAGGTTGCTAGCAAAGATAAGACTATGAGTAAGATGAGGGGGCTCTAAAGCATTTAAGCTTGTTGCTATGGGTTGGAAGAATACCATTTCCAATATGTGTAAATTTAGTATTTTGTCCATTATTTACAACCACTTATTCTGAGCCGGAGTACGTAGATGGTTAATTTTGATTGTCCAAATGAGGAGTAATATGAGTTGTTGCACCTGTGTCTAGGACCCAGTGCTAAGGTTGGGACTGAATTTGGCTGTTAAAAGTAGTGGATTGAGGTGTGGATGATGCTTTATAGTGAAGGTTGGTCCTATGCCAATCGTTGCTTATCGAGAAACCTTTTTTACAAATTTTAAAGATAGTGTGTGGGTTTTGCTGAGTTGTTATTGTTTTGATGTTTGTCGTGCGAGTTGTTCTAGCCGAAAGTTATTAAATTATGAAAACCACCTTTATTTTTATATGTAACTAGCGCAATATGTTGTGTGTTTTTGTTGGATTCATCGGCTAAATTGCACTCCTCACTATGCAATAATGAATAAACATCCTCAAGACTACTTATATGTACTTGGGTTATGCTAGCTATTTTAAATTCTTGATAGCTCGAGGGGAGACCATTTAAGGTGTAAAGAATGATATCCTGATCGATTTTGGAGCTGGCTACTGTAATATGCTCCACCAGGGTTTTAATGATTGTGAGATATTGATTCATAGTGTTGACTCTCATGGTGATGTCATGAAGTTCGTTCTTGAGTTGCATAACTCCAGGTCTATTTGTATCTTGAAAGTTTTTTTAGACTGTTGTATTTATGCTGTGTGGCTGAGATGAAAATTATATGGGATGACAAAACGAGAGACGGTAGAAAATATTACAGTAACAAGGACCTGCTCGATAAATTGCTAATGAAATTGGACTTGGTTTTCAATGAATTTTATTATTTCATCTTGAATGAATGGATCGGTAGCCACATTCTTGATGAGTGTCATAAAAAACAGAGGAATTAGGTATGCTAATATTCTTAATCTTTTGAAATGATGTAATGTGTTGCTGGTTGTCTTGTATTGATGTTAAAGAGCATTATTCCACGATGTTCTCAAGCTTGTAGCTCTGACACCATAATGAAATCTTTCCATAGAGATAGATAAAAGAGAAAAAGAAGAAGAGGAAAAACACTAGAGAAAAAAACCTCAAGAAAGCTAAGCAACAAATTCCTTACAACCCTTATTTTATTATGCTAGTCAGTTTGAAATATATGGGAATATATGAACATGTTGCATCAAAAATTTGTAAATAATAGAAAGACCATAATCTACTTTACACTACCCATTACACCATAAAAGCAACTCATATAAAAGCTTGCTTTCTAAATAGGGAAACCCTAACCAGAGCACTGGAAATAATCCCCTGGTGGTGACCACAAAGGAGTCTAGAACTGAACCAAAGATGCATCAAAGACCATAAAGGAGAGTAATGAAGAAGAGAGATTCAAGTGCATTTTAAAAATTAGTGATTGAACTTCAAAATATATGGTGTCTTGATGCTTTCTTAGGCAATACCTTAATGTTATAGGCAAAATCTAAGATTTATCGTACGTTCTTAGATTCTTTCATAGTCAACTCCTTCTTTGCTTCTTATTTCTATGATATATATTATCTATTTAAGCCTTTAACATCCATTTAATTATATAAAATTTAACAATTTGTAATTCTAGTTGAAAATTGATTAGACTAATAAGTAAGATATCACCAATCAGACTATAATTTGTTCATTGTCCTTTGACATTGCTATCATCTTCTATAACTTCCATCACATTCATAAAACAAGTAATTATACCAAAATTTATAATATAGCTTCTGCAATCATTAAAACAAATTCTTGCAATATAATACATATGGTGGATCATTTTAAATAGGGTATAGTCCATGGTTTTCTCTTTTCCAAATTTTTTCATCTTGCGGGATCAAATTTAGTTATTAAACTCATCCACTCTAATGTATAATTTATAGCATGCAAGCTTGCAAAAGTGTCCATCATACCATAATTGATAAATAATCGTTACAGAAGAATTTTAAATATTGGGTTCGATTGCTTATTTTGCCTGAAGAAAAAAATGTTATAAGATTTTTGATTATTTGATAAAAAAATATTATATCATGAATCCAATTTAATTTGTGTGGATAATAATATTAAGAATTTCATTCAATTATTATGAAATATAATTTAATTCATTTTATAAATAAACAAATGAATAATTAAATAATTGATTAGATCATAAAACTATAATTCAAATAAATGCTTTTACTGAATATAAACATAATCAATTATTTGAAAAATGTACTTTTTCTGGGTCAATTTGGTTATTGTTCGTTCGGGCTCGGACCGCCAACAAAAACGAGGGGGAGCATTTTCAAAACCCTTCATATCCGCCATTTTCCTCTTGTCTGGGCTCTCTAGGGTTTTGGAGCGAATTAAAGTGCGCCATGGCTTTTTCGGACGATCCGCCCTCCGCATCGGCGGAAATAGCTGCGGATGACCCTTCGAAGGAGGCGTCGCCAATCCCAGAGGACGATAAAACCCTAGTTTCTGCTCCGGAAGGTATTCAGAGCAATGGTGGTTCTGCAAATGTGGACGCCTGCTCTACCGAAGACGAGGAAGGAGACGAGGAGGGTGGCCTAGAGCATGCTACTGAGCTGTTCGAGAAGGGTTCGAAGGCCATTGAAGCTGGAGATTTCACGGAGGCCGTCGATTGCCTTAGCCGCGCCTTAGAAATCAGGTTGGGGTTATGTTCCACGATTTAGTCCCTTTGGGATTGCTATATTCTTTTCGAAACTGCGAAGCTTTCTGCTGGCATCTGTACTCGCAGAATCAGTTCCTGCGTGGATGAATGCTCTAATTTCTCAGTAGTCATTGACGTTGTGGTTACCATATCTTACTTCGCTTCATATAATATTGATAGAGCACGTATGCGGATGGAATTTCAGTGCAATTTAGGTCTACGTGGGAGCTGATTTAGCAAGATTTAGGAAATGAATTACTGATGTTCTTTTTGTTAAAACAAATATTTAGTGGGTTCATTTTCTCTTACAACGCCTTTTTGTTGTTATTGTGCCAGAATATATTATTTTTAGTTTGTAATTTTGTTAGGACACTCTTATTCTCAATTGTGTAGTTTGCATTTCACATTGTTGATGCTTTTTGAGGCTTAACTTTGAACCTCTTAACGATGTTGTAAGGGACCTGGTTAGGTTTACCTACCTTGCTTGATTAAAAGTATTAGTTGAAACTACCATTAAGGTTCGTGCTTTGCATCTGTAATGAGTGCATCTTTTTGTTATCGAGTATGCATTGATTAACTAAATGTATTATAATAATAATTATTTGTTATTATTTATTTCATTTCCTAATTTTTCCTTCATTTATTCTGCCTCTTGAGTTAATTGATTCAGATTATCAAGCTTGACCCACATTAGTTAGTGTTGTAGAGTATGCACTATTTTGACTGGCTAAATTTATTATTCTTTTTAGGGATAATTACATACAGAGTAGCTAGAACATTGATGTTTACAAATCAAGCACCCAAGGGATTTTTTGAACTACCAAATCGATGCATTTACACTTGCCACAATCAAACCATTGCGAATTTGATAAAAATGAAAATATGGGTTGGAGTTTCATCATAATGATGATATTTTAGTGAGAATTTGAAAAATAAATTAGATAGAATGCTTGATTTGTAAATAGCAATTTTCAGGTGCTTTGCTGTGATTGCCCCTTCTTTTTATTGTGAAATGACTCATGACTTATTGGTTAAGGAAGATGATTTTATCTCCAATGCTACCGATTAGAATCACATAAACAATTTATTTCTCACTATTTTCAAAAGAAGTATTTTTCTTTTTATTTTTTTTTCCTTCACTTAGCCTCCACTTCTTCATCGTGTAATGACATTAACTATTCATACAACTTGGGGAAGAGATCTCGAGAGAGTGGATGCTTTGTTTGTTTAAATCGCTTTAGTTTCTTGACCAAGGATTTTTTTGGCATAGTTTTAGGGATTAGGTGCTAAGAGTGAGTGAAATTTGGAAAAAAAATGTGGAAGATTATTGGTGCGACAAGCTAGTTTAAGCGTTTTTACTTCAATGAAAATTAACCTCTTTTTGTCTTTTCCCTTTTTAAATGTTTCTTCTATTTTGGTGTCAACACTTTTTTAATCCAACCTATAATATGAAAGGTGTTAATTGGTTATAATAAATGCATCACTCACTTTCTTTTTCTGGTTTCTTTATTGATGAAATTATTACTTGGAATTTACCTTTAGGCCAAGAATCAGGGGATACTATTTGGTGGATCACATAATAATAATAGAATTAATTTTTAGAAACTACTGTTTACCTTAAAGTTAGAGTTACTTAGGTTGACCTTGTTATTTTGATTTATTAAAGCATAATTAAGTTGATAAAGATTCTAATATATTTCATTTAGTCTAATCTTTGCTGAACATCCGGTTGATATACTGAATTAATTTGATAATTTAGCTAATTATTTTAAAAAAATGTTGATTATGGCTTAATACATCGGATTATATAGATTCATCTTAGCAATCTCTTAGGCGGGACTCTTCTGAAATGCAACATTGAAATTTGTCCATCATGTTGCATAGATGGCTTCATTCCATGGCAGAAGCATGAAGTACATACTATTTTAGGTTAGTGAAAAAATTTTTGAGGAAAAATTGAATGAATACGAGGGAATAGCTACATCAAAGATCTCAAACACCTGATATCGATTTTATGTAGTTCGGTGAAATTCATCTAGGGTCAAAATCACATCAATTAAATGTTTAACTGCATTTCAAAAGATTTGCATGGATAGAGGTTATATTTCATATTATTTAAAAGAAAGATATCACTTTTTGTTAACGATTGAAAAATAGTATAACCATATATTGTGAAGATGGTTGAATGTGGAGAAAAAAGACCTTTATGTTGCTTTTCCTTCTTATCTTTACTTACTATTAGAAAATATTCTTCCTCTCCTTATTTTGGGTCAAGTATAATTGCGAGGTGTTTTACAATTAAGGAATCCGTGGGTTCATATAGTGAAGAATTTAATGATCATTTGCCATTGAAATTTTTTAAACCTCAGTTAGAAGTCTTTGTTGTTGCATCAATTTAGGATTCTACGATAGATTATTTATGATTTTTCAATAGCCTCTATTTTAAAATTTGTGGTAGAAACCTTTTAGAACTTTTTTGTTGTTTAAGAGAGCCACTATTTTTAATAATTTAAAAATTTTACTCCATATGTAGCATTGTTCGTCACTCGGGAACTTGTTGGAGACTTGGTAATCATTTAGTTAATTGGGGAGGATGTCTTGAATTGATGGTTTTGTGTACATTATGACCCTTGTTATAATGATGGAGGTGTTGGTTGAATATTGGTTTTGCCTTGGGGTTTTCTTTAGATGATGTTTCTTGATGCCCTCAAGTTACGAGGAAAATGGTTATGTTAGGCATTGGAATGTGGTAATTTTGTTCGACATGTTTCTCGAATAAGGCATATTATTTTGGGTTACACTTGTTCTATTTGCCACACCACCGTCTTCGAGGTTATGGGCACATGCACCTGCTAAGGCCACATTGATCTTCTTGATAAGATGTGAAAGTGTTCATGCCCGACTTCATTGCATTTGATCAATGAATGATCTTTGTTTGAGGTGCGGGAGAGTGAGACTCATTTGTAATCATTTCATGCTACTTGGCCATTTTTTGATTAAAACTCTACTATGGTGTTGAGTCCCATGGTTCAAAATGACAGATTTGCTTTCAATCAATATGAGTGGGGGATCTTTTGACATACAAAGCTAAAATGCTTAATTATTATATGTTGGAAATTGTTGGAGGCTGTTGGAGATCTTTTGTGCATGTTCACAATGATTACTTGCTTACTATGCGTATGCAACAAAATAATGTGCATCTTATTTCTTTGAGAAACCAATATGAAACCTAAGTATCTCAAATATTCCAAAAATTGCAATAATTTAAAGCATTTCAAAGTTAACTTCACCAAAGAGGTAATTTATGAAGATATGAGTGAGGTGAGACAAGATAAAGGATAGATAAAGGCTTTTTTGGGAGATATGTTGATGTGGGATGCAAGTTTTCCTGTATATGTGGAATTCTCATGATTTTTGCTTTCGCGGTTCTCGAGTTGAGGCTCCCGCGATCACAAGTGACGAAGGGCGCACGACTTTACCGCGATGTGGGATTTTGCTACGATTCTGTTGTCTGTGAGTTCCGCAGTCGCGCAAATATCTATTATTGAGGCCTTTTTTATTTTTTATTTTAATTTTCAGTAAGTTTCTTTTTTTTCTCTTTTCTATTTTGGTTCATTCTTATTTCTCCATTTTCTAATTAGGGTAATTTTTATTAGTAGGCTATATATGTGTGTATTTTGCTATATTGGGACAACTAGCTTGTTTTTGTGTAATTTGGAGATTGTATTCTTTGTTTTCACCTTAAAGAGTGCTGTTTCCTCTTTCTTTTGTAAGTGGCATGTCTGTATCTTGCTTAGGAACAGGTGGTGAAACCTCCTTGCCACCTGCACATCGTCGTTTCAGAGTTTTCCTTGCTGTTTTCAGTGAGGACAGCTGCCAAACGATGCTTATCCCCGTCCAAACGCAGTTGAACTCGTACATTATCATTTCCTTGATATTCCACAACCACATTCCCCTAAATCTCTTTTCTAAATACGTTCTAGGATATGTGCTAGGTGGAAATTTCTCTGGTCGAAGGCATATTTGTCCTTCCATTGATTAGAGGGTTAAGAATAGAGTTATCTTTTCTGTAGGATTGGTAATGAACCATTTTCTTTTTGAGGTAATGGACCGGCAGATGGATGTTAGGCTTCTAAATTTGTATTGCTGTAGATGATAATTAATCTATTTGATGCCTTTTTAGTATCATTCCCAAATGTGGATTGATTCAAATTGTTCAATTTTGATTGTTGTTTCATGATTGATTTATGAATTTTTTTTGGATCTGATTAAGGATGCCTAACATTTTGAAGTGCTTTTATGGTGATGTTATGAAGCATTGTTGTGTTTTCTTGCTTCCCTTGTACGAATATAACATAATCACAAATATTGTCATAATAATTTTCTGAAAACTAAGGTTAGTCATTACTTTTTTGATTTTATAGATTAGCAATGTGTTATAAGACTTACATTACTATTAACGGAAATGCTTTTTATGGTAGTATGCAAGGACATTGATACTGTTTTTTATGGTTCATGTGATATGTCACTCAAATTTTTTTCTTTGATAGTTCACATGATATAGTATTAGTGTCCTTCTTCAAACTGTTAGTCTCTAAAATTACTCAAGTTTATCCTAGCGCTGATTCTTTGGATTTTCATACATACATACATACATACATACATATATATATATATACATACATATATATATANATATATATATATATATATATATATATATATATATATATATATATATATATATATATATATATATATATATATATATATATATATATATTCATTTGTTATATTAATTAATAGCCTTTGATACACTGAACTTGGATAGGCTTTTCAGCGACTAATTTTGTTTTTATGCATATTTCTTTATGTTGAAAACCACTTGATTGTTGGCCTTGAGATGTGATGTTTATGAATATGAAAATTTGAAGCATGTAGAAAATCTTGTTGGCTTAATATAAGTTGCAAATTCCATTCACTCCTTTTAAATAATCTGTGTTTTGTTTTGTGAGCATTTTTAAATTTGGTCAAAATATTATACCTAATATTTATAATTGCTTCACAAGTTTTTGATTGAATCGTGGTTTCTTATATTTCTAATTTTTTTGCGTAATTTATTTGATTTATTCAATCATTAAATTATGGCGTGGATTGATAATGTTTTTGGGTTTACATCATAAGAGAATTAGATTTTTTTAAAAAAAACTTAGTTGCCATTTGACTTGCGAAATTTAAATAAGGTTAGTGTTTTTTTAATTAATTTTTTCAATTATTTCCTCAAACCAAAGATGTTTTGCTTTAAATTGATATAGAATCTTATGATTGCATCATTAAGTCGACCAAACATATATAACAACTAAAGAAAATAAAATTAGTGGGCGGAATAACAATAGAAATGTTTCAAAGTGGAACGGCAATTTAGATGATATTTTTGAATTTTACAATCTGATTGATTCAGAAAGAGCTGGAGGAAGTGTTTAATCAAAGCTAGTGGGGTATGCTCAATCGGTTAGGTTGTGTATTAGGGTTGCTGCTATATCTAGATAGGCTAGCATGAAGTACAGAAGTACAGAATTTATTATTTAAAGATTTATAAGCAAGTTGGTTGTGTAATTATGATGTTGTTGACTATCATGCAAAGTTTACATGTCTTGGAGCTAGATATTATTTGCTT
Organism: Phalaenopsis aphrodite; assembly: GCA_003013225.1. Lineage (NCBI taxonomy): Eukaryota > Viridiplantae > Streptophyta > Magnoliopsida > Asparagales > Orchidaceae > Phalaenopsis > Phalaenopsis aphrodite. Next base: position 1,296,487 of record NEWO01000007.1, read on the forward strand.
TCAGACTATCATGTTACTATTAAATGCGCCACTTAAGGTTTCATATGAGAAATTGAAGGAATAACTAAACTACTGTTTACTTAAAAAAAAAAGAAAAAAAGAAAAAAAGAAAAAAAAAGGAGGCTTTATGCATAACTTCAAATATTGAGGAATATTACATTTACACTACTTTTGTGATTGTTGACCCTATACTTTTTGCAAGGAATATTCAACAGCATATCTTCTAAAGGCTATTGAATACACCCGACACAGTAATCATGTATGATTAAATTAGACTTCATTGAAAAATTATTCTTTATTTATAATCTTGTGTGGATGCAATAGATGTAGAAGATAAATTGTATGAATCTTTATTCGATTTTGGTGAATCTGAATTTGTACTTACAATATATCAGATTCATGGATTTGAATCTATACGTAACAAGAGTTAAAATTGGAAGTTTTAGAAGCAAATTAAACATGATATTATTTTTGAACGTTAATTGTTAATAGAGATTGAGCTTATGCTTGATTATGAAATTTGACCAATCATGTTTGTTGTATTTGATTAATTAATTAACCAATTTAAAAATGTAACTCTTAATGAATTTTCGTTGAATATTAATCTTATTACGGATGATAATTCATGTTTTTATTTTTAGTCTATATTTTTTTGTATATGATATGAATTGGAGCCAAAAAGCAACTTGCAATAGATATGTGTGAAATCCCAAAATAGGGCTAATTCGATTAATATCAAAGTAAACAAACATGATACAAGAGATGATCTACAAATTTAGAGGTAGTTCGTCTCTCCATAAACCCTAGACGCCGTTCTGAACACAAAGACAAAAGAAAAATAACAGCAAATCCAATCATAAAACAAACCCTAGCTAATTCACCCCAATAAATACTTCCCAGGATACACTGTTACGCCTTGACACGTAACATACACTTAAACTCCAACCCCTATACCTCTCTTGATTTTCATCCTATTGTACGTGATTAACAATTGCGTGGGCCTTACCTGGGAGCTGAAATAGCCCTGGACTGCTCCTAGGACTTTCACGCCTCTGATGGGTTGATTGGCTTGGCCAGGTCGACTGGTCCGGCTGGGTATGGTTGGTCCAGATCGGTCTTCCCTGGACTGGCTCGCTTGGCTCATCTACAAGAGCGATAGGATTTTTAACACTCCCCTCTCAAAGATGCACCTTAGCATCAAGGTGAAATGATGGACATTGCTTTTAAATCACTTTGTTAGGCTCTCATGTTGTTTCAAAATCTGACAAATCTTTTCAATTAATCAACACCTCCTTTGCTCCTGCCATTCAACACACTCATGCAACCTCCAAAGGTTCCATAATCATCTCCATGTTCTTTGTTAGCATTAGAGGTTGTGAACACGAGGGAGTATGATCTCCAATGAATGCCTTAGCTGTGATACATGAAAGATTGAATACAATGATGATGACGATGGTGGTAACCTCAAATGGTAGACCACGACCCCCGATGCCCTTCACAATCTAATAGGGTCCAAAATATCATGGAGAAAGTTTCTCGCTCCTCCTTGCCAATGTTTTCTACCGATAAGTTCTTGACTTTAAATAAACCCCATCTCCGGGCTCAAATTGTACCTCCCTCATATGTCCATTTTTCATCTTCATGATCAGTCAGACCCTCAATATTTGTTCTTTGAGCTCCGCCAATATCCCGTCTCTCCAAGCACTGGTTTACACTGGATACCGATGTAATACTATGCCCGCAGTATATTAGGTGGGGTGAATTCCACCCATTAAGGGATCTACGCATGCATACTTTTGAAAGGGGTGGTATGTGTCGTTGTATGGTATGAAATATTATATCAATACTCAACTCAAACAATTCACTTAGGCCAATGCTTTTGCATATATGATACATGACAATGCATGTATGTCTCCACACTTCTGTTAATTCCGTCTGACCATCCGTCTGAGGATGATATATCTTGCTTCTCTTTTTAGCTGTCCCTTGTAACTTGAACAGTTCATTCCATAAGTGGTTGAGAAACACAGTGTCTTTATTTGATACGATAGATTTCAGAACACCATGCAAATTAACCTCTTCCCGTATGAATGCCGTAGCTACTGAGTCAACAGTGTAAGAGTGTTGTAATGGAATAAAGTGTGCACACTTGCTCAGACGATTCACCACCGCCAATATCACTATCCATCTATAAAATCCATTGTCAATTCCTCCCAAACCTTCGCAGGTAACGTTGGAGGTTGCAGTAACCCTCCTGGTGCCATAGTCAAATAACTGCGTCATTAATACACATTGCACATTATCA
>NEWO01000007.1:1298861-1341472 GCA_003013225.1 Phalaenopsis aphrodite
TTCGCAGGTAACGTTGGAGGTTGCAGTAACCCTCATGGTGCCATAGTCAAATAACTGCATCATTAATACACATTGCACATTATCATCATGTTCTCTACATCTGGTGTATTTTCACTCAATATCGCTCTGCCGATAGTCAATTGTATGTTTTTTGTACCTTTGAATGCCCCTCAATAGCATTGCCGTGAAACTTCTGCAATAATTGGGGCATGTGCCTCGATGCCTTTGATAACACAACTTCTTTGGTAAATTAGTTGTTGCCCTTACTCCGTTTTCTAGATGACTGTTCGAATTCTGTAGCAACTTTGTTCTTGTCTTCCTTAATCCGCATCTTGCTCGCTCTTCCCCCTTGAGGCTTCCCAATCTAGGATTCATGGGTATTGAGAAGGTTGTCAGTTGGGGTTCTTCCACTTTTCTTGATAGTGCATCTGTGACTTTATACACCAATTCTGGCTGATATCGAATCTCAAAATCATATCCAAGTAATTTGGATAGCCACCTTCGATGTCCTTTAGTCACCATACTATACTCCAATATATACTTCAAGCTCTTTTGATATGTTCTGACTATAAAGTGTCGCCGCAACAGGTAGGGACATCACCTTTGATGACCTAGATAACATCCATCAACTCCTAATTTTACATGAACTTGAGTCTCACCCTAGCCATGTGCACTTGATTGAAATATGCAATAGGCTTTTACCGTTGGTTCTTCATGAGAATGACTCTCAATCCATATTCTGACTCGTCTGTTTTTAGCACAAATGGTCTACTAAAGTTTGGAAGTGCTAATATCAGAATGTTGGTTATGGCTCTTTTCGGATATTCGAAAGCTTGTGTTGTTGCTTCCTCCAATTGAAATTGTCTTTCTTTAGTTGCTCCGTTAGCGGTCATGCTATCGTGTCATATTCTCTCAAGAATTTTATGTAGTACCCAATGAATGTTTTTCAAGTTTCTTTGCAGGGATCGATACAACATAGCCTGGAACTTGGATTGATCTGCTGCTACCCTTACCTTGGTCACCACATGCCCTAGGTACTCCACTTGTGACTGTGCAAAGGAACATTTCTTCTAGTTGACTTACAACTGGTGCTTTCTCAACTTCTTTAAGATTGTTCCTAGGTGTCTCATATGATTTGTCTCTATACGATTCTAGATCAGAATATCATAAAAAAATATCATGACGAAGCGTTGGCAAGGCCAAATGATATCACCATAAACTCGTAGTATTCTTCATGAGTCCTTAACGCTGCCTTGTGCACATTAGCTGACTTCATGTCGATTTGATGGCATCCCGACGTCAGATTGATTTCTGAGAAGATGGCTGCTCCATAGAATTCGTCTAATAGTTCCTCAATCACCAGAATTGGAAAATTGTCCTGTACCGTTTCGTTGTTCAAGGTCATGTAGCTCACACATAATCTCAAAGTCCCATCATTTTTCTTCACCAAAAAAACTGGGCTCATAATGGCCCTTATAATCCCTGTTTTGAGCATCTCGTGAATCTACTTCTCTATCTCATCCTTCTTATTCTGAGAATATCAGTAGGGCCTGACACTGAGAGGCGGAAGTCCTCTCTTCAATGTGATGACATGCTCGTGCTCTCTAGACAAGGGCAATTCACTAGGCTGTTGAAAGATGTTGGAAAACTGTTGCGGAAGCTGTCGAACATCTTCAGGGACTTCTACTGCCTCTGGTGTCCAGATCTCTTGTGTACTCTACAGCTCTACCAAATAGCCCAACCATGCTCCCTAGGGCTGTAAAAAAGGCTCGTTGTTCGTGAATACCTCGTGTTCAGCTCACTAAGAAGCTCGTGTACGGCTCATTCGCTAAGTTAACGAGCCGAACACGAACAAAGATTTGTTCGTTCTTGCACGTTTTGGCTCAAAATACTATTAATTATATATATATTTAATGAGTAGTATTTTTAAGAAACTTAATTGACTACAAGACTATAAAGATTTATAAAAAAATTATAATTATTAATTAAGAAAATAGAATAAAAATTATTAAATATATTCAAATGATGTTTTAATATAAAAAATAATTTTTAAATCTTGGCATAGTTGTTAATATCTTATGGCTACCTGATTAGGGTTGTCAAAACGACTCTTTGTTCGTGAACGGCTCGTGTTCGACTCACTAAGCAAACGAGTCGAACACGAACACACTTTTTAAGCTCGAAATATAAACGAGCTTAACACGAGCTGAGCCTGGGCTCGCTCTTGTTCGGCTCATTTACACCCCTAATGCTCCCCATATTTCCTTGACTATGTTTTTGAGTGAGATTAGGATTTGCATAGGCTAGCTTTTCCTCTCATCACCACCTTTCTCTCCACCCAAATTTTCATTGCCAGGGTTTCCAATCCACATTTTGTCTCCTTAACTGTCTGTAGCCACTTCATCCCCATAATCATATTAGTGCTTCCCAAGTTCAATGGAAGTAAGTTATCCACCACCTATATGCCCTGTAGTGTCAACACTAATTTCCTGCAAATTCCCTAATTTTTATCTACCTTCCTTGTACCCATCATGACCACCAAACTTCTTGTGTCTACCAACTTCAACCTCAACTAGTCCACGACCCAATTGGAGATGAAATTGTGAGTGGCTCCACTATCCACCGACATCACTACCAACTGCTCCCCGATCTGTCCCCTCACCTTCATGGGGTGATTTATGGTAAATATCACCATTAGGTTGAGGGACACCTCCGTTACATCCAAGTGCAAGTGCTCCCCCACCTATTTTTCCTCCTTACTATGCATCTCATCCCCCTCACTAACTAAAAGGACTTGGAGTGTGTGCTCCTTGCATCAGTGGCACGGGGCATATCTCTAATTACATCAAAAATATAATACTTTTGCTCTCTTGTCCCGCACCTCAGCCTAGTTAAGGGGCTTGAAATTGACCCGGGACGGGTCCCCATATTCCTCTTCTTCGGTGAATTCTTCTGAAATGACACAGTCTGGGTCCTCTGTGTCATGGTCATAGATGTATTTTTGTAGAATTCTTCAATGATGTCACTTTTGTTGGTCTTCTTCATCTGTTTCATGTCTTCCATCATCTAAGTTAGCTCCATCGGCTCTCTCAATCCTCATGGTCTTAATGGTCAGAATGCTTTCCGTATGTTGGGGTTTAAATCCTATATGAAGTTCCTCTCCAGTTTTGCCTCATAAACTCCTTTTAGTTGTATCGTTAATAGCTCGAATTTCTCTCTATACTCCATGACAGTCCCCTTTTGAGTCAAGACATAGAATTGCTTATATAGGATTTCATCCCAAATGTCTCCGAAACATTCTAACAAGCAATCCTTAAATTCCTCTCATGAACGAATTTGGTATATTGCCTCCCTCCACTTACACAATGCTAGGGCTTTCCCTTCCAAACATAACCCCGTCGTCGTAAGCTTCTCTTCCCCATTTAGCCAATTCATCATGAAGTATCGCTCCACTCAATGCACCCATCCATGCACATTTTCCTCCTTCGAAGATCGTCATCTTCAACTTCCTAACCATAACATCACCTCTCTAACTTTCTCTCCCTCCGGTGTTTCCCTCATATATCTAAGGTGAAACTCTCTCTATTCCAATTTCTCTCATTCCTTCTTCGTGCTTCTGCAGGCCCCTTGCATATCCCATCTTCCAAAATTTTGGCCCAACCCCTCTCTCTCGGAAATCTCTAACCCATCCCTCGGCAGAGTCATCGAGGGAAGTTCTTTATGGTGAATGTTTTTCTCCTGCTCCTCTCGTTTAGTCTATTTATCTTTTGATTTGGCCAAGGATCCCCCTTGGTTAGGGTTCGCAAATTGAGTCGTCGAGGGGGTCTTGGGTGCACCTCAACAAGCCTCCTTCTCATATCCTCCAAGCTCTCGAATCAATTTCTTACAGAAGGAAACCTATTGCCCATGGACAAAAATCTTGGCGGAGAACCTTTCTTCTATCCCAGATTTGATTTTGTCCTACTTATCTTTCCATTCTCTCTTCCAACGCATCCACTATCTTTGTTGTCCTCTCTCTAAGATCTTACTCTGATACCAATTTGATACCAACCGATGCCAAAACTAATGAGCAACTTGCAATATATATGTGGGAAAACCTAGTATCGGGCCCAATATAGGGCTTATTTGATTAATCAAAGCAAACAAACAAGATGCAACGGATGATCTACAATTTGAGGGGTAGATTATCACTTCACAAACCCTAGATGCCGCTAGGAACAAAGATAAAAGAAAAATTGCTACCCCAAACATAAAACAAACTTGGGAGTTGGAATTGTCCTCAGCCGCTCCTAGGGCTTCTTCCTCTCTTGGCTGGCTTGGCCAAGCCGACTGGTTTATCTGGTTCTGCCCTGTCCAGACTGATTTTACCTGGGCCAGTTTCTATGTGTACTGTCGTAGTAGGCGTATCAGTATATTAATGCATAATGAGAACTTTATGGTGAGAATTTAGTCGTATAATATCTCATGAAATTTATTGATGATGAATGTCTCTAATGAAACGTGGAATTACAACTCTATCAATATGGCCAATTCTAATATTGCATAATTTATTACAATTCATATTTGAATTGTTTAAATTAGATTTATTTTAAAGGATGTTTTCTATCGTCATAAATATATTATATTTATATGATTTATCTATTTTTGTATCTACATCGTATCTTCCTCTAGGATTTCGTTATAGGCCTTCCTTAGCATCCTTACTGTCACTTCATACATGATTAATTATATGCATGAGTTGTCCTGTTTGCATGAAAGTATGCGATAAAAAATTGTCGTGTTTAACGTCGTTGCTGCATTTACTATTTTAGCATGTTTTAGTCACTTTACACACTATTAATCGTATCGTTTGCTTGTGCTGTCCTGTTTGCATGAAATATGCCTTAAAACTTCTGTTAATTATGTAATTCTAGGGCAACTATTAATGTGTGTATGTGTGGTATTTATAGTTACTAGGTTGTGTTTTGTAATTATGCCTACCAATTTTTGGTGAAAATCATCTTGTCGTATAGATGTGAGACTTAATTTTCTATTCACGGTGAATTATTTTCTTTTTTTTTCCTAAATAATATCGTGTCTGTGTTTGTGAGTATAAAGATTTTAGTCAGAGTTGTGGTACAATCAACTTTTCTGGCTGTGGCATGTGGTGATTGGATATTGATTTTTTTTTGTTTTAAAATTTCTCATTGAATTTTTTGATTTAATAAATCATTAAATCATTGTATTATGAAGATTTCGTGTAGTTTTCGATTTAAATTAAAAGAAGATGCGTTTTTGACATAAGTTAGATGAATTGCTGTGGTCATTGATGGTCATATTGTCAAAGAGTCCATATACAGAAAACAACTAGTTGGCCGGATAATGACATTGTCACTCTGATTGCACACAATTCATCGATGAAAATTTGAATTTCAACTTGTCAAAATCATTATGACCTTTGTAGGCGATAATATTGCGAGCCATTTGCAGCGTTGAATTACTCTTGAAAATGAGAATGTTTTATATCAAAGGCTGGGGGTTCCATTATTATTTTGTGGTGATTCTAAATATGACTAGGAATTATTTTGGATTGATAATTATTTTATCGACAAAGTTGAGCTGCATTGGGTTTTTTGCATGAAGGAGAACAAACTAATACCTAGTTTGGACCTAGTTTTTTTCCTTTTTTAGGTCACATTAAAATGTAAATTTTGCTCCAAGTTTTGTTTTGAATGATCCTACTATCGAATATTCAAAGTTTTAACTCCTTTTTTTGCTTGTGCCATTGAGTGCTTTGATGCTACCTTTTTGTCCGCTTGTTCGAGGCTTTGTTGCTAGAGGTCGTTCGATTTGGCTGTCTTTAACTAAGTTGATTTGGTCAATATCATCTAATCTCCTTAATATTAGGCAAGGGTGTGATCTGTGTGTTTGATTTTGATAAGACAGGAACATTTCCTGATAATTTCATATAAGGCTTGAATTGGCCAACTAAAAAAATAAATATAGATCCAATTTCTCTTTTTTTTTCACATTTTGAACTTAGAATCAGCGAGGATTTTAAAGAATTTTGAAGCTTTGATCATTGCTTAGGGGCATTAATTACCCTAATTAGTCGTCACTAGAGTTCTACCGATCCAAACTTCTTCCTCACTTGCTAGGTCATTAGCCTCACTATTATGAAAAGAGAACGACAAAACCGATCATCTTTTATCAGTCATTATTTGATAAGTGCCTGCATATAATTATATTGTCCGAAAATGCAGGATGCCAGTTGACCAACATTGTCTGATGTTTGTTAATGCCGTACTTCTGTTGCTCTCCATCACCCTTCATTGACATTGTTATCTCTCTTCGACATAATCGACCCTTAACACCCTTGAATATCATCTTAGGTGACAATCTGTAATAGTCTAAATTCGATAGTTGTATTCACGCCTTTTTATTTATTTGAGAGGGTAAGTTTTTTTAACTTCAAGCATATGCTTAGTGATTTATTTCAATTGGGTTGGACCACAAAAAGTTAATTTCCCTCTGAAGTTTCTACAAAAAGGTAATTTTTTTTTTTTCATTTTAACTAGTCCTTATTTATAACTGTCATTGGCTTGAACTCCAAGTAACCACATTATGTTTATTTTGTTAAATTTCAGCTGCACGCTCTCATCTGGTTTTTATTAAACTTTGATGGATTGTGATGTAGTTATGGCTTTGTTTTGAACACTGGACAGTCATAAGCATACTTAGGTTTAGTTTGCTCTGAATGCCAACATTTTTCTTTAAGTATACCCTTCTGACTTGATTGTATGATTTTATTAGTTCATTGAAATTCCAATCAACCATGAAATTTATGAGATCCATCTTGACATAGTGGTTGAGAGCTTTGTCTTTCAATCATGTGGTTCTGGGTTCGAGGTCTTGCATAAGCGGTGTGCATGCATTAGAATGCATCTGTGTGAAAAAAAAACTTGACCATGAAATTCTATCATCCATCGGGACAGCACTAGATTATGCCAATTCTTTCAATTTGGAGAGAGTTCAATAAATGATATTTGTTGCTCAATCTTTGATCAAAACTTCTGGTTCTCCACTTCAAGTCAATCCAATGCTGCTAAATGGGATGTAGTCGTATCTTTTCCTTTCTGATTTGCATATTATTATTCATTACATCATCTTTGAATGCTACCACATTATCATTGTCTTTCCTTGGGTATGCTATATCTTGCTTTTGCTATTTTATGAGAATCAAACTTAGTGGTAATTGCGCTCATAGATGAATTTGGATGCTCAAAGTTGATTGCTAATTCAATCTCTTACTGCATTATTAACGTTTTAGGTTATTTATTATTTAAAGTTGTTTGATTTTATATGATCATTTAAAACTGTTTGTGAGGATATTTTTGTCTCAAAAAAATTCTTTTGTATCTGTCCAGGGTTGCAAATTATGGTGACCTTTCCCCTGAATGTGCTAGCTCTTACTACAAATATGGTTGTGCGCTCTTGTACAAAGCTCAAGAGGAAACAGATCCATTGGGCGATGTTCCTAAGAATACTCAAAGAAACTCGACCAAGGATGAATCCGCGGCTAACATGGAAAAAGGTGGAGGTTCAGTGCCATCTTCTGAGTTAAAAGCACAAAATGCTTCTAACAAGTCTGAAATCGGAGGAGGTAATTTTTAGTTTTTTTTTACATTGAAAAAAGCCCGAGCTTTTTGGTATATGATTTATCATGTCTGTAAATGTATTAGCGCATTTTTATTGTGCAAGCTATCCATTCCTATAAAATAATTTTTTTGCCATTGTCTGTACTTATTCTACATTTCGCTGTCCTACATATGTAAAAGCCCTTGGAAAGGAAAAAAATTAATCCTCTCTAATATGTGGCAGTTTTTAACATTGCAATTTTTTTTCCTTATATTATTATTTTGATATCCACCTGGTTATTTTTCTTTGTTTTTTGTCAACTATGCACTTTTTAATTTTTAATATGCTAAAACAAATTACAAGTTGCAGAATGTTTTGATCTCACGAAGATAGCAGTCAGAGGACATAAATGTTCAAGGGTAAGGTTGTGGATCTGAATAATTATAGAAATTTAACAGTAGGTTGTAAATGCGGTGAATTAAAAAATTTAAATATTAACTAAAGGCCTCATGGAAAGCATTGTTAATTGCACTAAGGCGAATTTCAAAGCAAGTAGGAGAATTAAACTATTATGTAGGCTTGGTGGTGGTGGAGTAAAGATGTACATAAAAATTAAAGAGAAGAATTATGCTTTCAAGGCATGCTATAAAATGCATGGTGAGAGATTTGAAAATTTATTAGTTCATAAAGACGGTAAAGGTAAGATGTTACCTGATCTGATTTCTATTGTATGTTTGTCACTATGGCAAGATAAAAAGAAGATTTATTAAATGCTATAAGATTTTAAAATTCAACATATTAGGTGTATTAAGAAATGAATATTATTAAGGTTTTTTTGAAGATGAAGTTATAGAAGATAGATGGAAATGCTCATAGAAGTATGTAGATGTATTGTAGTTGTACAAAGAGATGAATGCACACTTTCCTTTATAATGTGAATTGTTAAGTATATTATTGATTGATTGATACCACACGAGAAAGCTTAAATCACAAAAGAAACACAAATATTATTATTTGAAATTGAGATTAGTTACAACGACTCTTCAAAACATGAAATAAACGACAAACAAACATAAAAACACAAGCCAACTCCTCGAAAGTGTATCCCAAAACCCCTCAGTTCAGATTGCAGGTTGCAACTCGCTTGCTTGAAGTCGAAATAGCTAGTAATTGCTGATCAGCCATATAGTGGTGAATTCGTTCCCGGTCCTTGTACACACCGCCCGTCACACTATGGGAGTTGGCCATGCCCGAAGTCGTTACCTTAACCACAAGGAGGGGGATGTCGGCCCAGTAGATCCGGAGGCTTGAGAAAACAAGGGTGAATGCGGGAGAGGGGATGACTGTGGTTGGAAGGTGAACTGGAGGAGGGAGGCAGCAGGTTAAAGTGGTGTCGGCGATAAAAAGTTGGGGTGTGGTGAGTTGGCCGCAGGAAACTGTCGGTCGCCGAAATCGAAATCCTGTTCCCCGCTTCGGAAGGACGTTTTAATTTACATATAGATTTAAGTTTAGAAAAATATGAAATCAAACGGACCCCATAATTTTCACAGTTTAAATGAAAGAGCGCTCTACCTCAAACCCTGTATTTATCCCGTGAGATAAACACAAGACTTGAGGATGAGATTCGATCAAATAAACTAAGAAATATATGGCGTTCGTTTGGTCTGCGAAACCGTTTTATTTGCCGATAAATTTCCGTATTTAATATGAAAATTAAATAGGGTTTATTTTAAGCTGGGTTCAGAAAAACGTCCTATAAGGGCACACCCCTCTAGTTTATTACATCTTAAATGACCGAAGTCACTTAAGAATACTCTCGATAAAAAATTAGGAAAAATTATCTTAAAAAACTTCAAAAGGATGAGACTTTTCAACGAAATCGGACAAAGATGTGTGAAAGGAAAATGACTCAAATTTAGAACATTTATTACAGAATCCAAAAGAAGAAGAATTATGGGATTCCACAGATCCAGAGGAGATCCTCGGCGACCTCCCAGTCTACCTTATGGTTTGGCTTCAGTTTCGAGGAGAAATATTCAAGTATTTTATCCTATCAATTTTATCTATTTAGGGCTTACATTCGTGTGGAATGATCACACAAATAGCCTGGAAGATGTGAGGATTTAGGTCGTAACAAACGACAACCTCAGAATCCTAAAACGAATTAGGACTTAGATCATACAATAGAGTTATACAAATGCCTAAAGAAAAATGTTGAAGATTTACGTTGCGCTAGGCGAACAACCTTGAAATTCTATGAATTGTTGTTTTAATTTCTAGGAAAAGAATGATTTAGCTGGGGAAGACATGTTCTGCTGTTGAAGATGGTCGTGCTGCCCACCGCGCTAATTTCAAACTCCTTGTCGTGACGAGTTTAAGTTTTTTAGGGTGTCAGGTTATAATGTCAAATCCAGCGGTCCTATGGTTGTAGTTCTTCATATATCTTATAGATAATATGTTGAAGTTGTGCAGTGTATAGTATAACAGTAGGGTATGTAGCACATAACAATCAGTAAAGTATGCAGTAAAGAAATCAGTACAACATGCGGTGTAAAAGAAAAGTAAAAAGAATATAACATGTAGGTTATTTACAAGAAAGTAACATGCTGTAAACATAAAACAAACCTGTATATCTGGGAGGTTCGCTGTTCCTTAGGTGTAATTGATGCAACAGGTACAAGCAATAAAACTTGAGGAAACTGACTGGAATGCTTTATATAAACGAAAACAAAGAAACATCGTTCAGAAATCTTGAGAAAGATCGTCAAAGGACTCACGACAAGAGAAATGCGAGAAATCAATGAATTGACAAATCGATTAAAATAGTTGAAAATACGGGAAAATCCCGAAAAGAGACCACGAGTGCTTTGTCCAAAAATTCCAAGAAAAACATGAAAAAGTCTGAAAAGAGGGGGATCGCAAGCGCTTGGATCGGGGCTAGGCTCAACTATATATTAGTACTCAAGGGTCGTCGAAGGCAACTTGGTCACCCAGATGTTCAAAGCCCGCCACTCAACTAGAAGGGTGCCCTATCGAACCTAACTCAGGAGGGTACTCCTTAGCCTAAACAGATGATCAACAGGTGGACAACCGATGTTTAAAAATATATTTAAAATTTATATTTTTAGCATGCACATAGGTTTCAAACATGCAAAAAGTGGGCTGTATCAATTTTGTTTGTAACGAAAAATGTATTTTTGTTTAGAAAAAAGCGTATTTGTTCTTATCAAATTTGTTTTTGTTAATTTTGAAAAGTGTAGTTGTTCACGAGTCGATCACGTTGTCGTACATAAGACTACCAACAACTTAAGAAGGTTTGGGTCAACTTTCGCTAGTCTTGTGTCGGTGAATGATACTGTCATTCTACAGCTCACCGGGTTCCTGAATCAGATTCTGATGGGTTCTTGAATCAGATCCCGATGTCGTAGGATGACATATCATTATGCTTTTTTTCCGGTGTGCCTTTGTCCTCACCGCACTAAGCCCCAAAACAAAACCGACCTACTTGCGACCTTGCTTGACGGTTTCACGTATAGTAAAAGGCTATACGTAGACACTTATGTATCAGACATAAACATAAAAAACCGAACTAAGAAGCAAGGAAAAAAAACAAAAATGGGGTAAGAGAGAGGAGGGACTAATTCACCTAAAACATCGAAAAGAACGAATGATGAATCAGCTCTCAAAACTCGTGACGAAAAGACCTGAAAAGGAAGACCCGAAGATCCTTAAATCAATCTGAAAGACTATCACTTTCTCACATTTTATAAATGGCTTAACCCGAGTCAAAATTATCTCCTAACGCCGGTATCCAAACCCCAAAGATATCTTTTATGAAATCAAGTCGCCTCAACCAAGTATTCTCCCAAAATAAATGCTATCGCTTTCTATCACATAGCTCTCAAAACTTGTGAAGAAAAGACTTGCAAAGGAAGATCCGAAGATCCTTGAATCAATCCGAAATGCTATCACTTTCTTACATTTTATAAATGGCTTAACCCGAGTCAAAATAACCTCCTAACACCGGTATTCAAACCCCAAAGATATCTTTTATGAAATCAAGTCGTCTCAATCAAGTATTCTCCTGAAATAAAATTCGGAAATCTCCCAAACTTCACAAATCAAGCAAAAGAAAAGTGACCCCGGGGAAACCACCACTAGTGTTTCCAAACCCATACAAAAATCAGGATCTTCCAACTTCCAAATTAATTAATAGCCTCATATATCAAATAAACATAAAATCTTCCCATAGAACCAGAGAAATGCTCACGACCAGGGTCAATGGAGGGGAGTATAGCCACCAAAGATTCGGTTAAGGCAGCCCAAAGAACAATAAAGGCTCACGACCAAGGCAACCCAAGACACAAGAAGCTCACGATCAAGGTAATTCAAACTAGCTATATAAGGATTTTTGATATACATAAGAGAGTGCAAAATATAACCATAATTTCAATCCACCTACAATCATCCAAGTAGTTCAAGCCCAACAAACAGTACTAAATCACACCAAACAACCTCCAATAGGTCTCACGGGTGAGGCCAAAAATGCATAACCAAGCTCCAACTAGCTCACGGGTAGGAGCCAGAACAAATCAAACCAAACCTCATATAAGAAACTCATGGCCACAGACGACAAGGAGGAATCCAACACAACACGAACCCACGAGTGAGGGACAAAGAAGAAGAAGACCTCCATCTGCTAATCTCACGGGTAGAGGGCAAAGCCGAAAAACCACAGGGACAGTGCCCACCGAGCAAGGCTCACGACCAAAGCAGCGAAAGGAAAACCACCATAGGTATTGCCAAAGTATTGCATTGTCTTTGATATGCATAAGAGAGTGAATGTACAAGCTTTCATAAATCATCCCAAACCGGCTCTAATTTCCTCAAGCAAGACTCAAGAAATATGCTCAATTCATTTTGAATCACCTCACTCTATTGGTGGATAGTGCAAATATTTTCTTTGAATGACAAACTTGATTTATCAACAATAATCAAGCCACTCAGACTCAACAGGAAGAGCCATACCGTCCCAGGCAACCCCTCAGTAGGTTCACAAGTAGGAATAGCAAAAGTACAGGACAACCACCCAACAAGCCTCTTGAATAAGGACAACACAAAATACAAGCCAGGCCCTCGGGCAAGGGCTTAAAAATGAGTCAAACCGAGCTTTTCAACTAAGGCCAAAGACCACAGCTAGCAAATGACCAAAACCGAGCCCAGCAGGGGCTAAAGCCAAACCAACATAGAGTAGGTTATACCAAATCTTAAGACTCTTAAGGTTTGCATGTAGTACTTGCTTCAAACAGGGGCAGGTAGCAGAAAACAAATAAACGCAGGTGAGCCCCCATAGAGATCGAGCCAAAACTTTATAGGCCAACAAACACAGCTTATGGCAATAAATCCAAACCCGATCACTTTTAAGCAAACCGAAAACCAGCAAGGGTCAAAATGAAACCCTCAAAGCTAGTAAAAGAGCTTCAACACCTCAACGAAAGTCAAGACCCAAGCCTCAATAAAAATCAACATCCCATGCTCCTGAAATCAAAACCGAGCACCACAAAAAACCCAAAACCGAGCCATTCAAGGCCAAAGAACAGCCCACATGCCTTTAAAACATCAGTATATGGATCAAAATAGGTTTTAAACCATAACAGTGTCATGGAAAGTATTTTTAGGCCACTAATATAATCGTTCTAAGCATGAATCAACTTCCCTCAAATATCCAAGCATGAAAGATGCCCCCCCCCCGAGAAGCCAAACCAAATTATTAAAGCAAACTATAGAACCTTTCCTAAATCAAAGTGAACTCTTCACATGTGTGAAAGACCAAATAAACCTTCTAATGTCTCATGCTAGATAAGAATAAATGAAAAGCTTCATGATACATATCCTAACATGCTTGCAAGAGGAGCTAACACTGTCTCAAAGCATTGTTTCAACCCTACCCTCCTAATTGCTTCCAATAGAAATATGCTACAAGAAATAGAAACATGCCATAGCTTCACCACTTTAAGCAAATAATCAAGTCTAACTCTTAGAACACGCTCACATTTCCATTTCTAGATGTTTGAGTACCAAGTATTTCAAAAAAACATAAGTGTAATATCACGTAAGCATGCTGTATCGTCCACTGCACTAAGTTAAGGGGCTCGACAGAGAGAAAACTAAAGAAAGACAAGACATAGAGGGGGGAGAAAGTACCTCCCTGAAGTAAAGAAAAGCCACAGAGAAATTTTCAAAGCACTCCACTTCAATCCTTCCTCCAACAGTAAGAGGAAACCAACCCAAGTACAACATGCTAAAGAAGTAAGTGAGAGAAGAAAATGACAGAGTTTCCCCCCCTCAGAGATTTTTGGCTCTTGAAACGCACCAACGAAAGTTTCATATAGACCAGAGAACAGGAGAAGGAATGATTAGGAGATCGTATACGATTTGAAGGATCGAGAGGAGCAGACGCCTCCATACGGGCGTGCGAGAGGCAGAGGATGAGATCCTCGCAGAGGATGAGATACAATAAGGGATGGGTCGCGGGATCGTCCAGCGTGCGCGAGGTGAGCGCGAAAACGAGACTCCAACGACACGAAGGAGCGGTCCAGGAGGAACCGAGCTAGCCGAAGCTAGGGCAGAGGTCCACGGGGTCGAGACTTAGCAGAGGGAAGGGGGAGATAACGAAATTAGGTTAGGATTTAATATAAGATATTAATTATAATAATAATAAAATATTTATTATTATTATAATTAACACTTAAATGTGTATTTTTCCTCAATGTGTTGTCGCGGTGAGACGAACGTCCCCTTTAGGCAAAATTGACGTTCCAGACGCTTCAACACAGTCTGTTTTGTCATCCGGAGTCGCTTTGACAACCTCGTCGACGATTGGGACAAAAAAGCGTCTCGTTCCGAATCACGTCAAAAATTCGGCTCGAGCTCGATTAAGCAGGACGACGAAGAGCGCAGCGACACCAAATTAACGAGTACATTCAATCCTAAGGCTGACAGTCCTATAGGAATACTCCATGAGTTCTTTCAGAGTAGCCTTACCTGCTAAGCAATAGCAGTTAAAACTACTATATGGAACGTCAAGTCGAGTAAAGAAAAGTTCAGAATTGCTAACGGGGAGAGCTCCTTCACTAGTTTTCTAGTAGCCGACAGAAAGGTCCTACGACTAGATCCTAGGCTATTAAGTAGGGGAAAATTGCACCTCGATCGAAAGCGAGGTCAACAGGTGACGGGAAGGTTTGTGGGGCTGGGCGGCGGGAGGTTGGTAGGAAGGTGGGGTAGCAAGCTGGGAAGGTTCATCAGCAATTTCGGAGGGTGGATAGCGAGCGAGGAAGTGTTGACAGCGGTGAGAATGGCCTAGACAACAAGGTAGACTGTTGGAAGCGAGCCGACTGAGTGTTAGGAGGAATTCTAGGAAGGTAGACATGAAGATTGGGTTGTTCAGGAAGGGCGGCTGAGTGTTGGGTGGAGTATGGGGAGTTGCGGCTTTGTTGGGAGAAGGTTGGCAGCAGGTTAGAGGGAGGAAGGAGCTGGGCCGCAGCTGGTTGGTTGCAGGGAGGAGGCTGGACAACGGCTTACAAGGGTGCAGGGGGGAGTGTGGGAGCTGTTGGGGATGCTAGAGTCAGGAAGCAGCAGCGGGAAGAAGAAGATCGGACCAGAGAATGTCAGGAAGGGGTATTGCGGCTGTTGGGAGGAGTTGGAGGGACTGCTGGATGTACATGAGACGGCGAATATCAACAGGTAGGGTGCTGGGAGTGGCTGGAGGCAGGATAACAACTGACAATTGCTAGAGAAGAGGTGCGGTAGCCTGCTATAAACTTGGAAGGTGGTGGACAACAAAAGGAGGGGTGGAAGGATAGATAAATGTCTCGGCGAGGTCAAGCTACAACTGGAGCACCATCCAGACCTGTAGAGACGATCACCGCCTCAGAAGAGGGACATCCAGAGTATTACATCGACGTCAGATACAACACTCGAAGGGGAGAATATCAACGCTAAAACCTAAAATTCAAATATTACAAATAAGACTCCTAACTCTAAACAAATCATTCTATATATTTATAAAAAGACTAGACTTATTATACATAATGAAAATAAGGAAGCAGAATAAAATATAAACATGTTTTCAGATTTTAGGAAAGGATTTAAACTAGAAAAAGATTTAAAATAAGAAGAAAGAATAAAATTTAATCATGATTTCAGATTTTAGGAAGGATTTAAAATATGAAAGTGCTTAGGAAAGAAAGTTTGAGTGGGAGAGAAAGGAAAGGTGAGGAAGGAAGGTGGTAAAGGAAAGGGGAAAGGAAGGAAAAAAGGAAGGACTGAAAGGAAGAATGGGATTGAGGGGGCGGCGGCCCCCCTCCCTTGAAAACCGGCTGGTCCTCCCCCGAGCCCCAAGTCATTGATTCAAAGGAGAAAAAAATGAAGGTGTTGTGGGGTTGGTTTTGGCTAGCAATGAATATAAAGTTTTATGCATAGATGATGTACTCATTAGTTATCTATAGTTCAGAGATTTATGGAGAATGTTAAGGTAATAAGCTTAACAAGTTTTTAAAGGGGCTATTAGGTTGCAAGTAAACTGTGTGTGAAATGTTTCAATTGTAAATGTTGTATTTTTCCTAGGATTTACTTGAAGTTAAAACAAGATAAACTTTTGATGTATTTGAAATTCCTCATTTACATTTTTTTTACTTGTCAATTAAATTCCATCAAATAGCATGCATTTCATTACCCTTGTCATATGCATTATTTCCCTGCTTCCCAAAGAGGAAAAACCTCCTCTATCATTGGCAAATCTTCTGCATGCCTAGCTTTTCCTTTTCTACGCTTATGCAGTGTTCTACACATCCAAAAAATTCATACTTTCCTCCACAAAGCTTTAGAACATGCTCTTGCATTGTTTCTTGGCATAATTAAGGGTATTAGCTTTTGTGCATCAAGCCATGTTTATGATGAGATGAGCATGAATGGTGTCGGGGAAGGACAACAAGAGCTCTTGGAACTGACATTGATGAAGAAGTTGCCTTTGAAGGTTATGTCTACAATGTCCTCGTTGGATGGTGGTTGCATTGATAAAGTAGGCATGTTCTACAAAGACAAATAGAGATTTTTCTCCTTAAAGCAGCTTTGTTTTTCTTTTTCTTGATGAATATTGTAGATGAGTGTTTTTGTTTTTTGGAGAAATGTGGGCCATAATAAATAAATTATTTAGTTTTATAGTTTTTTTTTGTTTTTTGTTTTTTTAATGGTGGTTGAAGAGGTATGTAAAGAAAATTGGGCATGCCAGTTATGCTGTTGTGGAGGTGGAATGGAATGATGCGGGCGTCTCCTGCTCGGGAGCTGGACACTGGCTTCCTGCACGAAAGCATGTGGAGCTCCTGCTCGTCCGGACTAGTTCGGTCCAAGCTTTCTTGTATTGTGGAGTGTCGACCGCCTCTCAGGCCCACTCCTCTTTATTTTATTTTTATATATTTGTGTTTCTGCTATTCTGGGGTTAGATTTTCATGTATTTTATTAGGATAGCTGTCAACGTCTTCAAGTCTTCCCTTTTAGGGCTGTATTCAAGGGCGAACGTGCTCTGATTGTAACTTATTCCGAGATGGTGATTATCCTCAACTTCCTCCCGTTGCCACCATCCTTCTTCCCTACTACTGCCGTTAGATAGCTCATCTGAACTTTTTTTCTGCATTTTGCCTCCGCTGCCAGTAGTGGTGTTGGTGGATAGCGGGGCCACTCACAACTTCATCTAAAATTGAGTTTTGGACCAATTGAGGTTGAAGTTGGTAAATACAGGAAGTTTTGGGGCCATGATGAGGACATGGAAGGTGGAGAAATGTTAGAGAATTTGTTGGGAATTAGTGTTGACACTACATGACATACAGGTGGTGGAGAATTTCATTCCATTGGACTTGAGAAGTATTGATGTGATTATGGGCATGAAGTGGCTATTGACGATCAGAGCAAGGGTGGATTGTAAATACCTGATTATGAAGATTAGGGTGGAGGAGAGAGGTGGTGCTGAGAGGAGATATTTGCCTATGCATAACCATGGTCTCACTTAAAAACTATGTTCAAGACGATATAAGAACCAGGATTAGGCTATTTGGTGGAGTTGCAGTGTCTAGAGGAGATTTAGAATTCATACTTAGTAGAGCTCTTCGAGTGTGTTCAACTTTTTCCACAGCAGTTTTCTGACATCTTTCAACAATCTGTTGGATTATCTCCTCCGAGGGAGTAGAGATATGCCATTAAAGGAAAGGGTTCTTCTATCAGTGTCAGGCCATATTGTTATCTCCAGATTCATAAAGATGAGATATAGAGGTTGATCAGGGAGATGCTCGAGCCTGGGAGTATCATGCTCAATGTGAGCCTGATACTACTGGATTATCGCCTCTGAGGGAGCACGAATATGCCATTAAATTAAAGGAAAGGGTTTTTCTATCAGTGTCGAACCATATCGTTATCTCCATATTTATAAAGTTGAGATTGAGAGGTTGATCAGGGAGATGCTCGAGGTCGAGAGTATCAGGCTCAATGTGAGCCTCTTTCTCAGTCCAATCTTATTGGTGAAGAAGGATGGTGGCTGTAGGTTTTTAGTGGATTATATGGCTCTGAACGAGAAAATTGTATTGTTCAAGTTTTTTATTATGTTGATTGATAAGTTGTTAGATGAGCATTTTGGAACATTCATCTTCTAACGATTGATATGAAATCAGGATATCATCATACCATGTTGAAGCTAATTGATGTGCACAAGATAACTTTCAGGACTCATGAAGGACATTGAGTTTTGGTGATGCCATTTGGCCTTACCAATGCTCTAGTCACATTTCAGCCAATCATGAACAAGATTTTTTAGCCTTCAAAAGTTCGTCCTAGTATTTTTTTGATGATATCCTGATCCACAGTTGTATGGAGGCAGAGCATATGAGACACCTAATGGCAGTACTTAAGACTTTGAGAGAGCAACGATTGTATGCCAACCTAAAGAAATAATCCTTTGCACAATCATATATGGAGCACCTAAGGCATGTAGTGTCCAGAGAATTCTAAGATAGAGGCTATGTTGAACTGGATTTTTCTTAAGAGCTTGAAGTAGTTGAGAGAGTTCTTAGTTATCACTGGGTACTACCAAAAATTCATGATGAGGTATGACACTATTGCATGGGCGTTGATGAGCAGCTGAGGAAAGACGATTTCAAATGGGACGAAACAGTGTCACAAGCCTTCGAACAACTGAAAAAGGGTCATGACCAACGTGTTAATATCATCACTTCTAGAATTTAGTAGGCTATTTGTGTTGGAGACGGACGTTTTGGGAATTTGGATTGGGGGAAGTGCCCATGCAAAATCGGTTGCCTATTGTCTATTTTAGTTCGGTGCTCACTGCCAAGGCGAGAGTCAAGTCTGTATATGAGCGGGAGTTGATCGCTATTATCTTGGCAATTCAGAAGTAGCGTCTCTATATGTTAGGGCGACACTTTATTGTCAGGACATATCATAGGAGCTTGAAGTATTTGTTGGAGCAGATGATGGTGACTGAAGATCATTAGGGGTGGCTATTCAACTTGGATATGATTTTGAGATCCATTATAGCCCAAGGCTGGAGGACAATGCCGCAAATGCACTATGGAGGAAGATGCTAGAGCCCCAACTAACAGCTTTATGAGTACCCATGGTTTTAGGAACGGGAAGCATCGAGGCCGGAGAGTGAAAATGATGGATGGCCAAGGAAGATTAGGGCAGAGTTGCTATATGATCCGAACATTCACCCATGATATGCATTGAGGGGACAACTACTCTATCAGGAACAATTCGTGCTACTGAGGGCATCATGGTATATCCCCAAATTGTTGCAAGAGTTTCACGTGACTCTTGGGCGTTCAGGGGTACAAAAGACATGCAATCGACTGTTAGTAGAGCTATATTTGGTAGGGTTGCGTAGCAATGTAGAGGACATGGTACCGGGAAGGTTACTACAACCCCAAGCTTTTTTTTTCTGAGAAGGTTTGGGAGGAGGCGACAATGGATTTTATAGAGGGGTTGCTACAACCAGAGAGATTTATCGTGATATTGGTGGTAGTAGATCACTTGAGTAAGTATGCACACTACATTCAATTGCGACACTCTTACACTGTTGCTCAGTTGTTACTGTGTTCATACCAAAAGTGGTTTGTTTGCATGGTGTTATGAAATCTATTGTATCAGAAAGCGATAAACAGTTACCCAACCATTTATGGAAGGAACTGTTCAGATTACAAGGATAATCCTAAAGAGTATCATCCTTAGACAGATGACCAGATGGAGGCGGTCAACAAGAGCGTGGAGACTTACCCGCATGGTTTTGTCTCAAATACACTGAAGCTTTGGGCTAGGTGGATTGCTTGGATTGACTCTTGGCGCAACATTTGATACCATGTTGCAACACAAACCGTTCCTTTAAAGTTTTTGTATGAGCGAGATTCACTTCACTTAATGCACTGTGGGCATAACATTATACCAGTATCCAGTTTAAAATAATACTTGAAGGAGAGGGGCATGATATTGATAGAGCTCAAGGGACATCTAGGAAGGGCCCAACAAATGATGAAGAGGAAGGCTGATGGACAATGAAGGGAGTTACAATTTGATCCTAAGGACATGTTTTATTTGATGCCGATATCTTATCAACAAAATACACTAACCAGAATGAAAGAGAAGCTTTCCCCAAGATATATTGGACCCTATGATATTGTGGCATGCATTGGGGCAGTGTCATATCGTCTGAGGTTACCACCATTATCATCATTGCATATAGTATTCCATTTATCACAATTGAGCCGTGTTATCTGAGACCACAGACCCTTATCTTCACTACCTCTGAAGCTGGCTGAGGACTAGTGGGTGGTTTTGGAACCTTTGCAGATAAAATGGGTGTGCTGAGGAGTGACTGGGGCAAATGAGAAGCTGATTATGTGGAAAGATTTGCTAGATTATGAAGCGACTTGGGAGTCTTATGAAGTGATATAGAAGAAGTTTTCATCGTTCCACATTGAGAATAATGCGCTTATTTGGGAGGGTATTGTTACACAAGTCCCTTCTGAATAGGTCCGACCCAACTAGACTAGCTGCTCAAGCCAGAGGGAGTGGAAACTCCTATTTTCATCTGGGAAGATTCCAACCTTCAGGTGGGGCCCATTAGTCCCTTAATGATGTATGTGAGGAGAGGAGTTAAGGAGGGGTTTTGAGTGAAAAGTTTGAATGTGTTTTAGAGGTGTTTTATTAATGCTAATCATCTAGGATATGCTTTCATGTTTTTATTCTTGTAGTTTTCTTTTTGTCTTCTTGTTCCTAGCGGCGTCTATGGCTTATGGAGAGTCGATCTAACTTTCGAATTGTTGATCACCAATTGTAACTTGCTTGTTTGCTTTAAGATTAATCAAATTCCCTCTTATTTTGATTTTTCACATATTTCTTACAATAAGATCGCTGATTTAACTTTTGATTCATATCACAACACTATGAATAGGTTCAATTGGTGTCTCAGTTTGTTTGAACCCACTGTTATTATCATTTTTTCATGAAGTGCGACACTTGCTTTTGTTGAGAAGCAAACACCCCTGCTTTGGAGTATATAACTTTGATACCCAAAGTACTTAACCTTTAAGGTTCTTTAGGCTTTGTTTGAAACAACGGGGAAGTTCCGTTCGGTTGGAATGAACCCTGAAGGCTGCAATAATTTTCGTATGGTGAAACAGTGTGAAACGAACGTCTTCGGAAGTTTTTTTGCAAGCAGCAAATTTTCACAGTTTCAGATCACAACTCGTTTCCTCTAGCGACAAACACAACTTCTAAAAATAATTTGGCAAAATCGCAGATGTTTCAAATGAAACCTTAATCTCAAACTTTTCTAGACACTTATGTGAGTCTCTTTCAATTGATTTTTTATGTATTTCAATAATATCCTTCAAATTCACCAATATCGATCTTACTTATTCTTTTCCTAAATATTTCAAGAAGAGTCCATTTGACTTTGCATGAAGCCCATTGGAAGCATATAGCTTTTGTGAATCTCTCAAGTCATCCTATGGGAGGTTGCTTTAATATATATATATATATATATATATATATATATATATATATATATATATATATATATATATATGTATATGTATATATACGGGAGGCTCTGCTAGGGTTTCGCCTCATGACGAACTCGAGCGTCTTCCTTGATTTCTTTGCTCGCTTCGTTCGCAATCGAGGAAGAAGGGTTTCACACTCTTCGTCGGTTTCTCCTTTTCTTTCTATTTCGTATGTTTCGCTTTCGCCTTTGACTCTCCTCGTCGTTCGCCTGCAGTTGCGATTCGCTGCTGCTGTGGTGTAGGTTTTTGTCGCCCTCTCTGTCTACTGCTGCAACGAACGGTCTACATATCATAGAGGGGTTTCCTCTGTCCCGCTCCTTGCTCCCTGTTCTGGATTCGTAATTTGCTCTCTGCTTTCTTCACTGTTCTTAATGCCGCACCTCCATCAATTGAGGATGGCTTCAGACAGATCGAATGCTGCTGCCATTGCGGGTGTCCACGCCTCAGGTACTGCTAAATCGTGCTCTTTCCCTCCTTCGTTTGAGTTGACGGAGGACATCAAGAAGTCTGGTAAGAAGAATGAGAAATTTGTCATCTTTTTTACAGTTAATGAATGTATTCAACTTGCTTCCTCCTGTTGTCTGAATTTGGTTGGGAAATTTCTGTATGACTATACCAAAATGAAGTTTATTCGTAAGGAATTTGAGCTTATGCACCTTATTGGAGAGTGAAAAATTGGACTTTTAGATGGAAGACATATTTTTATTCAACTTAATAATGAAGAGAATTACACGCGATTGTTTGCTAGAAGAGTAATCTGGATTGATAACAAAACAATAAAAATTTTGAAATGGTTTGTGAATTTTTACTCACAGGTGTAACCACCAATCATTCTTGTTTGGATTCGTTTTTCTGGTATGAAATTTACTATTTTACTCAAAAATTATTATACTCTATTGCCTCAGCTTTTGGTAAACCACTCAAAAAGAACATTCATACTTGTAATCTTTCTCGTTCATCTAAAACCATAATACTTTTTGAAATAGACATCACTTCAACCGTTTCATACGAAATTTTGTTGGAAACACAACACCATGGATATTGAGAAAATGTTGTGATTGTCTTTTCCTTCGTATTATTCGAACTGTCGTATGTTCGACCACTCCAGTTCTCAATACCCACCTCAGACCAAAAAAACAAAGTGCTTCGCCAGAGGCAGTGAATCCCTCTCCTCCTGATCAACTCCAAGTTATTGACACTATTGATCATGAAAAGGATACTCTTGAAGACGTTACTATCCGTGCAGACAATATGTTAACCATTCAGTCTCCACACAATGTTGTAGTTTCCCCATCTTTTGAGCCTCCTATCGTGGGGGCAAGGGAGATTTTTTAGATCCCACCTGCCCTAGAACCTATCATTGCTATTATAGGTGTCAATACTTCTACCGCTTCTCTACCGCTTCATCAGGTCGAGCAAGATGTTAATGTTACTCAGACCCATGAGGATCATGATGTGCGGTAACCTACACTTGTCCGACTACCTTTGGACAAATCCATTGATCAGATGAGTCAATCCTTGGATGAGGAACGACAAGTTTAGACACCTAGGAGGAAGAAGAAGAACGGAGACCTGCTTGAGCTTAGGAATCTGATGGATGATACTTTGGCTACTTCGGGTAATGGTGCAAATCTTACCAATTTGTTAGCCGACTCCCTTTCGAGAACTAGAGGCAGAGAGAAGATTAAAGTGGGACGTCCCTAGCGCTTTTGCGCCAGTTGGTGGTTTTTGGTTTTTTTATCTTTATGTATCTTTGCTTTATTTGGAATTTTGTGTGTTGTATTGTGTGAGTTGGGCCTTATTTAGGCCCACTCATACAAACTATATGTATATTTTCCTCTTTAATATATTATCCCTTGGGCTTTTTCTATATATATATATATATATATATATATATATATATATATATAGTTCTTACCTTTACTACATTCTCTATTGCCATTGAAATTCTGATCAAATCTTGTACTTCATTATCATTTGTTCTCGTAAGTTTCCATGTGAGGAAATAAATTTTTAGATTGAACTCTGTAAATTCCAATTAAACATGGATGGCAAAGGCTGTAGGACCTGTTTAGTGTTCATTTTTTTCCATAGGGCCAAAGTTCTCTTAATAATTTATCCCATAAATATGAGTACGTCTTTTAACAACCAACCTTGCTATGTATGTTTCTATGGAATAAGGGCCCATTAGCTTAGTATTGTAAGATATATTACCATTTACACTTCATTGATTTCCTTATAGTAAATTGATAATTTTTCATTTGCTATTTATTTTTTAGTGTGCTCATAGTCTCTTATGATTTCTATTTATTATGGTCCATAAATGCCTCTTGTAGCACATTCAGAATGATAATAGGAGGGAGTAATGATGTTTTTATGATGTGGCGATGATTTTTAAAATCGAAGTGATTGATTTTCTTTTTTATTTTACTGTTACTCAAATCTTTAATGATATATTTCTTTAATTATAATTCTATGTTAAAATATTGTTTGGCAAGTGTTAAATATTGTTTCCTAAATCTATTTAAATTCCATTTATAAGCACCTTTGATGGTGTAAATTAAATAGTGGATATATCTCCTTGTTGTCCTACTAAATGTTGAGATGCTAGACATATAAAATACAATGGTAACATGGCTCTAATTTCGTTTACCTTTTTTTTCCCAGTTTCTGATTTCAAGAGTACAGAAGATGAAAACGAGGAAGTTGAAGGGGATGATGAAGAACTAGGAGAAGCTGATGAAGATGATTCTGATCTGGATTTGGCATGGAAAATGCTGGATATAGCAAGAGCAATTTTTGAGAAGAACCCAGAAAATTCAATTGAGAAAGTAAATGTATTTTCGGCTTTAGGGGAAGTTTCCATGGAAAGAGGTTAGCATGTTTATTGCTTGTTTATGCATCTGCGCATAACAAACATTCATTTTAGCTTCTACCATGCGCAGAGGATGTTGAGACCTCTTTGACAGACTACACCAAAGCTCTAGCCATTCTGGAAGATTTGGTTGAGCCAGATAATCGTAGGGTTATTGAATTGTATCCTCTTAATGCAAAATAAAAAATTTGCAAATTGAAGTCTTTTATGGCATAATTTTTAGAAATCTACAAGCGTTATATGCCCTTAATCAGTATTTAGAAACTTTAGGATATGCTTGGTGTTAGAGCTGGGCTCTAAAGTCGAAGAGGCTATACCCTATTGTGAAAAGGCTATTTCACTCTGCAAGTCCAGAATAGAGCGGCTCAAGGAAGTTTCAATGAAATCAAAATATACTGCAGAAGCCAGTAAAAATTCAGTTTCTGAACTGGATGAAAGTGGAAAAGAGTTGTCGTCTGAATCATTAAACTTGGACGGTGAAATCGACCAACTTAGGGGCTTCTCAACTGAGCTGGAGAAAAAGGTAAACTCTGGGTCCTATCATATATATTTTTTATTAATTTCATGAAAAAGCTATTTTAATCAAAAAAAAAAAAAAATTGATTGAATTTTAGTTGAAATGCCCATTTTTTTATATTAACACAAGGTCAGAATGGTAATTCACATATTTTATTGGAATTTCGGTCAAAAGTTTCTGCTAATCTGGCATAACTCTAGTTTTTATTTTTTTATCTTTTACATTTAAATGAAGAATTTTTCTAATCTTACGGAAGTTAGGTTGAGTCATTTCAATAATTTAGCTTTCTTACAGCCTGCTCAATATGAAATATCATTTTGTTTTATATGTGATCCATTTGCTTGCTTTAATAAAAGCATGAAGATGTCTCCCTTCTACTGTTAGTGTTTTTATCGGAGCATTTAATAACTTGGAATTAGTTAGCATCAGGTGTATTCATTATCTTTGAAATAATGATGACACAGGGCATCTTTTACCTAATTGTGCGGCAACTGCCGCTGATTTGCCTAGGACCGGTTCGGTCCCGGCAAAGTAGGGACCGGCCAGTCCTTTCAAGTGTGGGTTTCTCTCATTGGAATAGTGTCCACTCCTTTTTACGCTAGATCTATATTTATTTTATTTGTTGGGGTTTAGGTCAGTTTTCACTTACAGTTTCTGTAAGGCAGCCGCTCGCATCTAGGTTTACCCTTCTAGGGCTTTATCCGAAGGCTCTAGGTGTCCTGACTGTAACTCGTCATGAGAGTTGTTTATCTACCTTCCCAGCTTCCCCAAGCCTTCCTCCATGTTTCTCTGCTGCTGTCCAGCTGCTGGCCAGCCTTCCAACCACTCCCCCTTTGCGGCCGCAACCTTCCTAGCCTTCCTCCTTGCTTCCTTGCAGCTGTCCAGCCGTCGGCCAGCCTTCTAACCACTGCTCCTTGCTGCCGCCACCTTCCCAGCCTCCCTTCTTGCCTCTCCGTTCTTGTCCCGTCGTTGGCCAACCTTCTAGCAGCTGTCCCTGCTATTCTCGCGCAATAGGCCTAACTCCCACCTTATATCCCAACCACAACCCTCCTAGAACTCTCTCCTACCAGCTGCTGCTGCAACCCAACCCGCAGTCCATTGTTCTTCCTACCTGCAGTCCCGCCACAACCCCCTTACCTTCATCTCTAGTCCCCACTGCTCCACCGCCACCTCCCACTACCCATTCAGCCGCCAACCCACTACCAACAACTCCTTCGAGATACAACCCTTGTTGAGTCAGTGTTGTGTTTGTTATTGTATTCTCTTTTCAAGTGTAGGAAATTATAATTGTTGACTGTTTTCTTTGAATAATAATATTTGCTTTTCTATGATTTGGGTTAATTTCGGTGTCATTTGGTATCAGAGCTAGCCTAGTAAGCCTAGCTAGCTCTATATCCTAGAGTTTTTGGCAACCACCATATCTAAAAAGAGAATACCCTAGCTATTTAGATATCGCGGAGTTGCATTCATATGAGTTTCTATGACATACATGTTGAAATATCAAAATACAACATGCTGAACATATCTGAATCATCAAATACTGAATACATATCATGCACTGAACATATCAGGTACATATGTCATGTCTGCTGCACAAAACTTGGCACGAATAGGGGTGTAAACGAGTCGAACACGAGCGAGCCATGCTCAGCTCGTGTTCGGCTCGTTTATATTTCGAGCTCAAAAAGTGTGTTCGTGTTCGACTCGTTTGCTTAATGAGCCGAACGCGACCTGTTCACGAACAAAGAGTCATTTTAACAACCCTAATCATGTAGCCATAAGACAATAAGGGTTTGAGCAAGATTTAAACTTTTTTATTTATATTAAAACATCATTTGAATCTAATTTAATAATTTTTATTCTATTTTCTTAATCAATATTTTAATTGGTTATAAATCTTTGTAGCTATGTAGTCAATTAAATTTTTTTAAAATACTACTTAATAATATATATACTTGATGAGTAGTATTTCGAGCCAAAACGAGCCGAACACGAACGAACACATCTTAGTTCGTGTTCGGCTCGTTAACTTATCGAACAAAATTAACGAGCCGAACACGAGCTTCTTAACGAGTCGAACACGAGCTGTTCGCTAACAACGAGCCTTTTTGACAGCCCTAGGCACGAAAAGTATCCTACTGATCGTCTTCGGCTCCTGATCCAGCTGACCTACTAAGCCCCACTCCAGGATAAGAATTCCCTACAAGTGTACCTAGAGGTGCAACCCTCTCATAACTCATATGGATGCAATTCCTCCAGCTCAGGATCTGGTTGGAATCCTCGTGGTATTTTGTCGTCCCACATTCTTCTGAAGGTTACAGAAACTCGAGGATGTCGCACTCCCGGAATGCAATGTTTAGCTAAATTAACATCATTTTCATTTAATATCAGCAGTGATCCAAGCGGCAGTGGAATCTCAACCGACCCTCCTTTTCCGAAGAATGTATTCTTTTACTGACGAAAGACACTGTGAAAAATGGTCTAACAAAATTATGATGGTCAATAAGGGGAGGAATGCAACTCCCCTCATCATAAATATTAATGATGCAACTGTTCGGGATGCAATCTGATGGCAATATACTCCATCAAATTAATCTTTGGACCATTCTATTTATCACATAAGACATCAGATCCACCTTATCATATCTTAAGATACCAGGGGGTTCCCTTGCCTGTCTTCAACGAAATTGTAGCAACAACCACATTGAATGGTTATCTTACTTTTCCCGCGCATCCATTTTCGCTGGTTTGAATATGTTCTTGGCCTCAGTAAACCAGCTCGGCCTCTGTCTTGCAGATCAAACACAGTGTAAAATTCTTTTCTCATCGTTCTCTGAGAAGGCTCCAGTATATAGCGCTAAGCCTTCCAATATATTGACCACTTCACCTCGAACTTCTTCATAAAATTCAAATTCTCTTCGTTTGACTCTGCACATTCTTTCCATCTCAGCCGTAGGAATATCATCAAACTGTCGGGGCGGCGTTGGCCTTCTTGTTTCGACTTCTTTAACAACCAATGTCTGCTCTGTATTTGTTGGTAGTGGAATGTATGACTCAACATCTGTATGTGCGGCCTCGTGACCTTCCACTCCGGCGACTGTGGATTCTTGCGTTGAACTGTAGTAATCCAAGTGTAGAATATTGCATCATGGGCATTCTACGAATGCTTATCCAGTGGATGCTTCTGTGGGCAGCTCTACATTACACATCAGACGACCTCTATAGGATTCATGGGGTAAATCCATCTGCATCGGCTCTGCGGCCGACTCCAGCTCATCCTCTGTATCCTGTAGACTGGAAGAGGTTCTTTTGTAGGTAGTTCATAAATTCTTCCTTCAGGAGTTGGGGTAAGTAATCCAGCTGCTTCTTTTTGCTTTCTTCTTTCTTCCCGTTTGAAGGCTCTATGCTTGCGTCGGTTAGCATTGCGATGCCGCATTCTTTGAAGTGGTGCGTCATACACTCTATCCTCATTTTGCGCTTATTAAATTTACCATAGGCTTAGTTATCAAGGATTGTAGTTGACTGGTCCCTTCCATCGGGTAATGTTGTGTGTTTATCTTCTTTCTCTTTCGCAAGGAATCATCTTCAGCTCCAATTTTCAGCAGAGACGATAATCCTTCTTTTTCTCGTTAGCTAACAATGTCCATCTGGGGACCTTCATAATTCACATCAACCTGACCAAAGTCGAAATCAAAGTCTGTGACACCGCCCAGAGTAGCCCTTTCCTTATCCAGTGCGCGGTTTAAACCATCTCTAAAGAAAAAGATCAGCTTACGCTCTGACATTTCTTTTGCAGAAGCAGAAAACATCAACGCGCTGGCATCCATCATGAACATGAACAAGAACAAAAATATAGCATCAACAATTTGAAAATTTGAAAATTTTACTTATTTAATTTTATTTAATTTAGTCAGATTTAGAAAATAGAAAAACAAAATGAGCAATTCAAAATTTTTTTATTGAGGTTAATTTATTACAAAATCTTGGACCTTGTCACAGACTTTTGGCCAAATAAACAACTCCAGAACAATCAAAATTTCAAAAAAAAAACAAATATTGATTTCAAGCGGCATCATGTCGGGTAGTATATCTTTAAGTAACTGCCGTTGACCGACAACATAAGTCTTTCGCCCCGGAAATCTATCAGCTGGTAAGATCCTTCGGAGTAAACCTCTTCTATGATAAATGGTCCCTCCCAAGTTAGTTCAAATTTTCCACCTATCTTATGGTGTGCAAGAATAGGTCTTTTGAGAACGAGAACGAGGTCACCGACTTTGAACTTCGTCGAACGGACCAATTTGTTGTGTCCTTGCACCATTCTTGTTTGGCAGAGCTCCAATTGTTATTGTGCTTCTAGTCATTTCCCCCGAGACTTTCCAATTCTTCGAGTATGAGTTTTGCATTTTCTTCTTCTTTGAGTTGGTTGGCGACGACGACTCTAAGAGACGGTGTCTGAACTTCTAGCGGTCAAGCACCACACAATCCGACATGTACTTTCTTGACAATATTTTGTGTATCTTTTTTTCTTAAACATCGTAGCCACATCTGGTCGAATGATCTCCTGTAGAAGACGTCACCCACTAGAGTGTAAGACAACCCTTCTTGTGGTATGATATGCCTCTCACTTATCTTCTGACATCTTTACAGTTTGCAAATATTCTATTAATGATTTATTTCAATCATCATTGATGTCAGGGACTGCAATCATCATTCCTTCTCCTTTTTTGAGCTTATGTAGATTGTCGAGGTTGATTCGAGACAATACTCTTCTTTCCTGTACTTTAACATCAATGGAATCCTCCTGTGGACACACAAGCTCCTTAGCAAGTTTTGCTAGAGCGTCAACATGTGCGTTATCTTCCCGAGGAATCCAGTATAGAGTTACATTAGGGATCTACTATAGCAGTCTCATCGCTTATTGATGATATTTTGCTAATCTTGGTTTTAGAATCTTGTATTGTCCAGATACTTGTTGAATGATAAGTTGAGAGTCACTATAGATGACAATATCTGTTACATCCATTGAGATTGTCAATTCCAACCTGGTGATCAACGCTTCATATTCTGCTTCGTTATTTGTACACTGCTTTGTCAGGTGATTGGAGAATCTCAACATACTCTTATCTGGCGTGATGAAAATCAGACTAATCTCTGCTTTGTCTGGTATAACCATTTCTAATCCTTTATCCTTCCTTGCTAAAGAAGCTCCATTGAAATACATTTCCCAATGTCTGACACTGGAGGGTTCTACTTGCAGTATCTGCTCATCTGACAATTCATCATTGAGTGGGGACCCAACTGGAAGTGGGTGTGCAGCGAGAAAATCTGCAAAAATGTCCCTTGATAGCGCGAAGGGGAACAAAAGTTATATCGAATTGCAATAAAATCGACCATCTCGCTAGACGTCCGGAAAGTGTTGGTCTGGTCACCAAATATTGCAATAAATTAATTTTTGAAATGAGGGTAATTTTATGAGAAAACATGTAATGCCTAAGCTTTTGGGTGGCGAAAATCAAAGCTAGACAATGCTTCTCGATAGATGGATACTTCATCTCTGTCAGTATTAAATGACGACTCAAGTAGTATAGTGCATTTTCCTTACCTTCATCATTGACTTGGGCTAATAGAGCTCAGAGAGAGTTGTCTAAAGCTGCAGTATAAAGTATCAAAGATTTTCCCGGGATAGGGACTGCCAAAATAGAAGGTGTTATTAAGTATCATTTAACATCCTCGAAGGCCAGCTGACATTTCTCTTCCTAAACGAATTTGACGTCTTTTTTAATTAATGCCGAGAAGGGCTGACAATTACATGAGAGATTAGAAATAAAGCGTCTCAGATATGCCAATTTCTCTTTAAAGGAACTTAGTTGTTTCATAATTTTGGGAGGAGGCATTTCCAAGATAG
This sequence comes from Phalaenopsis aphrodite, assembly GCA_003013225.1. Classification (NCBI taxonomy): domain Eukaryota; kingdom Viridiplantae; phylum Streptophyta; class Magnoliopsida; order Asparagales; family Orchidaceae; genus Phalaenopsis; species Phalaenopsis aphrodite. The sequence goes on from NEWO01000007.1 coordinate 1,329,899, forward strand.
CTTTAATCTTATCCGGGTCGATCTCAATTCCCTGATGACGAATAACGAATCCTAGAAATTTCCCGGAGGTAACACGAAAAACACACTTTAAGGGATTCATTTTAAGATTATATTGTCGTAATCATTCGGACACAACCCTCTTTCTGTTTAATTTTGATAACCGAATCATCCACATAATACTCCACTTGGTTGTGAATGAGGTCGTAAAAAATTTTCGTCCTTGCACGTTCATATGTTGCTCTTGCTGTGCGGATGGTGTGTGTGCAATTAATTTGAATTTGGTGGAGATTTGAAGAGTGTCCTGTTTTGGCCTAGGAATTGGGCTAAAAAATTGAGCTCAAGTAGTGGATTTGGGTGGCCAAGGATGATTGGGTTAAGCTCAAGAGGTCTCAAGGAAGTTTTGGAAGCAGTTTGACAGAGTTTCCCCAATGAATTTCAAGCTGTCCCCTTTGGCCATGGAGGGGGGGTTTAAATAGAGGGGCTTGGAGAGGCCACAGGGACAATTGGCGGGTGTTTAGGGTTGCTTAGGTGGAGGGAAGAAGTGTCCAATTGGAGTTGTGCACATCAGGTAGGTTCAATTTTGAATTTTGACCATATGGACTCCCTTGACCATGGTGTTTTCTGGCCACCAAGGTGGTTGGCCAGCCGGGAGGGGTCACCATTTGGTCATAGGGCTCAGGGCTTCGTTTTGGTGCAATCAATTTGGGGTTGCCATGTGTAAAGGTATGAGATTGAAATAATATGAGAAAATGATCATTTTGGGCTAAATTGGGTCAAGACTTGGTTTGGGTTGGGTTCAACCACCAAGGTTGGTCTTGGGCTGAAGAGGATTAGATGGGTCAGCTAAAGTGGTGTGGAGAAGTCCCCATCCAAAGGGATTTGGTTAATCATTGGTTTAAGTGATTCATAAAAAAATGTTAAAAAACCTTTTTAAAGGAGCTTAAAAGTGGCTTGGCTTCTTTCCACTAATAGCTTGGTGATGTGGCAAGACTCACATGGCTTATCTATGGCTTGTGAGTGGCTTCATGACTTGCATGTGGCTTGGCTAATTTTCATGAGAAGGGATTTTTGGAAATTTGAAATATTTTGGTGGAATTTGACATAATGCTTGATTTGGAAGAATTTGATTATGAATTCAAAACTTTAGAAATGATTTTAATTGAATGAATGATGGTGAGAAAGAATTGTCATGTAGGCTTTGGACTTGACCTTTTGAATTTAAGTGTAGTGGGCTTGGGCTTTTGAATTTGAAATTGAATTTGGGCTAAAATTTGGGTCAATTGAATGCTGAGTTTGGTGTATGAATATGTCATGAGGGATTTGACAAAGTTTCAAGTGATTTTGAGTTGAATTGGTGGGCCAATTTGGTGGATTTAGACATACGATCAAAATTGGGCTTTTTTGATTTAAGTGAAATTGGGCTTGCAATTGGATCAAATTGGGCTTAAATTTTGTTTAGATCAGGATTGGGGATGTTGAATTTTGATTTGGAATTGAAATTGGGCAAAATTGGGGTCAATTAGGCCAAAATTGGGGAGCAAAACAATGTTGAGCCAGGGAGGACATCTTATGACATTCTTGAGTGAGGAGTTGAATGAGTCCAGGAGAAAGTATTCGACATATGAAAAAGAGTTCTATGTTATGTGAGAGTCCTCCGCTGTTGGAGTCAATACCTACTGAGAAACAAATTCGCTTTGTTCACATATCATGAGGCACTGATTCTTGAATAGTCAGAGCAAGTTGAAGGTTAGAAATACTTCTTGGATTGAGTTCTTCGCATCATTTCAGTTCGTGCTCAACACAAGGCCGAAAGTCAGAATTGGGTAGCAGGTGCCCAAAGCCACCTCCATTTGCTAATTACCTCCTTACAATCAAGAGTTGTGGGATTTTGAGGTAATGAAGGAGTTGTACGGGACATATGAGGATTTAAGGGAAACTTGGGAATAATGTCAGGAGCGACCCATGGGACCGTACCACTGAGATCATTTTCTGTTTCACTTCAACAATTTGTGTTCCCGGATATTTATTGAGGAAATCCATCATTCAGGAGAGTCACAATGGGGGACTAGCAGGTCATTTTGATAGAGATAAGACCCTTGGCTCTATTAAAGGATAATTTTTTTCTAGCTCGGACTGAAGAAAGATATGGAGCGGTAGGTTTGATATTGAGTTTGCCACTTGGCTAAGATCCGAGCGCAAAATTTATGGCTATACACGGTACTAGTACTAAAAACTCCTTGGGTAGGTGTTAGTATGGACTTTGTGGTGGTTTTCCGAGGACGCAATGAAACAAGGAGTCAATTATGGTCATGATTGGCCGATTCTCGAAGTTGGCTTGTTTCATGCCTTACAAAATGACGTTGGACGCATCCCATGTCGTTTATTTGTATTTTAGGGAGATCGTGAGGCTGCATCGAATGCCCCATACCATTATATCTGATAGAGACATCAAGTTTATGAGTCACTTCTGGAGAATCCCATGGGGAAAGCTTGACATTAAACTCCAATTTAGCTTGACAGCTCATCCACTGACAGATGGTCGAATTGAAGTGGTGAACAGGAGCCTGGGAAATCTCCCGAGGTGCTTCGTAGGAGAGAACATCAAGCAGTGGGTCCTGAGCTAGATTTTCCTACAATGTGCTGTGAGTCAAACTACGGGACACACCCTTTCAGATTGTGTATGGGCCCAATCCGCTCACGTTGCTCGAGTTAGGACCAGTTCTCCCTACAGTGGAGGCTAATTTGGATGTAGGGGCGAGGGTATAGGAAATTTAAAGGCCGTACAAAGAGGTTGAGGAAGAAATTGCCAAATTGAAACACAAGTGTCAGGCGCAAGATGATAAATCCAGAAAGAAGGTGACCTTCCAGGAGGGAGATCTATGGATTTAAATGAAGAAAAAGAGATTTCCTCTAGGCTCATTCAAGAAGCTCAAGCCCAAATCAGATGGACCTTTTTAAAATCCTTAAGAAGTTGAATGACAACAGTTACAAGATAGATTTGCTGAGCTATTACAATATCTCAGCTATCTTCAACATGGTAGATTTGATTCCATTCTACGGGGACATAAAAGGTTTGACAGATGAGGTCGAAGCTCCCCCAATCTCTGTAGACTAATGCGAGATGTCTTTTGCCGTAGACACGCGGCTATTGCCCCTGATTTGCCCAGAATCGGTTCGATCCAGACAAAGGAGGGACTGGCGGTCCTTCTAAGCATGTGTTTCCCTCCTATTTGGAGTGGGTCTCACTCATTTTTACCTGTTGTATATGTATGTATGTATTTATGTATGCGCACGTGTATGTGTGTGTGTGTCTGTAGTTGTATTTTAGGTCAGTTTTCACTTACATTTTTCTTCAGGACAGCCACTAGCGTCCAACTTTAGCTTTTCTAGGGTTGTATCTAAAGGTGATAAGGTGCTTTGATTGTAACTCGTCCTGAGGTGGTGTTTATCTACCCTTCCCTGCTTCCCCCATACTTCCTCCCTGGCCACTAGCCATGCTTCCAGCCGCTGCCCCCTTGCAGCACCTTGTCAGCCTCCCTCCCTGCCTCCCTGCTGCTGTCTAGCCGCTGGGCAGCCTTCCAATCGCTGCCCCCTTGCTGCCGCCACCTTCCCAGCTTCCCTCCCTGTTGCTGCCCTGCCGTTGGTGTTCAGTTTAAGCTTTCTAGGGTTGTATCCAAAGGCGAAAGATTCTCCGACTGTAACTCGTCCGGATGTGGTGTTTATCTACCCTTCCCTGCTTCCCCCAGCCATCCTTCCAACCGCTGCCCCCTTGCAGCCGCTACCTTGTCAGCCTCCCTCCCTGCTTCCCTGCTCCTCTCTAGCTGCCGGTCAGCCTTCTAATCACTGCCCCCTTGCTGCCGCCAGCTTCCCTCCCTTCCTCCCTGTTGCTGTTCTGCTGCTGGCCAGTCTCGTAGCCTCTTTTCCTGCGGTGGTCTTGGCGCACGCAACTGAGCAAAGAACTCACTCCTACCTCCTGTTGCTGCAACCCAGCCTACAGTCCACTGTTCTTCCCACTCACAGTTCCACGGCAGCCCCTTACCCCCACCTGCAGTTCAGACCTCGCTGTCCCTGCACCTGCTGATCCACAACCACTTCGACCAGCCTTCCGACCGTCAACTCACCACCAACTCCTTTAGGATACAACCCTTGTGTATTAGTATCTTGTTTGTTATTGTATTCCCTTTTCAAGTGTGGGAGATTGTAATTACCTATTTGCTTTTAGTAATAATATTATCTTTCTTATTGTGTTCCCTTTTCAAGTGTGAGTGATTGTAATTGCTTATTTTCTTTGAGTGATTATATCATCTTTCTTATTGTAGTTTGGGTTAACTCTAATATCAACTGATTTGTCTTAAAAAACTTTTGAAACTCAGCTTGAAGATCTGCAGCAGCTAATGCCAAATCCAAAGTCTTTATTAATCGAGCTTCTGAAAAGAAATGATTCCACTTTAACTTCTGGGGAGAAGAGCGCTCTTAGAGATTTTTCCAGATCTTCATCTGTTAGCTCTTCTCAAATGGCTGCCATTGAAGGTGGCAGCTTTGACTCCCCAACAATTTCCACCGCGGCAAATGGTGGTTTTACGGATCTGGGAGTGGTTGGCCGGGGTATTAAGCGCGCTATTGTTACACCGACTGGCACAGAACCAACCCTAAAGAAATCCCCATCTGAGTTGTCTGTAGAGAAAGCTGATAGCTGTGTTTCTGAGGTTCGCTCTAATGCACAGGCTTTTGAGGCTTCTAGTAAGTAAACACTTGATTCTTCATGATTGAAATCTAAACGAGGCTGAATTTATTTAAGGCGGCTTGTAATTTTTTTTCGGCACCGTATGTAGACCAATGTTGTTTTAGAAATTTCTAATGATATGCACTTGATAATTCATTGTTATTTTTATTTTTCTCTGAAAGTTTGGAAGATTTTGGTTCCTTGCATGTTTACTCTTTGAATCATAGCTAGTTCTAGGAAAAGAAGGAAAGCTACTCTTTTAGGGGCCTTTATTTACTTAATCTAGACCAGAATTATGGTTTATTTGTATTCTATACTATATAAATTTGGCTAACACCTGTTATTATTCTGCTTTTGGTCTGATTTATAAGATGGGAGGCTGTTTCTCTGTTTTTTCTCCGTAGAGAGTGCTGTAACTTCTTCCTTTTCAAGTGATGCATCTGTATCTTGATCAATAGTAGATGGTGCGGATCACCCTCAACGCTTGTATTTCTCCTCCATTGCCGATGGCTACCCTCTTAGTAGTCATTTTTCTACGATACAGCTACTGCCATCTTTATTTTCCTTCTGTATAATTTTGGATTCTTAAGTTCTCCCATCTCCTCATTGTTTTACAAGCTCCACAATTCCTTAATCGATCCTTATACACTAGAGGTATGAACTCGTCCAGTTGAGTTTTTGCTTAATTGAGCTAAGCCTGATTAATTTATACTTGGCTTGAGCTTGGCCTCAACTCGAGCTCATCTATTGAGCCCGACTCGACTTTATAAAAAATAAACAAGCTTGAGCTCGGCTCTTTAGCTTCAGCTCGTTAAAAAAATTTGAGCTTGACTCGATTATTGAGCGTAATTCCTGCAATTGCTTCCTTGGGAGATTGAATAATCCTTTGTAATAGCAGTTCACTTCTAACAAATTTCACTCGAACTCAAAGCTGAACAAGCTCCTTAAGAAGTCTAGATCAAGCCGGTTTGGCTCACTTACCCACGCCTATTGTACCCTATCTGGAATTCCTAGATCTATATGTTAATTGTGTTTTATTGGATGGAAAAAGTTAGTTTATTTATTTATTATTTTTTGTATGATGTCTCTTTTTCAATGGTAGTTGCCATCTAGCGACTCCCTTTCCAAGGGAAAACTAAAAATATCCTAATTGGTATCTCATAGATATATATATGTGTGTGTGTGTATATATATATATATATATATATATATATATATATATATATATATATATATATATATATATATATATATATATATATATATATATATATATATATATATATATATATATATAGTACTAGTTGGTAATTGCCAAAAACCTTTTGATATTTATCTTTTAAACAAATAGAAGGGCAAATCATCGTAGCACCTTCAACACCCTGATGCGTTCTTCATTTGGCGCATATTATCATTAAAAAAAAAAGTTTTAATTTTTTAGTTTATTTGATGTAAAATTAAAATATAATAAAAATTTTAAATAAAATCTTCATTTTTCTGTTTGCTCAGTTAAATGAAAATTAAAATTGAACTGAAAATTAGATGTTAATTACAAGCAACCATACATTGCTATTTACAAATCAAGCACTATTTTTCGTCTTTTTTTTCAAATTCTCGCTCAAATATTAACATTCATGATAGAACTCCAACCATGTAATTCGTGTTTATCAAATTTTCAATGATTTTATCTCGACACGCATAAATACATTGGATCGGTAGGTCATAAAATCACCTGGTGCTTGATTTGTAAATAACAATATTTCTAGTGTCCTGTATGTAATTATCCCTAGAATTAAATGTTAAGATTTAGGTTTTAGGATTTACATACCACTCAATTTCTATGTATTTACATATCTAACAAATGAATCTCATTTTTTTTTCATTTATATCATTCACATTTTTCATATCACATACAAGAATCATTAGTTTCATGCATGCGTTTATGGCATTAAGATGATATGATTATAAATATCAAAATTTAGGTGTTAGATATATAAATACACATGAATTGTGCGGCGTGTATGTAAATTTCCCTATTTTTTATTGTTCGCTAGAAATTTTATTTTCTTACAGATTTCAATAATTTCTTTTATTTTAATCGCATTCATAAATACATAAGATTTGTTGGCATATATGTATCTTTTATATATATATATATATATATAAGTAGGGGTGTAAACGAACCGAACACGAACGAACAGAGCTTGTGTTCGTGTTCAGTTCGTTTGAAATTTAGTTTGTTTGAAATAAGCTCGTGTTTGAAATTGTTCGTGAAGTCACTGTTCATGTTCGTTTCTTAACGAACGAGTCGAACACGAGCTGTTCGCGAACGACGAGCCAGTTTGACATCCATAATATTAATATATATAGATAATATATTATATTAATTATATAACTCATATTATATAAATTTATAATATCTATATTTGTATATTCCTAATATAGTATATTAATATATTATTATTATTAATTTATTATATATTATAATTTATAAAATTTAATATTTTAAAATATCATAAATTTTTTATATATAATTTTTTTTTATATTTTGAACAATAACGATTCGAATACGAACGAGCGCATCACTCTTCATGTTTGGTTCGTTTAACTAACCGAACGAAAAAAAATTGTTCACGTTCGTCTCGTTTACTTATCGAACAAATCAAACACGAACTTATTGACGAATCGAACACGAACTGTTCGCGAACAACGAGCTTTTTTGACAGCCCTATATATAAGCGAGCGAGAGAGAGAGAGAGAGAGAGAGAGAGAGAGAGAGATAGAGAGAGAGAGAGAGATTCAAAATTGTAGTAAACCGTTGTGTGGCCGTCCAATTTATACAAATACCATATGACTTCGACAATTTATCAAGATATTCTTTTGGGTAATTAAATTGTCTAAACTAAAAAGGATGATATGTCTAATTGAATAACGTTTTCCCTTGACTAGATGCTACAAAAGTTACACCATTCTTCGTACCTATTTGAAGTCAAAATTGGGCCGAACCATTGTCCCGACCCATTTTCTAAAAAGGATAAACCGGTTGGTTCAAAATAGATCAAATTTTAGCATTTTGATTTTAATCAGAGGAGTAGAAATAAAAAATATTATAATTGAAAATAAAGAAATTGTAACATTTTAAAATTTTTATTTAGATTAAACATTTAAAAACATTGTTTTATGTTAAAATATTATTTATTGAATCGATAACAATGATATTAACTTATTATTATTATTCTATTATTTAAATTATATTAAAATAACTTAAATATTCATTACCTCATTTGATTCAATATCCGATTTAACCCCGATTTAATCATTGATTTAATGTCCGATCTAATTTTCACAACCTTCAATCTTTCTTAATTAAGCTTTTTGACATATATATTTAATAAAATAATGAGCATATGCTTAGTTAGTAGTTTGGCTTAATTAACAAAGGAATAACCCAAGTTAGTTAAGCGTATTAATAATATATATTCTTTAAATAATATATATTATCATACCTCACATGAAAGAATAAAAGAAGCAAATACAATAGTGTTAAAATACATATGGTGTATATGCTCAGAACCTACGTATCATACCGCACATGGAAAGGAATCGATTAATCGTCATATGCATGAATATACAGAACTTTTACTATATTTATTTGATTATATAACAGAATAAATCTTATATTGAGGGACCATTAAGATCATATACCATTTCCATTTCACTGAAAAAGTATTTTTTCATATTATTATTATTATTATTATTATTATTATTATTATTATTTGCAATTCTAATATTTTTTTATTTTTAATTTAACACTACCATTGCCGGGTCCCAAGCCCCGGACAACGTCAAAAAATTATGACATGAATTCTTTTGATTATAGTGTAGATGTTATGATGTCAACTGGAAGCGACACACTGTATAACATGAATACAATGAAAAGTGTGCAAGGGCCGCTACACTAGAGCTCATGTGTAGTATCAAATAAGCAAAAGTTCCCACATTACAGACACATGCGAATACATAAGTTAGGCTATGAAACAAATGTTATGATATGATCTTGGAATACAATGAAAAGTGTGCAAGGGCGCCTCTCGTTCTCCTAGTTATGTCTTTTAAGTTTGAACCCCTTTATTGCTCTCTCTCTCTCTCTCTCGCTCTCTCTCTCTCGCTCTCTCTCTCTCTCTCTCTCTCTCTATGTTAGTTTCCTCCGGTCTCTGCTTCTCTTACAAAATCGTTGAAAAGGTTCGTTCAAATTAACCTGTCGATTACATTTTATTTTTCTTTATTAAGATTAATATTATTATTATATTTGTTTAACTGGTCGATCGAGTCATAAACTTAGAATTCAATTATTTTGCTCCAAAAATAAAAATATTTATGCAATAGAATGAATTAAAACAATAAAAATCAGCCATGATCATTGATTCATTAGTGATTGAATTGAACGGAATGGTTCGTTTTTTCTTGATCAATTTATGTGCTTAACATCACCTTTACTTTCTGATCAAATAATTAAAAATTATCTAATTTATTATAAATGGCTAAGTTTAAAACATAATGCTCCCATTCTTCCATACAACATAATTGTTGTTGATTCATTGGAGCCTACATCTTTGGCCTCTCATTATCGTTTGGAAGATTGGTGGAACTTATCAAAGGATAAAAAGAGGGAAAAAAAAGAGAGTGGAAAATAGAATACAAGTTGACTTGCGGCTAAGCCTCCTTAATGCATTTTTTCATAGGATTAAAATTGAACTTTTAAGAGTTACATGACTCCAATCCCTAACAAAAGTGATTTTTGCATAATCATTTTTGATGCGTGCTAGAAAATTCGTGGCGGTAGAGTAATTGATTATCGTCTTAGCGTTGCACGAGGATTCAACACACCCTCAGATAAAAATGAATTGAGCTATGATCACACCAGAAGTTTTTACGTGGAAAACCCGTAAAAGGGAAAAACCACGGGGCCTGACCCAGTTGTAAACCACGGGGCCTGATTACAGATGCCCCTTGTCCGACAGGCGGGAAAGGATTACTAGCCTTTCACGTTACAACGTCGACTGATGACGTCTAGTAAGCCGTGGTTGATGAAATTCAACGGTGATTGATGGCGTTTAACGGTGGCCGGCGGTGGTCGACAGAGGTCTACGGTCGTTGTTGATGGTCAGTGGTGGTCGACGGCGATTGACGATGTTGAGGATGATCGTGGACTTGAACTCCTTCTCAAAGCCTCAAGTTCTCTCTTAAGCCTCCTTTTCTTCATGTGAGGGGTGAGGCTCTATTTATAGGGTTTTGAGTGCAATTAATGCAGAAATATGAACCATTTTGATCGGACGGTCTGGAGAGCTTCCCTTGATCATATGACGTTTGATGGACATTTGAGTGCCTTAACGATGTCGGAATTGAGCAATCTTGGGCTCGTTGGATTCATCTTTTCGAGACGCTCGATTCGACTACAAATTTGCTAATTCAACATCTGTTTGACATTTAAAATGCTTCCGGAAATCCTGTAGTAGTGTTTTAATAACTTGATCTGAGCCTAATTTGACTCGGATTGGACTAAATTTTATATCATTAGATCTATCTCATTGAGCCGATCAGTTTGACCATAATTTTGCTGAAATCAGAGCTCTGGATGGCTTTCTATCAAGATTTGAATATTCGTGCTCAAAATATTACCTCGAGATTTGTCATACTTCAAGATTCGTGCTGGATGATGATAATTTGTTGATGACGTATCAATTTTTTTTATTGTTAGGAAGTGTCCAATAGATTATGATTGCAAAAAAAAAAGGTACCAGTCTCACAATTTTTCATAAATCTGGATCTAATGAACTTCCTTTATATTATGTAAATATGAAATGTGTTAGTACCTAAAAGTATGTAGATTATAAGAAACTTCATTATCACTATTTCATTTAGTGATTATCAACTAATTTTAAGATGTATTACGTCATAATAGTTTAACACAGTTAAATCTTGATCAAACCTTTAAATATTGAAAGTTCGATATCTAATCTAAGTTTCAGAACCTTGGAAAAATAATAATGTAGAAATATCAATGTCATCTAGTTTGCTTATTAGGCAAACATTGTTGCCATGAGGTGACAAGCGAAAGCACATGATCTCCTACTTAAAGTTGATGCATTCTTAAAAGGAGTGGCTATACCATTAGTAAACCTTATGATGGAGATGGAATCCTCATAACTTGCCTTAATGGGCAAGGTCAAGCTAAAAGCACCCATATTTGAATAACTAAGAAGATTTTGATAATTGGATGGGCTAGAGATACAATTCTTAGGTATGCTATTTCCTTGACAATTGAGCAAAAAATCTTAGATGATTATGTAATTATCAATTATAGAAATGAAGCATAACCATTAGATAAAGGCTCCAACATATTGGATAAATTTCTTATGATAATTCCATGAAGTTTTTTAATCACATGAACATATGAGGGAAATATTTACACAAACAAATCATTCATTTAAGTTAGTTCCATGATAAAAATTTTGCTTGGATAGATTTATTTTTAGTGATAAGAACAACCCAATATTCCTTTTTTTTTTTCTAAATTTCCTTATACTAGCAAGTGTTCCTTCATCCTCGTCAATTTGGTTAGTGATAAGTTCCAAAATGTTACGTAACCTCTACATATAATTGGATTTAGAACTAATTTACTATTATTTTTACATATTATCATACTAAGGGCCTCAAATCTAGGTCGCAAGCTAGATTCCAGTCTAACTTGAAAATGAACCCGACTCAAAAATTAAATGAATCAGAAAGTCTAATACGAACCCGACCACCTTCAACCCCCATCCCAAACCTGACCCATATAATCCATTTAA
>NEWO01000007.1:1350394-1362466 GCA_003013225.1 Phalaenopsis aphrodite
ATATATTGGCTATGGGATTAAACCATCACAACCCACATATTATTTAAGCTTAAAGCAAGTTGGTGAAGATAATAATATATTTTAAGCTTAAAACAAGTAGGTGAAGATAATAATATATCAATGTTTTAATAACCATATATTATTTATTATTAGATTAAATTAATATACTTACACTACAATAGATTTTTTATTTTTTCTCAAAAATCAACTTTTTTAATACAATTACATTTGCTTTTTTGCATTACTCTGATTATGATGAAGGATATATTGCGAATCATAAACTGCATGAATTATTTAATTGTAGTCAGAATATAGACTTTGAAACCTACTTGTTTGTATTGAAGCATAAGAGGTTTGAAGTTTATTTGTTGATTAAACCCTCTAGTTATTTGGAATTTATACATACATAATACATAATGTGTATATATATATACATATATATATGTAATACCTAAGTTTTAATATTTACTCATTTAATACACTTAACATCACATTAAAAATGTCACCACCATTAATTTTTTTTAAGTTAAATGCTTGTACTAATACATTTATCTAATGTAATTTTAGTTCTAAAACATTACAAAAATAAATATTAAAATTTATGTTCAAAGTAAATAAAAAAGAGATGTTTACATAAAAGACTACAAAATTGTAATGTATTTACATATCTAACACAATTGTTCGATATTTATGTTTTAATATCGTGGAGTCATAAGACCTATGCATGAAAGATCATGAACTTGTTTTCAATCCTTAATTAGCTCTTGGCACAGCCATGAACTTAAATATGGGTCAAGAGTACCATATATTTATGGCATATACCGAACAGAGCTGGCATAAAGTTGTTCAGCTTGTTTAACTCTATTTGGCTTATTTCAATTGCTTGGGTGCTCACATGATTGTTTTTTATTGCATAGAAATGGTGCAGATTTGAATTGAAAACCATATATTGAATTGAAAACCATATATTTATTTTTCAATTAATTTAAATCAACTAATTTCGGGTCGAACACGAACAAGAACATATAAATCAAGTCGAACACAGAGCACACTGTTCACGAGCAATTTCAAACAATATTAATTTCAAACTAGCCGGACACAAGCCAAGCACAAGTTCACTCTAGCTCGGCTCATTTACAGCCCAAATAGACACCACCAAATTCAATAAAATAAAATCCATATCATAACATATGAAAGCTATCATCATTGTTACCTAGAAATTTATCCACTAGCAAATTTCATTGCTTTACACATCACTTGAAACAGGAAACTCTATCAATTAGTTGAAGGCCAATACTATCTAGTTGCCTAACAAGAATTGAGAAACGAATGGAGTCTATATAAATTTATGGGGGTATTTACCTACATACCAGACAATTCCTATGTATTTACATACCTAACACCCAAAATTTACACCTTCTCCATAAGTAATGTGGGGTGTATAAAAATTGAAGTTCAGGTGTTGGATAAGTAAATGCATAGCAAACAAGTGGCATGCATGTAAATCTTAAAAGTCCGCGAAACAAATTGACCATAGAAGTGGAAGACATCAGTGAGAAGTTCACAACCAAAAATACAAATGAAAATATAAAATTATTGAAATGAACATAAAGTAGGAAGAAAATTGAATAACAAAAAATTAATACCAGATAAAATGAAATATTCTGAACAGTTATCAGTGATCATGTATCTACATGGAGTCAAGAAGATCTTTCATTTCTCCAACAGAAAGAATAACTTCATTTGGGTATATCTTGCCAACTAGTTGAACGAAGCTTTCATACTTGTCCAGGAACTCTTTCTGCAGTGTCAGGAAATTACATCAGTAGTTAGAAATAAGATTTCACGAGCTTACTGTCTTTGAATCCAATCACTTAGATATGCAATTGCATACAGATAATCACTAGGTTTCCGGAAAGTAAGTGATGAGCGCACAGTTTCCATTTATGTCGAACAAGTCTCTTCTAAATGCATATGCAAAAGATCAAAGGCAGAGCAAGAAAAATAGCGGAATGCCAGGTCGATAAACATCTCCGCTAAAAAGGTGCTGAGTTTAATAAAATGATAGATTCATTAATATCTGAGTGAGGAATGCTCAATTCTGTTAGCATTGATAACCGAAAAAATAATTGGAAGATTCACACATACCACTCAATTCCTATGTATTTACACAACACTTAAACATTAATTTTTACACATATGCCCCCTTTACCTATGCATGAAAAAGGTGTATTTCACTTTTAAAAGTTAAAATAGTGGTATTTTTTTTTATGTGATATGATATCAAAGATTTGGGTGATAAAAATATTAAAAGCGAAGTTGGAGTGTTAGATATGTAAATACATGGGAATTGGGTGGTTATATATGTAAATGCCCCAAAATAATACAATCCCCATTTCCTGAATTTATGCTCTCATAGTTATAAACTGCAACTATAGAAGAAAAGATCACATCCTGGTTAATCGAGAGGGATATGGACATGGCTCCAGTCATACTTTTCATCAGTTGAGCAAAAAATATTTTATATAGGACAAGGCCGGCCGATTCAATTTATTATTATTATNCATATCTAACACAATTGTTCGATATTTATGTTTTAATATCGTGGAGTCATAAGACCTATGCATGAAAGATCATGAACTTGTTTTCAATCCTTAATTAGCTCCTGGCACAGCCATGAACTTAAATATGGGGCAAGAGTACCATATATTTATTGCATATACCGAACGGAGTTGGCATAAAGTTGTTCCGCTTGTTTTAACTCTATTTGGTTTATTTCAATTGCTTGTGTGCTTATATGATTGTCTTTTATTGCATAGAAATGGTGCAGATTTGAATCGAACACCATATATTTATTTTTCAATTAATTTAAATCAACTAATTTCAGGTCGAACACGAACAAGAAAATATAAATCAAGTCGAACGCAGAGCACACTCTTCACGAGCAATTTCAAACAATATTAATTTCAAGCTAGCCGGACACAAGCCAAGCATAAGTTCACTCTAGCTCGGTTCATTTACAACCCAAATAGGAACCACCAAATTCAGTAAAATAAAATCCATATCATAACATATGAAAGCTATCATCATTGTTACCTAGAAATTTATCCACTAGCAAATTTCATTGCTTTACACATCACTTGAAACAGGAAACTCTATCAATTAGTTGAAGGCCAATACTATCTAGTTGCCTAACAAGAATTGAGAAACGAATGGAGTCTATATAAATTTATGGGGGTATTTACCTACATACCAGACAATTCCTATGTATTTACATACCTAACACCCAAAATTTACACCTTCTCCATAAGTAATGTGGGGTGTATAAAAATTGAAGTTCAGGTGTTGGATAAGTAAATGCATAGCAAACAAGTGGCATGCATGTAAATCTTAAAAGTCCGCGAAACAAATTGACCATAGAAGTGGAAGACATCAGTGAGAAGTTCACAACCAAAAATACAAATGAAAATATAAAATTATTGAAATGAACATAAAGTAGGAAGAAAATTGAATAACAAAAAATTAATACCAGATAAAATGAAATATTCTGAACAGTTATCAGTGATCATGTATCTACATGGAGTCAAGAAGATCTTTCATTTCTCCAACAGAAAGAATAACTTCATTTGGGTATATCTTGCCAACTAGTTGAACGAAGCTTTCATACTTGTCCAGGAACTCTTTCTGCAGTGTCAGGAAATTACATCAGTAGTTAGAAATAAGATTTCACGAGCTTACTGTCTTTGAATCCAATCACTTAGATATGCAATTGCATACAGATAATCACTAGGTTTCCGGAAAGTAAGTGATGAGCGCACAGTTTCCATTTATGTCGAACAAGTCTCTTCTAAATGCATATGCAAAAGATCAAAGGCAGAGCAAGAAAAATAGCGGAATGCCAGGTCGATAAACATCTCCGCTAAAAAGGTGCTGAGTTTAATAAAATGATAGATTCATTAATATCTGAGTGAGGAATGCTCAATTCTGTTAGCATTGATAACCGAAAAAATAATTGGAAGATTCACACATACCACTCAATTCCTATGTATTTACACAACACTTAAACATTAATTTTTACACATATGCCCCCTTTACCTATGCATGAAAAAGGTGTATTTCACTTTTAAAAGTTAAAATAGTGGTATTTTTTTTTATGTGATATGATATCAAAGATTTGGGTGATAAAAATATTAAAAGCGAAGTTGGAGTGTTAGATATGTAAATACATGGGAATTGGGTGGTTATATATGTAAATGCCCCAAAATAATACAATCCCCATTTCCTGAATTTATGCTCTCATAGTTATAAACTGCAACTATAGAAGAAAAGATCACATCCTGGTTAATCGAGAGGGATATGGACATGGCTCCAGTCATACTTTTCATCAGCTGAGCAAAAAATATTTTATATAGGACAAGGCCGGCCGATTCAATTTATTATTATTATTTAATTTCAGTTATTACAATCTTTCATCAAAAAATTTCTTCCTCGAAAATTGAAAAACTTTAATCTAATTGCACATACCTGCGGACTCCGAAAATTCACAACTCTACTCAAGAACTCTCTGCATTTGTTTTTACTTTTTTTTTTTTTTGAGATTTGATTTGTGGATAAGACACTCTCAGAGATTTCACCCTCATTTTGCGAGGACTTGTTTTATCGGGGCTTTGAGATATCCCATAGATGCAAGTCCCTCTGGTTAATTGACTCTCCTAATAACGAGAGAACATTTTTTATTAAGGCTAGTCATTAAAAATTGAATATTCAACATATAATAGCAACATAGTTAGAATTTAAGTTGTAAAATTTGTCACTTGAAGCTTAAAGTGTATGATAAGGGAAAAGAGAAATCCACATCAAGATCTCATGGTTCTATCATCTCGTGTCGTCGTGGTCTCTGATCTACTTAGTCAGGTGAGGTAGTCAACCCAACTTGACAGATAAATTCTTGTTAACAACCATGAGTTGTGTCATCCAAGATATCCTTGTAGATCTGGGATGGAGATTTGTCTAAGGGGACAAAGTTAAGTCGACCTTAGTTAATAAGTCTTTTTGTCAATCAACTGTACCATTATGATTCATAACTCAAAGGGTAAAAAACCGTTAGAGACATAAAGGGTGCGGCTGTGATCATAATATAATGGTGTCATTTGACATCAACCACTTGGACAGAGAGCTCTGGCCGTAATCGCTAGTTTGTGGAGCCTTTGAGCTAAACTACACGGATAAATGACTCCGACCACATCCTTTCTGAAATTCAATTACTCTGATTGTGAATATATTGATGTATTTGATATACATTTGCTCTTTATGAGCCGATATCAATAAGAAGTTTACCACCCTCGACAAACTGTTGTGGAGGGTGGATGAAATTTGCTTTTAACTTTTAGTGATTGAATTTCAACTTCAATTTTAGTTGATAATTTTGAAGATTCTGATTTAAAAGTTTGACCCCTCTGGTTGAAATTTTAGATCATCACAATGATCAATGGGGAATTAGACATTTAAAATATTTATATTTAAAGTGGGGCATTTAATTTTGTCAGTTTAAATTTTTAGGGTATAAGTCTAGTCATTTTTATCCTTACAAGACGAAAGATCAGACTAGTTTGTTAATTTGGACTTGTAAATTTATATTTCAAGATTTGGACAATTATTGGAGCTTACTAGACTCGTCAGCTCCATTCCTTATGAAAAAGATCAGATTTGTAGTATGAAATTTACAACCCTATCCTATAGATAAGGCGACGACCCGATTAGCCCCCACAACATTCTCAAACATATTCTTTGAATATTTTATATGTTGGTTGAAGCACATACAGACTTTTGAAAATGTGTAATTGATTTGTTCATATAACCACCTTAAAGCATACAAAGCTAAAGAGTATCTCAAGTGGTACTCATCTAAACCTTAAAAGCGTGGCTCATATTTCAAGATGTTGCATTTAACTTGAGAGACAATCACAAAGCTTATAAAATTTTTTTAAGTTTTTTGGAGCTTAGAACATTTGCATAACTATTATGATTACAGGCTTTAAAAGAAAATCGTCTTCTGTTCGCTAGCATGTGTATTATGAATCTGGTAGCGGTGTTTTAATATTTTAAAATGCTTCATATTTGACCTATTTTTTGTCCCCTAGAAGCCTAAATCCGAATTTACTAGCTTAATTTTAAAGTATTTTCAGATTGACAAGCCCAAAACTTTATACCATGAAAGTTTATAATCCAAATTTAAATATTTTAAATCATAAAAGTTTATATTTTAAAAGGTCAGAACTTTAAAAAATTTAAACCTAGAACCTAAATTTTTAAAAGCTCAGGTCCCCAGTATTTTAAAACCCTAAGAGCATAAATTTTGAAAGCTCGACTTCAAATTATTTTAAAGTTTACAAGGGTTATATTTGATTTTATTTTATAAGTTCAAGATTTCAAATATTTTAAAGTGATTATAAGTTCAAATCACCAAAAATTTTGGCAACCTCCCAGCATCAACCCCAATTAGAGGACACAGGAGAACGCCAGCCTACCCAGCTATCTTAAAAGAATTGTTGATTAATGTCGTAACACATTGTGGCTGGGGAACAAAAAAATATTTAACCTACGATCTCAAAAGATGCGACGGGCGTTCATCATACCTGCAAAAAATGTTAGATTATAAATTAACATCCTCACTTCAGTAGCCACCCAACATCAAACCAAACAAGGGTACATAGGAGAATGTCAGTCATCCTAACTATCTCAAAAGAATCATTGGTCAATGTCGCAAGACTTTGTGGTCGGGGAACAAGAGAACATTCAACCCGCGATCACAAAAGATGCGATGGGCCTTAAATACATCTGCAGAAAAGGTTAGGTTGCAAATAAACATTCACCATTTTAAAAATAAATCTCCAGACGAGTTTGTGATTTCTCCGCCTAACGGGTACTGTGCTCTCCTCGAATGAAGGTTTTCAAAAAGCTTTCTAATTGTTCCACATTTATACCTTTTCGAGCTCCAATGGCGTTGACTGCGATGATCTCTGACAACAGTGATTGATGACAATAAAATAAAATTATAGCACATTTTTTTATATCTAATACACAACATAAAACATAAACAATAAATAGGGAAATGGGTTTGTGGTGTGCTTAGTATTTGATGCTCGAATATGAAATTTGTTCAAGCTGTTTGGCAGCAGGATTGAAGTAGGATTTAACCTAAATCCTTCAACCATATGTCTCCAGGGTTTTAGGAAGAAGCGACGCCGAAGAAGAAGAAAGATGAGAGTTTAGGGTTTTAGGAAGAAGCGACGCCGAAGAAGAAGAAAGATGAGAGTTTGGGGTCCCTGTACCGTGATCTCGCCATTGTCTTCCCACTTAGCTCTAATTGCAGTTGTATCGTGAGGGATTCGGGCAGAAGAAGAGCATGTAAAGGTTTACCGGGAGGAGATATGGAGGTTTCAAGCCTCTGTTCACCGACGTGCTTGAGGCTAGAAGTTTCGAAGACCTTTGTGAGCCGCAATTTTCCTGTTGCTTCCCTTACCAGACCTAGTCGCGACTATATCAAAGAAGATGAGCACGAGAAGGTTCGGAAGAGGGAAGATCAAAATGTCGAAGGCCTTTGTATGCTGCGACGCCTTTGTTGCCTCCCCACTTAACCTAATCTTGAATGTATCGAGAAGGAAATGGCGCAAGAAGAGTAAGGAAATGGGGAGTTTCGAATGTCTTTTTTGGATATCAGGAGTTTTCTACTAAGAAGCATCCCTCTATGATCCATGCTTAATCTTTAAAAATGGAATCTCCCAGTTATGAAGATTCTTCACATCATAATCAAGTATTCTTTTAGGTTCCTCAAAATAAGTTAGATCGGACTACCAATCGAGCCTGCTATCACCCTAATGAATTCATTAGCAATATACATCCTAAGTGAAGAAATATGAAAAAAATTATGCATCCCTTGCATATGAGATGATAAAACCACTCTGTAAGACACCTTCCCAATTCTATCCATAATCATATATGGACCTGCATAACTGGGACTTAATTTCCCCGTCTTTCCAAATCTTTGACACCTTCCAAAGGACAAACTTTGCTAAAGACAATCTCCAACTTCAAACTCAACAGGTCTATGCTTGGTATCATAACATTTCCTATGTCTATCCTGCACCGCATTTAGCTTGTTTCTAATCACTATAATCTTTTCAGTAGCATCATCAACTAAGTCAGCTCCAATGACCTGTTTTTCAACAACCCAACATAAAAGTGTATTGCACTTTCTTCTTCAAAAAACTTCATATGGAGTCATTCCAATACTAGTTTGGTAACTGTTATTGTAAGCGATTCCTATCCTCCAAAATCAAGAGCACATAACCTTAGTAGATCCTCTAAATTCTGAATAATCATTTATGACTGGTCATCTGTTTGAGGGCGAAAGGTTATACTAAAAGTCAATCTGGTGCCCAAGACTTCATGAATCTTCTTAGAAAATCTGATAGCAAAATCTGTCATCTCTGTCAAAAACAATAAATTTCGACACTCCATACATCTCACAATTTGATTCATATATAAATTTGCTAATCTCTCAAATATAATGGGCAAGAAATGGGTAGACTGAGGGCTCGTTTGGGGCAGCTGCAAAGGCGCGGCGCGACACGCAGACACATTTCTGTGCCGTTTGAGGCGGCGGCGTCAACGCGTTGCGGCGACAGTTTTGGCATTTTAAAGAAAAAGAGGACCGCGGGATCAACCCTGCGACCCGCGTTCGTTCACGTAAGTATTACTCGGGTACCCTCGACCTCTCTCAGCGTCTCATCTTCCCCCGGAACTCCGAATCCATCCCGACGACAACCCAATGGAGTCGAGCTCCTCCACCGCCGTCAAAGGGGCAGCAATTGTCATCGACGAGAAACTTGCTTGCAAATCCATCGCCAACAACCGGCTCGTCTCTGACGAAGATGTTCAAAGCTTTAAGCTGGAGATCGAGGTCATGGCGCGACTCTCTAGCCACCCTGATGTGGTGAACTGCAAGGTTGTGTACGAAGAAGAGGATGCACATTTGGTTATGGAGTTATGTGCTGGAGGGGAACTATTTCACCGTCTTGAGAAGCACAACCAATTCATGGAGAGAGAGGTGGTAGTCCTACTCCGGGATCTGATGGAGGTGGTGATGTACTGCCATGATAATGGAATTGTTTATCAGGATCTGAAGCCGGAGAACAATGTTTTGGTTACCAAGTTGTCATCTTCTCCTATCAAGCTTGCAGATTTTGGCCTTGCTACTTATATCAAGCCTGGTATTTTAAGAAATTTTCGGGTTGATTGTTGCTTCTTAGCTGTTATCTGTCATTTTAATTTTAAATTATTGTATTATTTAAGTTATTTGGTTTTCTTGCATGAGATGCAAATGCTAGTTTTAAATTTCTATGCATGATTGAATGGTAAAAAGATGATAATACACTGACTATCATTTTAGATAGTATTATTGAAGGATTTACATGTTACACTTAATTATCTTGAATTTATATGTTTTTATTTGGTTGTATATAACAATTTAATATCTAAAACACAAAAAAATATCACTTTCATTGATGTTTGTTAACCATCCTTGTGATTTAGGGGTTGTCTGGTAACATATTGGAGTGGGATTTAACTTAAATCTCGTTCAAAAAAAAGATTTGGCAAATATTTGCTTCTGAAGTTTAAAAAATGTGGTTATCACAGTCTTCCTTTAAACAGTTTTACCAAACAGGGGTAGAATTATCATTTTCTCAGGAACAGCTATTTTCACACAGTTGCACCAAACAGACAGTCAACTTCCCCGCAGCAGCTTTCTGGTGCAGCGCAACTGTAGCTGCAACCGAAAAACTGAGAAAATGAGAAACTGCAGTTGCCCCAAACAGAGTCTGAGTCATTCTGTCAACAAATACCCACATAACGTCACGGGAATGTCGTGACCTGACAATCCAATCACAAAATACATAGCAATCTCCTCCCATTTCAACTTTGGAATCGGTAAAGGCTGTAACCAACTTCTAGAAAGCTAATGTTTTACCTTCACTAGATGACATGTAGGACACTTATAAACAATTATGTTCCACAATCCTCTTTAATCCGACCACTAAAATATTTCGTTGAGATCCTGGTACATTTTACTCCTCCCTAGGTGAATAATATTGTCAGACAAATGTGTCTATTGAATTTCCCTCAGATTATCAACATCTGGAACATAAATCCTGCATTTATATTTCAATAAGCCATCCAAGTCTAACACATACCTCTCCAAACATATTGCCTTAACATGCTCCAAGTTTTTCTGAAGCCTCGACATTGGTGCCTCCTTCTTCCCCCTCTTTCAATACACGTGAGCACGACGTCACTGCATCCTTGACTAGGGCTCGACTTGACCCAATACAGTGCCTATTACCGCACACCCAAGCCCCCACCTCCTTCAGGTTCTTCTCCTCCTCCCGCCTTCCTTCACCATAGATAAGCCGCTCGACTATACAGGTAAGTCGTTCGATAATTTATATGGCAAACATCACCTTTTTGGCTTCCCGACTCTCTCATTCTCCCCACCACTAGGGAAGTCTTTGCTGAAATCAGAAAAGAATTATGAAGAAACTCATGATTGTAGGAAGTGTGGATTCATCTCGCACTGAAAGCTCTACCTTGTACGCACACAAATCTTCCAATGAGTCAAGCCGAAGAAGAATCATCCCTTTGTGAACATTGCAAGAAACATGGTACACAAAGGACAAGTGCTGGAAACTACATGAAAAATCTACAGATTGGAAACTTGGACATGCCCAATGCCCATACTGCCACTTCTGAAGGGTTAGTCAACTCTAATGCCTTCACCAAAGAACATCTAGAGGTGTTGAAGAAACTTCTTTTTAGCACAACTGAGTGGCTTGCCAGCTTGATGATGCACTAAGGAACCATATCATCTTATCTCGCTAATAATAGAAGATTTCGATCTTAGATAATAGATTCAGGTACTTCTGATCACATAACTGGAACTCTCATCGGCAGCCAAGAGTTCACTACCTCCAAATTTATTAGACAAGCTGATGGATCTCACTCCAGGATTGTTGGGAAAGAAGTGAAAGTCTCCAAAGCTATGCAGTTTTCTTCTATGCTATATGTTCCTCAATTAGATTGCAACAAACTTCTTATTAGCAAGCTTAAGCTGACTTGAACTGTGTTACTAAATTTTATTCCAACCCTTGTGAATTCCACGTGGTGGACTCAAGGAAGGTGATTGATAGTGATGAATTGCATCAAGGTCTATACCAACTCAAGAATAATTATTCTCTTAACACAGGTGTCTTCTCCACCATTCTCGTCCCATGCTTTTGAGTTTGTTGTGTCCAAGTCTGTTGAAAGTTAAGTTTTATTATGACAGTCGTCTGGTTCATCCAAATTTTAATTATGTTAGGGGTTCTATTAATGTGAAACCTATCAAATGACTAAAAATAATCGTCATGTCTATCCTCTGTCTCAATACAAACATCACATCCATTCTCTATCATCCACAATGACATTTGAGGACCTTCAAAAATAAAAATTCAACAATGGAGTTAAATGATTTGTCTCTTTTATTGATGAACACACTAAGAACCAATTGAATATTTCTCAAGGAGAAATTTGAAACTCACAAATCTTTTAATCATTCCATTGCATGATGTACACTCAATTCCAAGTTCCAACATAAAATTCAGATTCTCAAAAATGATAATGCAGAGAAATACTTCAACTCTATTATTGGAACCTACCTTGCAAAGATTAGGATCGTTTATGTGAGTTACTATATTGAAACCCCACAACAAAATGGGATAACTGATAAAGAATAAACATCTCCTATCTAGATCAATAATGCTTTCTCATAATGTTCAAAAAATTTTTTGGGGAGAAATCATGCTCACAATCACCTACTAGATTAATAGAATGTCAAGCAGGGTCATTGGATTTAAAACTCTTCTCGATGTTGTGATGGAAAAATACTCTCATGTCATAGCTTTCTCATCTAATCTTCAACTAAAAATATTTGGTCGTCTCCTTTGTTCACCTTCACCAACTAAACCGCACAAAGCT
>NEWO01000007.1:1383970-1398108 GCA_003013225.1 Phalaenopsis aphrodite
TTAATTAAAATATGATAATAAGTTTTGCTATAAACATATAACATTCATGACAAAGTGATCAATAGAGAAGCACCAATTAGAATAAAATTGTGCAAATGAATTTAAATGTATCAATAACAATCAATGCATTTGGTTGAGAAGAAATAAATGTTCTACACCATAAATTAAAAAGTAAGAGCACTCACTTTAAACATTGATGACTCCCTTACGTATCTTTCTATCAGTCTTTCCGCAGTAGAATACTGATAATCATGCATACATGATTATTGATATTTTATTATAAATAAGTCTCATTTTTTAAAAAGTAATGTCTTTATTTTAACCTAATGAATAATAAATAAATCAATATTTTATTTGAAGTCACAAAATATTTTTTTTTAAATAATATTAGTTTAATATTAATTATTGCCATAAGTAAATTATTATTATTCTTATTAATAATTATAATTCTATCAATTTAATTTCACACACACACTATCTACCATTTATTATTAAAAATTTCAAAAAAAAAATTAACATATAAGAAAAAGGAAAATAACTCTCATTGCACAACAAGCATAGCACACGTCGCGACAAAACAATTGATTTCATCGCCCTGATTTCCATCCACTACTCATGTGTTCGTTCAAGACCGAAGCCTTCAGCTCTCGTAGAATCGTCAATCGATGCTCCAAAACTCTATCTTCGTTGTTTTTGAGAAAACTCAAATCACAAACTAGCATCTTGCCTGCTTCTTCCTTCTTTGCTCGTTCACACGTAAGATTACGAAATCACCTCTCAAGCATCTACTCCCACAAATGACATCCTTGCACGAATGGTCCACACGCATGTCGCGTCATCGCCTCTACTCTTTAGAAAATAAATGTCATCTTCCCAAACACACCTCAATCCCTCATTCAAAAGGTTTGAGGTCCTCGTTAGCTCACTCTATCTCTTGACCTCCTCTTTGCTTTTGCTTCACAAGAAGTCAAAATCGTTTGGCTTCGGTAAGGGGAGTTTCGTTTCTCACTTGCTAGGTTATCCTCTTTAAAACAACCTAACGTTCAGAAACGAGCTGTTACAAGTGCAATTATTAAATCATCAACATAGAAGAATGACACCATCACTGTGACTGCACACATCAAAGAATTGCATATAGCATACATAAGTCATCCAAAATAAGACTGATGTAGAATACACAGGCACATAGCACATCAGATGAGCCATCCAAAACAGAGCAGGTCATTGCCACAAAATAAATAACTTCGCGACCAAAGCCACAATAGAAATATAATTATTATTACTGAAATCCAAAAGGGTTACATACAACAACTCTTGACAATTGAAAAATAATAGCACAAACATACAAGACACCCTAAGGACGATGACAGAAAGGGTTGGGCTGCAGAAGAGGTGGTGTCAGGTGCTCCTTGGTTAGCTAAGGAGAGGGGGTTGGAGGTTGGCGGTAATGGAGGAAGGTATGGGGTACGGCTGGTTATAGACAAGGACAGTGGCTGGCAAGAGGTGAGGTGGGCCTGGATGTCTTGGACGGCTGGTTGGGGGAGTATAGGAGGCAACATCAGGGAAAGGGGAGATGTTTGCAGTAGGGATTAGGCAAGGGGAGTGGGTTAAGGTAACAAATGTAGGTGGGGTTGCCGTATGGTAGGTGGGCTGGCTGGAGCAGTGGAGGGTACGGAAGTTACGACAGTCAGCGGGTAGGGGGAATATCTGAGCTGCGTCTGACAGCAGCAGGTGACGTGGGTGTTGGAGGGCTGCAGTAGTGGTAGGTTAGGAGATTTGGGCCGTAGAGAAAGCAGGTCTCCTATCCTTGGGCAGGCTGCAGAAAGTCTGCGATGGCGGCGGCGCCGACGGCGGTGGCGGCAGCAGGTGGGAGGTTGCGGAGGAGGGGATAGTCAAGGATAATCACAACCTCAAAGCAAGATAAAACCGGAGCACCACTCAATCCTTAGATATAGCCCTAGAAAGGAAAAGGAGGACGCCAGCGGTTGTCCAAACAAAAATCACACCAAACTAACCCTAACTCAACAAACAAATATAAATAGAGGGGAATAGGTGGGAAACTAAAAAGGAAAAGGGAGATGCAGTGGGCGGCAATTCCATCCTCTAAGCAAGATGCTGGACCGGAACCTCTCAAGGCAGTTCAGCCAGCCATCCCCCAAAGCCCCACATCCCAAGTAAACTAACCAAACTAATGGAGGAAACAGCTAAATAAAAAAAAATTCAGTAGATAATATCAACCAAAGAAAATTTTAACCGACATAAGAATTCAGAAATAAAGAACATATCACATTCTGATACGTCGCGCCATTACAGAAATGTTTCAAATCCTCTGAATTTTTTTTTTGTTAAAAAAAAGACGATTAAAATTTTATTAAAAAAACTATAAAACTAACTAGCTCAAATTAATTGTTTGGTCTTGATGTTTCTAACAAATATAAACTTCTACATTTCCAATAAAACAGATTGCAAAGTTATCGAACTTCCTGATGCATGGATCTCATTAAGATCATATGAGTAACCTTTTTACTGGAGCTTCTCAGTGATTTTTTTTTCTTAAAGAAACTTCAGAATTATGAGAAATTTTCAAAAAGTAATGATGAATTAGCCATCTGAGACCGGTAAAAGTAATTCCAAAAAAAATCAAATAAGTTACAAAAATGCCAATGTATTGCACATCAGGTATTGTCGAGCAACATAAATTTAAAGAAACAGGAAATCCTTGAAATAGTATTATGAAGAAAAGAAAATAACATATACTCACTAATTTTGTGTAAGCTTGATCCACCAAGTCCCTTGACTGCCCCTGGATGTACTGCTCCATTCGAGTTGCTAGAGTAGCAAACCTAAAAGAAAAAAATATTTTAACTAATTATAATTTTTTAACGAAAAACACAGATGAAATTCACTTAAATGATCGTATGGTCCAAAATAAATTTATATAATAAAATTTCTTTGCAGGAGAAGCTCAATTATGTACTTATTAAGGTACATTTTTCAAAAGCATAATCCAGCCCACCAAATCTCCTCCAATTATCAAATGCAACATAATCCTGGGTAAAGGGGCACTAATAGAAACAAAAATGATTGCACTTTAGGAACATAGATCTAAAAAGCATGATTCCCATCGACCAATTACTTCCAACCTAGATATCACATACTTTTGAAGGAAACAACTTTATTACTAGTCAATGAAAGGTTACATAAACAAGTGGTTACAAAGAACAGCCAAAAAAACAAAGAAATGAATATATTAAATCAAAATAACTTGAAATTCAGAAAATAACATCCATCCAAGAGGTGGGAAGCAAACCCACATTCAGTGAAAAAATTTGCGTACGTAAGACGTACGCAGCGCTGCGTACGTTTTGAAGGTTATACAGAGGGTATAAGAGCGTTATATCCGCGTTATACCCTCTTGTAACATCCATGTAACCTTCTGTAACCAACCTGTAACCTACAAATAAGTTCCGCGCTTCTGTTTTCATTACCTGTAACCTACAAATAAGTTCCGCACTTCTGTTTTCATATATTAACAACTTATCTGTAGGTTACAAAAGGTTACATGGAGGTTACAAGGAGGTATAATGCGGATATAACTCCCTTATACCCCTTGTATAACCTCCAAAACGTACGCAGCGCTGCGTCGTCTTACGTACGCAAATTTTTTCGCACATCCCAACAATAGCTATGTTAAGAATGTCATAAGCCCTAANTACGTACGCAAATTTTTTCGCACATCCCAACAATAGCTATGTTAAGAATGTCATAAGCCCTAATTAATGCCTATTTGAGGAAGGAAAACTTTTGAAAACTCTTGAGTGATATCGGAGTTAACACAAACAACAACAGAAAAGCAAATATTATTGTTGAAAAAGCTAATAGACGATTACGACCAAACATGAAAACGGAAAATAACAATAAAACAACAAGCGACTAGGGTAGGATCATGGGTGGTCGAGGTGATCGGCAAGGGTTCAGAAGTTGGCGGGATGACGGAAGAAATGGTCGGCAACCAGAAAACAGAAAAGTACAATTTCCCAGGTACCGAACAACAAGCATGCAACAAATATCGATGTAGACCGTCTGTCCTGGAAGATGGCAGCAAGAGGGAAGGGTATGTGACAGTTACGGAGAGCTCCCGTGCAAGCGGGAGCAGGCGCAGGAGACTCCCGCGCGAGTCGGAGAGGTTGACCAGCCAGACCAATCCAACTGAGGGCCAATCCAGGGTGATCCCGAACAGAGTTGCCCAGGCGAGGTTTCTAACGGGGTGAGCAACGTCCCCAGCCCCTCCCCGCCACCTTTTCTGCTTCTGCTCTGTAAGGAAGGATTTTGATGGCTATTATGATTATTCCCACCCTTTCCTTTTGTAGGAGTTTCTTTTCTTCCTCTTTCCTTTCTCCTCTTCTTTCCTTTCTTGTTTCCTGCCTAGCTAGCGCTATATGTATGCTAATTTGCTAAAAGTTTGTGTTTTTGCTGCGAGTTAATTTCAGATTTCCTATGTAGAATCTTTTCCCTTGTTCTAAGGTTGTATCCTAGGATGTGATGGTGCTCCGACTGCATCATACTCCAAGGTGGTGATTGTATCTCCCCTTTTTACCTTCCCTACTTTGTCTCCTCCGCTTCCCTTAGCCACCTACCATCCCCAACCACTTCCCCCTTGCACTGACAATCCCCTTTCTGATGCAGCAACGTGCTGTCCAGCCAATTCAGACCCCTCCCGGCATCCCGTCGGCACCCCTACAGCAGTTACCTTCCTGTCCTAGATCTTCCCCATCACTGCCCTTGCTATCTAGCACCTTCCAACCATCAATCCGGCTGCCGCTGGCCACCTACAACCCTCAATACTTGTTGTCCTCGCAATTCTGCACCATTCTCTCGCTGCCATGAGCACTCCCTTGCTGCCACCGTCCTTGCCAACCATCCCAAACCACTTAGCCGGCATCCACAACCCTTGGAATGCACCTTAGAGTGTTTGAGTTGATTTATGTTTTAGTAATGTTATTTTCATTTTAAATGTGTTGTAACTCTATTTCCATATTAATAAAAGTTGTTCTTGTGGTTTGGGTCTTTATTCTCAGGTATCAATATGGGGACAGATTCTGGAGGTGGTAGCACATGGGAACCAAAGGAATGGTTACTGGGAAGGCCGGGAAAGGCAGGAATAGCCATAAGGTTGTGAAAGGGGTTGTCTTGGCGGCTGGAACAACTGCAAGGCTGCAGAGAGGAACGATTGCTCGGGGCGGCTGCAGTGAGAGGGAATGGCAGCAGCAGCGACGGGAGATGTGGATTTTCTGGGAAGATGGCAGCAAGTTGGGGGGAGTGCAGAGGATGAAAAAGTCGAGAATAAATACCACATCGGAAGCTAGATACAGCTAGAGCGCCACTCAACCCTTAGTAGGAGAATCACCATCTCGGAATGAGATACAGCTGAAGCATCACTTGGCCTTGGATAAAGCCCTAGAAGGGAAAAGTTGGAGACGCCGATTGTTGTCCCAACAGAGAACTCATAAAAACTAACCCAAAACTCATACGAAAGAAAACATATAATAATAGGATAACTGGGAGTGGCCCAAGGACTGGCTGACTCCTCAACAGAGACAAAACTTGGACCGGTTCAGTCCAAGTAAAACAGCCTAGTTGCTGCTTCGTTCACGGGGTTTCCGTGTCGGGAGAAGGCGGTGCTCCCTCGTCATTGAGACTGAACAGAACTGGAATCATCAATATCTCCACATCAGAACAATCATAGATGGCATTAAAAACACTGTTGTAATGTCTCAAGTAGAGCGGGAATGATTAAGGGACCTCCATCTGGTGATATATAGCTTACCTAAATAAGGCACTTGAAGTATCAGTAGGCTTGAAAACCATAAATAATGATAACTGAAATGGGGAACAGAAGAAGAAAATTGACAACCAACAAACTAACAATAGCAGGGGAAGCCGTAAATTCAAAAAAGGAAGCTGAAGTTGTGTCTGAAGGATGAGAACCTTCCAAAGGGACCAGGCAGAAGGAGCATATTTCAAAAGGTTGATCATTAGTATTTATCACACATTATATCATGACCAAAAGAGCTATCATAAATCATAGGGCCCGTATAAAATGATTTGCTCAATTTCAGACGAGCATTGAAGCAACCTAAAATTTTACAAAACAGTTCATAAGTGGGCAAACAAACAAATTCCACTTGTTGCCAATAACCAAAGGAGTAAGTTCCAATCCAAAATCCCCTTAGCTAAAAGGGAAGCAATGACCATTTAAAAAAAAAAAAAAAAAAGTGCAAAACAAAGGGTTTGAGAAGTTCAGCGATTACAATACTTATTTGAATTGGCAGTAAGCACAAAGATAAGAAAACAACTCATACTAGTGTCAAGAGAGGCTTCTTGAAGTATCAAAGAATAAAGACCTTTCAGCATATGCATCCCTAGGCCAATAACATATTATCTGTGGTAAAAGAACACTTGAATAATATACTTCCAAAGAAAGTTTGCCAAGTCTGTGGTGACAATCAAGAAGCCAAAAAATAAAATCACTTATCAGTTGAAAATCAGACCTGAAAGTATGAATAAACTCCAAAATAAGCAGCCAAAGCCAAATTTATTTACAAAAAAATAAAATGATTTTGCCATATCAGAAATATCATCCTCATAAAAAATAAGAGTGGGGTTACCAATGAAAGGTATTGGGCAGCATGTTTCCAGTATAATTCTAGTCATGTTGGAGGAATAAAAGGAAATTCCCAAACGAATCTGGCTGCAAAAAACCCTTCCCCTAATAGCATCAGCTTAAGAAAGTGAGAATGTTAGGTTTTGAGGGCAGTTAAGCCAAATTGTAAGAGTTAGTGGACCATCAATATCAGAGGGGACCATCAAGAGGCAACTAATGAATAAAAGCACAAGTCGTAGCATCAATGTAGGTGTTAGGAAGAACCATCATAGGGGTGAAAAACAAGCCACGGGGAAAAATTGAAATTAGGCTCCACAAAGGTTGCTGAAACAAGCTGCCAAGAAAAACATCAACAACACCAGCAATGAATTTTTGTCATTGAACAAACGAGGGCAAGGGCGTGCAATGAGTCTATGAGGATGACGTCGATGCAAGGAAAGCTACAGAAAGCTATGAGCGAGCACAACACAAGGGGAACACCAGCAAGTGAAGAAAATCATGAATGCAAGTGCAAGTGAATGCAAATATGGGTAAGCTCAGATGCAAATGGGCACAGGCCAGGGAAAGGTGGGGGAAAATGCTAGGGTTGGAGGAAGGGAGGGGATGGGGAGGGCACGAGTACTAAAAGGCGAGGGTTAGGATGCCTACGAGGAAGAGCAAAAGACGCACGCATGGCATCATGAGAGATTAATTGACATCACATCCCCGTAAATAACTTTTATTAATAGTTAAATCTGATTTCAGCAATCACATTCATAAGCTTCAACTCACTGCCTCTGCAACTTAGTTATGGAATAGTCCCAATAGTACATTATCGAAAGTTGTTCCTGACTAAAATTATATGTCAATGATAAAAAAGCAGAGCTAAATTTGATAATACAAAATGTATATTTAACATCACCAAGTACTAAAATTATAACAGTTTGCACTGAATTCTAAGATCATCTCCAGAAAAAAAAATAATCCATCAAAACATTCATAGTAAAATTTAATTTCCATAAAAAAATGATTTTGAGGAACTACAGACTTGAAACTTCATACAACCATTTCCATCAGGCACTCAACGCAGAATATATTGCATGGAGGTTTTGATAAAGCAGCTTCACCAATCAAAAAGGTACTTTGATCACTTAATATCTACATTTGCTGCTGACATTCACGTTAATTTTATCTAAATCCAGTCGTAACTTAATACTAGTAACATCAAATAAGTAGAAACCATTTTCAATTTCTCATTTAACTCATAAATTTTTTTCTTAGTTTGCAGGGCTTCATCAAACCAAACATCAACTCTTGTAAAATTGAAAAAATTGTGATTTCATGAAAAAAAGAAGATTATTTTGCACCACTGAAATAGAATTCTACATAAGACATCAGGTAGTTAATTATTATCATAAAAATTAACATTGATACTGTACTACACATTCTATGGCACATTTCATTTCTCTCTTTTCTTTCTTTTCTTTTGTGAGTGAGCATGGCACACACATTGCCAGTAAAACGACTGCTGCAGCCACTAAAGGCCATGCTAAAAATTTTAAAATAAGCAAGAACTTTCGTCCATTTTCTATCCACATGTTTCATGGTTCAACAGCATCTTTCAGCCACTAAGACACCACCATTGGGCTAAATAGTTGGTACATGCAAGTGAGGTGGTAACCAAAAAGTCAGATAAAAAAGATTGTTCGCTTTGTTACTGTACCTTGGAATGTAAGATAGAACACCCATTTGTCGCACATTACGTTCATTCCTCTCAATCTGATGGCAAGCTTCATCAACAAACTGGAAATATAGAAAGAAAAAAAATGCATGAAATACAGAGTCAATGAAATCAATCCATCAGAGAATCAATATTGTAACACAAACCTTATTGAACTGCATTGATATCCTGGATTCCAAGTCATCTAAAAGCTTACGGACAAATCCTGCAGCATCTGCCTTTTGACCGGAGAGGTAGCGCTCTGTAATCCCATGCATAGAGATACAGCGAAGAGGATCAATTTTATATGCCCAATCTACCACTGCATAAAAGTCTTCCTAAACACAAAGAAAAAAAAATTCAGCTAACCATTTTTTCCCCTTTAAAATGGCCAAACACCAAGCAATCTTTATCATTTTGTATCAAAACTAAAAGTGAATCAATTAATTAAACTGTAATTTTGATATAAAAAAGGAAACCTATTAATTAAAGGCTAACTAGCTCCCACCCACTAAATGTGCAAGAAGGAATCCTCCTAATTTCACCATCATGTCTCCTACCACGCCAAAATTTCTAACACACAGCCAAAGAGTTTCCCACTGAAAACTTGTTCTCACAATAGCTCCATGTCTTAATTCTCCCATTCTAAGTTCTAAATCCTTGAATTCTTTTCTTCTCTCAACGCACAACTACTAGAATTAGAGAAGATAGCAAATTCACTGTAATATGTTAATGTTTAAAATGAATATAGATCCTTCAGAGTGAAGCTTGACAAAGTTATTCCACAACTCACCGACAACACCTCAAACTAGAGATTGGGTCACAATAGGTCTTCTCCTTCAACAATATTTCCCCATAGACTTGCAAAAGCAGTGGCAAACAGATACATGGTCGCTTAGGAAGTGAAACAAAATTAATAGAATGAGAGAGATGGAGGAGAAGTTAGTCGAAAAGAATTGAATTAATAAGAGGCGATGGAAGAGAAGAAAAAGATGAGTGACAAGGGTTCACCCAAATAACAGCTAGAAGGTAAGTGTGGGGTAACATAAGGAGTGAAATAGATGAGAAGAGAGAAGAAACTCAGGGAGGTGGGGGTTGCAGGATTAGACAGAGGAAAATAAGAGTAAGGGAGAATATTTGAAGCAAGCCTCCGACTAAAGGAAGCTGGTGCACAATCTATCAAAAGAGTAACTATGGCACTAAAAGATGAGGGAACATAGTGTAACAAAAAAAAAAAAAAAAAAAAAAAAAAAAAAAAAAAAAAAAAAAGAGAGAGAGAGAGAAAGATGCAGCCATAGTCAAAGGGAAAATACCAAGAAGAGGTGGTGGACAAGCAAACAGCACCAAAATTCTTCATTATTGCATCATAAATCTTAAGAGTCATACTTTCTAAAAAATTTACAGCTAAAGATAAATACTGTTAGAAGTTATATTATGAATTAATTTATTCCTATTAGAAGTTAGGGTGATTAGATTTATTTCCTAATATAATTTCATTTTCTCGGATTGAATTTATTTCCTTTCCTATTTTAGGTTTTCCTATTTTATGTTGTTCCCTTTATCTCCAAATAATTAATATGAACTGATTAATTAAAGATATTAGATATTATATCTTTCCTTTCCTGTTATTTCTTTTTATTGTCTTTCCTATTCTAGGATTCCTATAAGGGTTATTTATACCTCCATTCATATCAAAAAAACATTTTGCATTATTTTGAATTTCAATATGGTATCAGAGCCTAATTTTGTACCCTAGCCACCAGTCCTCCTTCTAGAACCACCAGACTCCCTTCCTGTCATTCTCTGTGCAACAAGAAAGGGGCACTCGTCTTGATATTTGAAACTGCGACTTTTGCTTCTTCTCTCCCTACAGGCTTGGCCTGTCGACTGGCCCTTCCTAGCTAAGGGGCTAAGGAGGACTGGCTTAGAGAGTTCAATCCAGCTTTGCTGGACCGGCCAGTCCTAAAGGGGAGGGATTGCTGGCCCTACACCTCTCCCTTTCCTTTCTCTCGCCACTCACTCTTTCTTTTCTTGTACTTTCCTATTATAAGTCAATAACAATTCTAAATTCTAATTTTTTTTACTCATTCTTGCCTAATGTTAAATTCTATTATTTTATTCATCTTATTATTTTTATTCTTCTTTCTTATTTTAAACGTTGCCTAAAATAGTTTCTTCAACTTTTTTCTCCCTTGCATGTATAAGTCATCCTTCCATGCCACAACCTAAATAATAATGAAGATCATTTTTGAAAAATTTTACAGCTAGACTTACGATGATGGTCCATTATGCTAAATGAGTATGCTTTGAGAATTCTTTACTTTATGCAAAGGGATTCGTCCATGAAATTGCATCAATCTATCGCCAACATTCACACATGATGGGGCCCAGATGTGAAATATATATATACCAGGGTCAACAGCAAGAAACAATTAATCCCGTCATCATCAATGAATGCATGATCTAATCAGGCACAACAACCACATCTCTTTCCATTATCTAACCCTACCCCATCTCCATGGCAACCTTTCTACCTCTTTCTTCCATGATATCAATCTCTAGGATTACTTGGGTTTGTGAAATAGCAAGTACCCTAATCTTAAACTAGTAGCACAATAGCACACCCACTCAGTTTTAGGAGATATTATAATATATTTTGTATAAAGTAAACTCAAAATTTATAACTAAACAATAAAGGCCTCAATTTGGATTGATGGGTGATATTGAAATCCGAGCCAAAGTTAACCCAACCAGAATATGGTTGACCTAAACCTACATTTAAATATTTGACCCAAACCTGATCCAATTCATCCATTAATCACATGGATCAAGCAATTTTTTGAATAAATATGAATCAATTAAACCAAACATGACTTGTTTAACCCAATCTGAACGGTAATTTGGCCAACCAAAGCTGTATTATCGAGTTAGGTTTGGGTCATCATTTTTGGTCATATATTGACAGCTGTCACCCAACTAAACAAACAACGTCTGAATGTTAGATGGCTTCATCACAGTTCATTCTCATGGGCTCACCTATAATCTAACTTTTAGCATTACCCTGCTGAATAACATAACCATGATAAAGAAAATTACTTGTATTCCATCAAGCAACTCTTGAAGAGCTTCATTAAGCGCTCCAAACTCAGAAGAAATATCATCTGGAAGAAAAAAGGTCACCTAAATTAGAAAAAAATATTACAAAGAAAGATTATTTTGATAAAAAAAATTGATACAGGAAGCACAGGAAAGATGTTTACTTAGGTCACCATCATCTTCATCAGGATCCATGATACCGAGGTCATCATTTTCTTCATCACCATCCATTACAGCCCTCTTAATATTAGAAGGGACTCCAGGTGAAACGAGAGCAGGAACATCAAAGCACATAAAATGTGCAAAGAATGAACTCTGATATAAGATGGCAAACATAGAGCAATCAATGCAAAATTTCACCCCAAAAAATTAAGAGGAAACAGTTAAGTTACCTCATCCACAAGAAGAGGAATAAAAATTGTGAGCATTCTTGCATAAGCTTCTGAAACTGTAGAAGTATCAGTATTATTTGGGGACTGACCGGAACCTGTAGAAGCTTCAAGCCAAACTGCAGGATTTCTGGAAGCCTTAGTACTTGCCCGGAGTTCATTGGCAAATTCACGTGCCTGAAATATACCAGTTAAAAATAGAAACAAAAATTTAACATCAAAAATTTCTGTCACCTTGAACCAGATTGGAAAAATTATACAAAATTAACACCATCAACCAATTCAATTGGCCAATATTGTTCGAGTCGGAGCACTTAGGTGTTAAACCCACAGAACAAATTTTATTACAACAATTAGAAATTAAGATATATCTAAACTACAATAAAATTAGAAGTTCACAAGGATGAAGGAATATAGATGTAAGCTGAGATACTTCTTTAAGATAATTTATTTTTATTTTATTTTTTTTAATTCTATAAAGATTTGCATATTTGATTTTACCATAAAAGCACCAGCCTTTCATCACTATCGTTATCCTTGTAATATTTTGTTGAATTACTACTATAAGAGGGCATTGCATTATTGATTGATAAATTTTATTTTAAATCCCTTCCCAATACTTTGTTCTCTTAATGAATCCCACAAGCAATTTGGACTCCTCTCTTCTCCCTCCTATTCTTCAGAGAATTTATGACGTCTCTCTCGGAAATCACCATGGAATTGCATGATTTTCTGTTTTGTGTGTTCATCACTTGATTTTCAATAGCCTTTAAGGTCAGCACAGCGGATTATTCTGACAACATACATTCTAAATTTGTGCAAAAGCTGACAATTCTTATATACTCTAAAGCAAAACTCCTCTTATGCTGCTATCCAAATCTGTATCAAATCATCTTGCATCCTACTTCAGATTTTGTTGAAGACCAAGTATGCAGCTTTGCATGAAAATAATAAGCTTGTATTTAAGACAGAATAATCTGACCTTTCGGATGAATTTTATAAGAATTAAGGAGAAAACATTTAAATTTGTTTAAAGCAAAACCTTTTCTCCTCACCTCTCTACGGAGCAACAAATTGAGAGAATGACAGTAAGCCTTCCTCAAAGGGCCTAGGCAATTCTTGTCAAGGCTCTGAATATTATTAATAGAAAGCACATTAGATTAGAAAGGTTAAATGATATCACTCCTAAAAATTATCTTAATGCAGTAGGAACCTTCAAATGCTGAAGAAGCCTTGCATATGTCCTGCATTTGTATCTCAGATCAGCATGATCAGGCCGTTTTAACTGTCCACGCTGCAAGTAAATAAAATGTACCCTCAAGCTTAAAGTTTAAAAGGATATTATATAATGAAAAAGGGTTTAAAGAAGAAACCAGCCTGAGAAAAATAGCTTTTGTCACTTATCATAAAGTCAACAAGACTAGCGAAGTAATTTCTAAGAAATTCAGATGCTCTCCGAACAAATGTAACTTTTAGTTTTTCTAATTCGGCTCTTTTTTCCCTAACCTGCAAGAATGATGTACAGATGCAGCGTAAAAATTTATTAGGATCATAATCAACTTCCCAAAGCACATGAATAACATAATACTGCTAGAAAAACAAGTCAGAGTAGATAATAATCATATCTAAAAAATCTTCAGAATAATTTCACTAAGTTGTCAAAAATCAACAAAAGGAACAGATAAAATTGAGAACCCAATAAGTATAAAAAAATAAATGATAAAATATCAAAAAATAACTTAGGTTGAGCCTACAAAATATCAAACCACGCTCAAGTTGGACTCCACTTAGCTCGTATAAAAAATTTTGTTTTATGATTTGTTTAAATAAATTGCAGGAAAAATTCATAATGCTTAAAAGTAGGAAGATCATACACCCATAATTCCATTCACAAAAAAGCAGCATATCGATTCACCATTTTTTTTTTCATTTATTCTATGTAAAGCTTTCAGAATGACAGTCATTTCGAAACAATCTAACTGCATTGATCTAGTAATACACACACACACACACACACAAATTGTATTTTTTTCTTCATTCTCAGTGACAAATTTAAACATAGAGTGCACATGCAAAAGCAAACAATGTCATTGCCGGGTCCCACGTACCGGTCGGGGAAAGTGACGTGAAAAGCAGAGGGTTGTTGAAAATTTACCAATAGGTAGTTGATGGCCAGTGTAAACATGTTGTCAAAAATTATGTCATGAATTATTTAAATCATTATCTTAATGTTATGGTGTTCCCTGAAAGTGGCGCAATGTATCGTCTGAATACAGTTAAAACTGTGCAA
>NEWO01000007.1:1399891-1437916 GCA_003013225.1 Phalaenopsis aphrodite
TGCTGATTTACAAAAACTTATGATAAGGTTCCAATAGTAATTTGAAGAGTTCTAAAAATAAGGTGTCAATATTACTTATATTAAAATCATTAAAAATATATATACTAAGTTGTTACTTGTGTTCGACAAAAAAATGATTGACAAGTATTTTTTTAATTCAGTTGGATTACATCACAGATTGGATTTAAACCCATACCTTTTTGGTATAGTTATGAATGTTTTTACTGGACTTTACAAGAGGATGTGCCTTGTGGTATTTTTTTGTAGATGATATCCTTCTTGTTGATAAGACGAAGAGTTCAAGAAAAACTTGAATTATGGAGGTCAACATTAGAGTCTAAATTCTTTCGTTTGAGTAGATCTAAAATTGAATACATTGAATGTAATTTTAGCAGTAGCAGAGCTAGTGGCAGGGTTGTAATAATGGGTGATCAAGTCATTAAAAGAAATAAACGTTTTAGATATCTCAGGTCTATTGTTCAAAATGGTGATGATATAGATGGGTTTGTTATTAGTATAATTCAGGTTGGATGGTTGAAGTGGAGGAATGCATCAGGTCTATTTTGTATAGAAAAGTGTCAATTAAACTTGAAGAAAAATTTTACAAGATGGCAAGGCCTATAACGCATTATGACACAGAATGTTAGCTTATAAAATAGAAGCATAAAATTAAATTAAGTGTTGTTGAGATGAGAATGACTTAAAGGATAATGTTATAAGATGGTGGTGAAACCTGCAATGCTTTTTGGCACAAAATTTTGGTCTTTAAAAGAGAAGCATAAAACAAAATTAAGTGTTGTTGAGATGAGAATGCTTAGGTAGATAAGTAGCTTGACACTTAGAGATAAGATGCGAAATGAATATATCCGTGAAAGGGTTGAGGTAGCTTTGTTGACCTCATTTTTATTATTCTTAGGGTTTAGGATCTAGCCTTAGGGTTCTCCCATTGACTATCTTAGAGGCTTAGAAATGGGGCCCGCCTCATTTTAAAAATTCAACCTACTTCTTTACCCTTTTGGAGTTCCGCATGTGTGGGATCGACCTCTAACACTTGAAGGTTGAAACCAACATGAGGAAACTCAAAAGGAGTCTCTATAGGATCATTAAGCCCTAGGATTGCCTTAAGCACAATTGCACATTTGTGCGCGCAAACTTCGCAATTCAGACAGTCGACGGATTCGTTTTTCACAATTCGCATTGCTTGTGCCGTTATTCTTTGAAAACTTGAATAAATTTTTTAAACGATCAATCTCGGACTCGAAATTTTAACGAAAAACGAATTTGACACGTTCTTTCGACCCAACCGTCGACAAAGTAATCTAGATAACCCTAGATAACGAAATGAACCGCACCGATGCGTCTGGAATGTCGATTTTAGCTAAGAATGACACTCATTTTGCTAAGAAGCCGCGCACGAATAAATTACACGAAATTTGATGTGTTTTAAATTAAAAAAAGGGAAAAATCCTTATTTTAAAATTCCTAAATCCCTAACCCTCGCTCATGCCTCTCGCTGCGAGCCTGGCCGAGTAGAGCATCCCCATTATGGTTTTATAGAAGATACCCAGCAGCAGATCACCGACTCAACAATTGCATTTACATTTAAACATAAACTAAATTTAGAGACGCTACAGTTTGGAGCTTGGAACAAGTCTTCGTGGGCAGCACGACGGAAAAGCAACAGCTGGAGGATGATGATTTACAACAGCATATATTTCCCTAATTTAGATAACAAATCGTAGGACTTCGAGGTATTATGCCTAACGCGACATAAATCCTCACTTTATCTTTTAGGCCTTTGAATAATCAGGTTGTGTAATTTAAGTCCTAACTTGCTTTAGATTCCGAGGTTGTCGTCTGATACGACGTAAACACACATATCTTTCAGGTCATTTGTATGACCGTGTCATGCAAATATAAGCCCTAAATAATAAAATTGGTATGATGAAACATCAAATAACAACTTCTCAAAATTTAAGCCAAACAATCGGATGGTTTGGGAAGTCACCGAAGTTCTACTCAGAATCTATGACAGCCCCTACTTTTCTTTTCTTTGATTCCAGAAATAAATGTTCTCATTTGGTCCCTTTCCCCATTTTACTTTTCTATGTCGAACCTTAAATCCTAAACTTTGAATTCATGAATATAAATACCTCTGATCATCATCGAGAGTTACCTTAAGTGACTTCAGTCATTTGAGAGGTAATTAACTATAAGAGTTTGCCTCTATAGGGAGCTTTAAGAACTCAGGTAATATAAACCTTATCTAATTTTTAATATTAGGTAGGAGAACATGTCGATCAACATAAAGGTTCGCAGACTAAAACGGATATCATAAATTTTTTAGTTTATTTAAACGAGCCTCACAGATAAGTGATATGTCTATTTCTCGGAATAGGTATGCCAATTGTAGTGTTGTGCTCATTTATTTAAACTATCACATATATGAGATCGGTTCAGTCTCATATTTTCAAAAAATAAACAATTACATTTCAAAACTATATATATATATATATATGTATATATATATATATATATATATATATATATATATATATATATATATATATATATATATATATGTAAAAATATGTATGTATATATATATATATATATATCATATTAAATCAAATATATCTTTTTCCCAATTTAATGGCTGACAATTTCTGGCGACTCCGCTGGGGACTAGCTCCTCTCCATTATGATTAGTAGGTCTCTGTCTTCATACATCGGTAATATGTCTATGTCCCTCATGGACCATATTATCATTCTTCAGTTGGCATCTTTCGCTCATTTCTTTCATGGACAAGCACGGTCAAATCCCTCTGCTCTAGAATCATCTATTTAAGCATCCCTAAAAAAGGTGGTTCAGGAATCTTTAGGGTTTTTTTTTGTGGGGTCGGAGAGGTGCGTTGTGAAATCAGCCTCGGACCGGGTCCAAAATTTAATTTTTAATTTGTACTCTCATACCTTCCGTTTAAATTTTAAAATTAAGCAAACACCGTTAACAAATATATAAAAAAAAAAAAACACAATCCGAAATCCGTAAATAAAGATTAAATATGACGAAAGTATCAAAACAAAATGAAAGGAATAAAAAAATAACGTACATAAATTAAATTTTAAAAAAAAATCGCTCAGTTCACATGACAAGTGCGTTAACTTGATTACTTCTATTGAAACTGCAAAGCACAGGACGTCGTTGACTTTCAAAAATTCTTCAAATGATAGGGAGAATGTCTTCGTCAAAGTTGATCTTTTCTTTCGCTACCAGATTAGAGTTTGTTATCAACAAGAGCGAGCTGCCTGACCTGACAGTCATTAAATTTGGACAAGGGTTCGACGATATTGGAGCTAAGTTCGGGGATGTGGTCGTCGTAGTGATGAAGCCTGAAATGAACAAGTCCGTTAAGCCTGTTTTGGAGTTCAATTTGAAGCCTGCTAAAAAATTCTCCCCTCTGAAGAGATCGTTTGAAAATATCTCTTCTAATGTTGCGGGGTCCGCTGCTAGGAATGTTGGGATTGCTCCCGAAGTTGTTTCTGCTCTTACCGCCGGATTCACCACCATTGTACTAGTTGCACTGCCAATTAAAGAAAAAGAGATTCTACACGAGGAAGAATCAGTCGACGCTTATACCCCACCGTTTTCTGGATTTAAGATGGGGTCCAATTCAAAGTCCGTGCAACCAACGAAGACACGGGAAAGGAGGTGCAGCTAGGAAATTCTGAAAGCCGAACAGCCTTGACGGTCCCGCCAACACCCGCAACAGTACAGTCAACAGTCAGCTCAACAAAGACCGTATCTTACAGATAGAAGGTCGTCCACAATAATGAATCAACGATTAAGCAGACTACCAGAGCCCAAAAAGCCAAAGGAGGCCGGTAGGAAAAATCACCCCCAGTACTGCATATACACACAATAGAAGACTGCTTTAGCTTCAAGGATTGGCTTGAGAGGAATTTCAATAGTGAAAATGTAACAATCCCGAATGAATATTTAAAAGAACCTGAAAGAGGTTCTGTAAATATGATTTCAGTTGATTTAATTAACTTCCACACGACACCGGTGCACAAGGAAATAAGTGATGTTTCTCGAAAACTTCTTAATGACCTTATAGTTATTAAAGGAAAGTCACTTGAGTTTGCCTTGAAAAAGCTCCGAGTCGACATTGCACAACTGTTTAAAGATCAGAAAGAAGACATTGGAGATGAAAATTACAGCCTAGCAGATTACATGGAAGGTGATTTCTTAAAAATCAACGTCAACGAGACCCAGACCATGTTATCTGCACGACGCTTTGTCTTCTGGTGATGAGAACGCCGCGGATGAGTGGCAAAGGACCATCCAACAAAGGGACGAACAAATCAGCTTCCTCGAAAAGAATGAAGAAATGACAGCCGTCATGATTACAATGCAAAGACAGTCACAATCACCACAGATGATACCTCCAGAGATAAATCAACCGAGGACCATTCATGTAGCAAATGAAAGAAAAGAGTTCAACTACAGTGAGCAATCGCAGAAGGATTCAGTTCAAGGTTCGACACATGAAAATGAAATTGAATAGTTGGTCGAACAACAGGTGAGAGAAACCTTGGATCAATCAAAAGGAGAGACATCAACTCTAAAGGGTAGACACTATCACGAGGAGTTTGATGTCATCCAATACCCCAAGGGTTTCGTACCACCTTTGTTCAAAACATTTGATGGGTCGTCAACAACTTGCACACTTCCAAGCAAGTGGCTGCAACGCGGGGGGTAACAAAGCACTTTTGTTTCGTTAGTTTGTAAGTAGCCTCACCGGAGTTGCTTTTGATTGGTATGCAGAGCTACCAAATGGTTCAGCAAAGACGTTCACAGAAATGAAAAACCTTTTTGTCAGCCGGTTTGCCAGAGTTCAGCACCACATCACTGTTGGTGATCATATGTTAGAGAGGCAAAAGCCAGATGAACCCTTGGTGGGGTACATCCTACGGTGGAGAAATCTTAGCATGAGGTGTGAGCAGCAGTTGCAACAGCAGCAAGCAGTTGAAATTCTTCTAAAGAGCATCAACGGTCTAGTGGGTTTCTTACTTAGAGGTTTTACAATCAGAATGTTCGAGAAGTTTCTTAACAAAGCCAGGAATCTCTAAGGAGAAGCTAAGCAATTTGGTTTTCCAAAAGGGGCTGAGGAGCTGGAACCAATGGAGATATTTGAGAAGAAATCTGAGACAGCTGCTGTGGACGACAGAGGAAAGCGACAATTACAAATACAAGTCAAACAACTTCAACGGACCTTCTGACGTCCTCGTCAAAATATTCAACAATCATCTCAGCAGAGACCTTACCAGACAAATGAAAGACGAGTTCCAACCATGAACGCTCGATCGAACAAGATATACTCTTTCAAAGATGAAGCAACGAGAAAGATGTTCCGCAATCTGATCAAGAATCTCGAGTTCAGGTTGCCCAAGCCGAAGAAACCAAACTAGGTCAACAAAAAAGGACATCCGGGATATTGCCCGTACCACAGCTTCATTGAACACACCATAGAGAATTGTTGCAGTTTCAAAGACTTGCTTGAGAAAAGTTTCAAGAATGGGGACATAACGATCTCAAAAGAATAGTTGAAAAGAACCTGAAAGAGGTTCCATCAATATGATTTCGATCGATCTGTTTGTTCCAACTTACTCCTACACAACTGACAACGGATGAGATGCCTCTTGACTACTATTATATTATTATTGTTGTTTAAAGGGGATGTTAGTAAGATTAATGTTAGTATGTTTCATCCTCCCGCCGCAATGAATGAAAGAAAATAAAAAGTTTGTTGTCTAGAATTGTTCAATATTTGGAAAGCTTATCATAAAAAAAGGATATTTTGATACGAATATAACTTCAGGAAAAGATGAAATTAATGTCCTAATAACTGAGTCTTTCACTTTAAAGAATTCAGACTGAGTCCTAAGTTGATTTCAAAATGAAACAGTTTCTTTGAAATACGAGTAATTAACTCGGAATATCACGAGCTTTTTAATTTCCTGCCACGATACTGAGTCCTAACTTTTGAATGAATTATAATGTCTCATAATTTGTCTTGAGAAATATTTGATGATTATTAGTCAGGGGAGTTTGGACATTCAAAATCCTTAAAAGAAAGATGCTTCACCAAATATAGTAATTCTCAAATAAAAAAACAAGGGAGCAAAAAAAAATTTTGTGGAAACCCCTTGAGAAGAAGCTTAAGGTGAGCATAAAATAAAAAATTTGTCTTAATTCATACATTCAAAATCCTTAAATTATGCTCTACCAAATATAATAATTCTCAACAAAATAGAGAGAAAAAAAGAGAAAAAAGAAAAAGATTCTATGAGAAGCTTCATCCGAAAAATCAAAACAAAGGAAGTCTCCCTAAGAAGAAGCTTGAGGTGGACGTATAAGTAAAAATTGGTGTTTGAATTCTCCTCTGATTAATAAAACTTCAAAACTCTCTTAAAAAAAAAATTTTGATATTATATTCAAGAAAAAGTTCAATGACCGGGGGTCTTTTGGTCGGCTATTAATTAACTCAGAAATATCCTTGAGAATTGAAAAATGTTTTAATCACAAGCAGAAATTGTGAAATATG
Organism: Phalaenopsis aphrodite; assembly: GCA_003013225.1. Taxonomy (NCBI): domain Eukaryota; kingdom Viridiplantae; phylum Streptophyta; class Magnoliopsida; order Asparagales; family Orchidaceae; genus Phalaenopsis; species Phalaenopsis aphrodite. The sequence goes on from NEWO01000007.1 coordinate 1,406,500, forward strand.
CTTAGGTCTAAGAAGAAAGAATTAAAAAAATGATGATGATATTAGCAATTAATAGAAAGTCAACCCTGAAGTCATATCCTTCAGTGCCCAGCAAATACAACTCCAACGTCAGAGCGACTCTTCAAAGACAACTTAAACAACCTTTACAGAATCAATGTCAAAACAAACGACAATTACTACAAACGAAGCTACGAAGTTGCGGCCCCTTCAGTCGGGTGTTCTTAGAGAAAACACATCTTTATAGGTACTTGAAAAAATATAATTATGATAGCACATTAAAGAATGAGTTATTCTCTAACACTTGCCTCTAATTAGTGGACGATACTTCAAGAAGTACTGTGCCTTGTGATGTTTCAGAGACAAAGGCTTGTTCTTAGAAGCTCAGATGTCACGCCTCTCTAAAACTGAATCCAAATCCTAAAATAAATGCAACAAAATAAAACTCAGCATCAAACAAAATAAGAGTCAACATTGAAACAAAACTTTGCATCTCATAATTTTTTTTATAAATCTCTGCACAAACATTTCAATAAAATTCAACACTACATAAATTTCTACAAACATTCTCCGCACTCAAAAAAAAATTTCAAAATCTCTGCATTGGCAAATTTCAGCAAAATCTTCAAAATCTCTGCATTTGCAAAACTCAGCAAAATTTTCATAATCTCTGCATAATTCAGACAGTCGACACATTCGTTGTCCACAATTCGCATAGCTTGCGCCGCTATTCGTTGAAAACTTTAATAAAATTTTTGAAACGATCAATCTTGGGCTCGAAATTCTGACAAAAACTGAATTTGATACATTCTTTTGACCCGACCGTCGGCGAAGTTGTCTGGACGACCCCAAATGACAAAATGGACTGCACCAACACGTCCGGAACATCGATTTTAGCTAGGAATGACACTCATTTTGCTAAGGCGCTGTGCACGAATAAATTGCATGAAATTTGACACGTTTTAAATAAAAAAAAGTAAAAAATCCTTATTTTAAAATTCCTAAATCCCTAACCCTCGCTCACGCCTCTCGCCTTCTCTCTTTCTCGCTCGCGAGACCAACCGAGCAGATCGTCCCCCTTCCCGTTTGTGAAACCCGACCGAGCGGCCCACCTCTTCCTTGCAAAGGATCGGCTCGAGGTCCCACCTTCCCCGTGCCCTGCAAAAAGCTTCCACCCACTCTATTCCGCTCTGCCTAAAAGCCTTTCTCTGTTACCACACGCACTACCTACCCTTGTTGCCACTTGCCTCGTCACCGTCGGTCTCGGCTCACCTCCCAAGTGACGGTAAATATGTTCTCCTCCACTGGCTATATAAACCCCATCTAGGAGAGAGAAGGGGGGTTGTTTTTTAGGGTTGGCCGAAAATTCAAAAAGAAGGGGGGAAGTGCTGCCATTTTCTTTTCTGGATTCCCTGGCTATTTCCTCTTAAGTGGCTTGGTGTTCTTAGAATGCTATTCTTTTCTTGTTCTTCTCTTGAAAAAATAGAACAAGACTTATTGGAGACACGTAAATATTACGTTTGATTGGTTTGAAGACATATTTACGCTACATTCGATTGACTAAAAACATCGTTGTTAAATTTGTTGGAGTTTATGCGTGTATTTATGCTGAATTTTTGTCGATTTGGAGGGGATATATGCATGATTTTGGGGCAGATTTAAGCATCGTTTTAATGTTGTTTATTCACTGTTTTGGACGAGTTTAAATATTATTTTTTTTCGGGTGAATTAAGAGCTGTTTTGGAAAGGCTTCGAGCATTCTTTTGGGCTACACGTGCTCAACGTTTTTGGGCCTTATGTAATTTCTGTTTGGAACAATTTTAAGAACTATTTTGGGCCGCCTATATGCATGGTTTTGGGGCTTCTAAAATTGCATATAATGGGATGAATTTGCTGCACTTCGGGGCTTTTAAAAACACGTCTTTTGAGCTAAATTGGTTGCGGTTTGGGAGCTTTTAAAATGCACTTTTTGTGGGCTGATTTTGACAAGCTCTTTGGAACCTTTTAAAAACACGTTTTGTGGGCTTAATTAGCTTCAGTTTAGAGCTTTCAAAAAAAAAAAAAATTTTGTGGGCTGAAATGGTTGTAGTTTTAGGGGCTTTTAAATGCGTCTTTTGACGATATTTTGGGCTGATTTGGGCTGCAGTTTTATGCCCTGTTTTGGCAAAATCCAGGCTGCAGTTTTGTTCTGTCTTGGTGATATGTATGTTGCTGATTTTGGCTTATTTTTGGGCTGATTTGGGCTGCCAGTTTCCCCTGTTTTGGTGAGGTTTGGGTTGCGGTTTGGCCTGTCTTTGGGTGCTTTCTCGGCTGTAATTGTGAGATCTACATACACACCATGCAATTCTTATGTGTTTACATATCTAGGCTATAATTGTGAGATCTACATACACACCATGCAATTCTTATGTGTTTACATATCTAGTATATTTTGGGGAGATCTACATACATACAATGCAATTCTTATGTGTTTACATTTTCAATACATAGTTGACATCTATGGTTCAATGTTTTGACATACATGGTGTTGACATGCATGATGCTTTGACATACATGGTGTTGACATGCATGATGCTTTGACATACATGGTGTTGACATACATGATGCTTTGACGTACATTGCGACTTTTTACTTAGTGTTAAATCACACATACATGGTGATGATTATTTTGTTTGGGCCTCAGGGTCTTGACTTTGACTCGGAGTCCTGATTCTGAGTCCACCCCATCCCGAGTGCTTACGATTTTCTTCAGTGTTTCGTGCATTTCCTAAGGTTTTCTTTCTTTTCTCGAATTTTCCATGTGTTTCCTATGGTTTTATTGGAATATTTACATAGCACTTGTGATTTCCTCGGGATTTTTCTCATGTTTTTGGTGATTTTCTTCGAGTAACTGTGGGTCAATTGCCGCTTTTCTCGAGTTTTTCATGTGATGTTTCTCTTGCTATTCATTCTTACCTACACAAATGCATGCTTACACATTTCTTAAATCCTTTCACTATACTCGTTCACTTGTACCTGCGACACCGATCCCATTTACAGAAGCAGCAGACCCTTCAGGTATACAGGTTTGTTTATATTTACGACATTTTATTTTCTTTCATGTACATTCTACTGCTTTCTTTTACTGTACATTTACTGCATTTTCTTTACGGTTGCTTTCCTTACTGTAGTTTTTACTGCTTTCCTTTATTGCACCTCCTACTGTTTCATTTTTGTATTATACATTTTAGAATATGAGGACAGTAGTATGGTCTTATAAGAGGTACCAAGCAGCAGATCACCGACCCAACAATTGCATTTACATTTAAACATAAACTAAACTTGGAGTCGCTACAGTTTGGAGCTTGGAACAAGTCTTCGTGGGCAGCACGACGGAGAAGCAGCAGCTGGAGGATGACGATCTACGACAAATCATAGGATTTTGAGGTAGTATGTCTAGCGCGACATAAATCCTCACTTTATCTTTTAGGCCCTTACACAGCCAGGTTGTGCAATTTAAGCCCTAACTTGCTTTAGGTTCCGAGATTTTCGCCCGATACGACGTAATCTCTCATAGTTTCCAAGTCATTTGTATGACCGTGTCACGCAAATATAAGTCTTAAATAATAAAATTGGTAGGATGAAACATCGAATAACATTTTCTCAAAATTTAAGTCAAACAATAGGATAGTTTCGGAAGTCACTGAAGTTCTCCTCATGATCTATAACAGCCCCTACTTTTCTTTTCTTTGATTCCAGAAATAAATGTTCTCATTTGGTCCATTTCTCCACTTGACTTTTCTATGTCCAACCTTGGAAACCCTAAACTTTGAATTCATGAAGATAGATACATCTGATCATCATCGAGAGTTCTCTTAAGTGACTTCAGTCAATTGAGAGTTAATTAACTATAGGGGCTTGCCTCTATAGGAAGCTTTAAGAACCCAGATAATATAAATTCTATCTAATTATTAATATTATGTGGAGGAACTAATCGGTCAACATAAAGGTTCGCAGACTAAAATGGATGTCATAATTTTTTTAATTTATTTAATCGAGTCTCACAGATAAATGATGTGTCTATTTCTCGAGATAGGTATGTCTCTTGTAGTGTTGTGCTCGTTTATTTAAACTATCGTCTATATGGGATCAGTTCGGTCTCATATTTTCAAAAAATAAACAATTAAATTTCAAAACTATATATATTATATTAAATCAAATATATCTTTTTCCCAATTTGACGGCCGACAAGCTCCAATGGCAGACAAAATTAGAGAAGTCTTTTTAGATGGTTTTATCACATTAAATGCCGACAATCTGATAATTTGGTTAGGAGAAAAGATGTTTTAAATACGGCCTATATTAAGAAAGATAGAGGTAGACCTAAAAAGACTAGAGCATATTGTATAAAAAAAATATCTTAACTTATTAGAATTAAAAGAAAATATGACACTCAATAGGACACAATGGAGAAAAATGATTCATGTAGCCGACCCTGCGTAGTTGGATAAAAAATTGTTGTTGTTGTTGTTGTTGTTACTGAGCTGAGAATGCTCGGTTAGATGAGTGGCTCTATGCTTGGAGAAAAATTCAAAATGAATATATTAATGAAAGGGTTGGAGTAGCTCCCGTAACAAAAAAGATCACTGAGGGGGTCGCCTTAAACTGTTTGGTCATATTAAATGTCTACCATCTTATGACCCAGTTAGTAAAGTAGATGTTTTAGATTGGACTTATGTTAAGAAAGGTAGAGGTAGACCTAAAATGAATTGGGAATGTTATATAAAAGCTATCTTAATTTATTAAAACTAAAAGAAAATATGACACTCAATAGAATACAATGGAGAAAAATGTTTCATGTAGCCTACCCCACTTTGTGGGATAAAGGCTTGTTGTTGTTGTTGTCGTGCACATGCAAAAGTAGTTAGAAGGCAGCTTTAACAAATGAGAAAGTACTTACAGCCCTCATGTTTGAGTAGCATGGATCCAAGTTTGGCACTTCAAGACTGGATATTGCCCCAGCTAACCATTCACATGCTTCAACATTTTTTAGCATACGGGCCTCATCAAATGAACCAACAGTTAAAGCCCCTGCAAACTGTGAATACACCACAAGGAATAAGCAAATAAAGTCAGACTCTGAGTCAATCCAAATAACATTCGTATATAATATTTTGAGTAAATTACAATCTATTATACCTCAGAAGGAATGCGCAATCTTTCAAGAAGTTTATCAAGCTCCTCAACAAGTGTTTGGTCGTTTAAAGATTGCATCTCCAACTTATTATTACGTGATTCGATCTGCCAAAGAATCAAGTGAATAAATGAAACTCATAGTAAAATGAGATGCACATGAATATTGGATAAATCAACAAATTTAAGTAAAAAACTCTTGCAAGATGTAAAATCAAAATTTTGAAAAACTTGCGGTTATCAAGCACGATGTTTGAAAGGGACAAGTTGAATTTGTTCATTGTAAACACTAGACACAATTTAAAATTAAAGGAATGTCCATGCATTCACATACAATTAACTCAAACCTATTGGCATGGATGTTTTCCTCCAAAATTGTTTTCACTAGCCAAAAAATCTGAACAAGCTAGAAATATTTCCCTCACTTCATTTTAACTTACTAAATTTCCCTCTTTTTTCTCTTTCCTATTATGCCCTTCTTTCAACAAATGTCATATTTAAACTATGTCTTATATATAAATATATGTACATAAACATATATATAAATACATATATGTACATACATATATCTAGACACATATAGGTGTATGTGTATATGTATCTATACACATAAGTGTAAATGTAGACGCGCAGACGTATATCTGTGTGTTTGTAACTATACATGCCCACACGCGCGTGCACACACACATACATATAAATTAGCCGCAAAATCTCAACAACCAAACATCAATTGTTGGCCATTGGGTAATCTTTGACCACTTTAGGAAATTTCTAACCTATCCTAAGATCACCTTCATTGGTCGCATCACTTATAGCTTTTTAAGAAAATTTTCTATGTAGCCCCAAAAACAAAGACCCAACAGAGATCTTCAAGACCTCACCAATGACCATCATAAATGTCTTCTTACCAACTACCTGCCAATGAGCACTGAGTAATCTTTCGATCACTTCATAAAACCTCTAACCTATCTCGCTTGTGGTTGAATCTCCTAAAGCTCACCTTCGCTGGTTGCATCACTCATAGCTTTTTAAGAAAGTTTTCATTGTTGCCTCAAAAACAAAGACCCAACAAAGTTCTTCATATTTCACCAATGACCATCTTAACTGTCTTCTTACCAACTACCTGCCAATGTACAATCGTTGCCTTTGTCAGGCTGAAGATCTCAAAGGGACAAAGATGACCAGCAAATAGCTACCACTCTGGAAGCTTGCCAGTCACCTTTTGGCAACTTCGTCAATCACAACTCAAGCCGCCGCCTATAACAACTGGTGATATATGGAAAACAAATTTCTTTCAATTTAGCAAATTTTGATCAATAATTATCATAAATAATTATCCAAAACTTATCTAGCATTTTCAGAGATTTTACTTTTAATTTTTCATGTTCAGAAAAATCAAACCCAGCATTATAACAATGAACTAAATTTCTAATTTGTTACAAGCGAATCAAGAGAGTATGTGCTTTGCATATGAATAGCGATTTTAATCTTCTTGTGGTTCTTTGACTGAATATTTATAAAAAAAGATTATTTTCTTAGACCTGAAAGCAAATCTGGTTTCCACCAACGCACAGTGCATATTGGCACAGTTTTTTATCATAAATGAAAATAAAGAACTAGAGCAACAGAACACTTTTTGCGTAGGTTAGAAATAGATGGATGAAACATACCAAAAATGAAAATGATATGTAATATATATTCATTAAGTATCCATTAAAATGAAAATAGTAACCATAAAAATTTTGGAAGGTGGGTCTCTGTAGTCCATTCATAATTCCAGTGAAGAAATCATTGTTCAAAGATGTGGTCATAAATGATTTCCGCTGCAGAAGGTTTATCCATCAGAAATCAGAAATGTTTCTAAAACAGCAGCTGCTGATATAAAAAGGCACTGATGTAATCAATGTGAAATTAAAAAGCATGCCCATCACCCCCCTCCCCCTCTTTCTTCTCAAGCATTATCCTAGGGGATGTGTAGATAAGTTCGGGAACTTGCAACATGAAGTGCTCGAGCAAATACAAATAACTTACACTCCTACAATCAAAACAATAAAGAGACCAAATATAAGTTTCTTTGAATAACAGCATATACTATAAGGAGCACAGCTAAGTTTACTCAATACAAAATAACAAACAGATTTCATATACTAATTCTACATGAATCTCAGAAAGCTCAAAAGTATTGCATGGAAGAAACTGATTGCAATTTATATAAGAAATATGCATTTCCATACAGATTCAATATCCTCCCTCATGTGTCTGAGTTTCACATTAAAAATGCGAAGCCATTCGTCCATGTCTTCCACTGAGACAGTAATTGCATCTAGCCCCAGTAAGACCTGCGTAGCTCAACAAATGGAAGCCAGATATAGAATCCAACTAATAAAACCTAAATACAAATAAATTAATACTTCAAAAAAAAAAAAAAACATAATGAGGATGTTGTTGATATTGTCTAAAGAAGAATGAACAGAGACACGCACATGCATTATTGTCTAAAGAAGAATGAACAAAGACACGCACATGCATTAGAGTTTGAAGAGATTGTGAGTCATAGACAGCATCAACAGCATTACCGTGCAACAAAAAAGTCTAAACCAGGTTCAAGTTCATAATTATTGAATCAAGGGTTCAAAGCAGAAAATAAAAGCTCTCGTAGTTAACAAAGATACCTGTTGTATTAAGGGTTCACTTTCTAGGAGAGAATGTACATTTGCCGCTTCCAAAGCATGAAGTTCACGTTTCAACCTTTCAGAAAATGCCTCTGCTTCACCAATGCCCATTACGTACCTACATCAGCATCTTAGATTAAGAAAACCACGCATATGTAAAATATGGGATTTTGTGCAACGAAAAGCAATAGACACAAAACACATGAGCATCAATAATCGTATAATAAAAACCCACAAAAATCAGATCATGACTGACTATAAACTAAAAGAAGACAACAATCATAGTGCACTTATTATGCGATGAAGCACACAACAATTAGAACACTGTACAATGGCCGAAAATATTAAATGTCATTCAACCGTTGTGTTGAATTCTCTGCAGGGCAGTTATTCTAAGCTAAATAAAGAACGATTCCAAACAAGAAAGCAAATGCTTTCTGTAAATTTTCGAGTGTAGGAGCACGTAATTTACAGCAAAAAGAAAATCAAGCATGGAACAGAGTGACACCATTATAGGGTTTCTAGAAGGCGTTTAAAGATTGAATTCAATAATTAGAGGTTGTAAAATGGTAAGAGGAATAGAATAGCAAAATTTGTGGAGTTTGGAAGGAGATTGAAGCAGTTTGGCGGCTGTCTGATCTAAAAACAGCGATGTGAATAACAAAATAACAAGTTACAAATGACGGAGAGAATCCAACACCTATTCTCTTCAAGGAATAAATTCATCACTTGAAGAAAAATAGGCTACAGCTCTCCAAATAGAAGAAAACTGAGAGATTAATCTTCATAAACCAAAGATAAAGTGCCAAAACCAATATATAACAATATATAAATAGTCCCAAGTAAAATTAACCTAACTCTAATTCAAAAAAATATATATAATAAAATAGCCCAGAAAAATTTCCCATCCCTTTTGGCAAAAATAATCCTGAATCAAGAGATTGAGAGGGATTTTTCACGCTAAACATGCACTTGAGAACAAAGACCCACGCACACACCGGTTCCGCTAATGCCATAAAGCTCCTGCATCACTCTCCCCAAATAGGAGAAGCTTCGTCTTCTTCTCTAGAAATTTTTGGATCCTCATAGTCCGACGACTAATGTGCAACATTAAAATAGTAAAAATATTGTAGTTTCCTGACAAATCAATCTTGTACGCATTGTTATTACCCTTATTAGTGATTCTAAATAGGCCATCAGCTCTAGGCTTGATTTTTAAAGAAAAACCTACAGAAGAACTCTTTTTTCTATCAGATGCACACCATATTACCTTCATTAAAAATCATAATTTTTGTGGATTTCTTAGTCTGCTTCTAATACTATGTATTTGTTTGGCAACTTCCTGCATCAACTGCTCATGTAAAATGAAGGTCTCCCTTACTCTAACCTCTAAATCTATGTTAGACTCAATAGATGACAGTATTACAATAACTCAAAAAATGTGAGATGATTTCGCTTGTACACAATTTTAAATAAGTTGTGACATGTCGATTGACTAGTGGACGAATTTTAAGCAAACTCAACTTCAGAAAGGATCATATCCTAGTTCCTGATATTCTTACCTGTAGAGCATCTGATGAGGTATTCCAAACTATGATTCACAATTTCCATCTGTCCATTTATCTGTGGGCATGTTGTTCAATTGAACTATAATTTTGTACCTAACTCATCTCATAAAGTCCTCCAAAAATGATTGAGAAATTTTGAGTTCAAGTCTAAAGTGATGGGGATGGGTATACCATGAAGAAATACTATTTCTCTAAAATATAGGTTTGTAATGTGTGTTGTGTCCATCGTGTAAGGGCAAAGAACAAAATATGTTTACTTGGAGAAGCAGTCTACTACTACCAAAACAGAATCCTGACACCACTGCATTCTGATCAAGCACACCACATAATACACACTAGCATCCAAATAAGGTATCTAGGAAACCAAAAGAAAAGTGTATAGGTATGTATTATGTTCTCCAATTTTGGTCAAATAACATATCGTGTATTGTCAGGATATCTCTTCATATCTCAAACCAATTTGGGCCAATAAATTTTATTATTTAGTAAAGAAAGAGCCTTGTCTCTGCCAAAATATCATATCATTCTACTCATTACGACTCTTAGAAAATACTCTCCGTGCATTAAGAGATATATAGTTTGTTCTGAACGACAGATATCCATCGGATCAGTAACATTATTCATGCAATTTGTAATAACAACAAACCCAAATCTCCTGAAAATCCTCATCACTGGCATACAAAATCATTCAGCACTTCAAAATAAACTCCCTTAACTGCTTGGTAGCGATCAATAAGTGGTGAAGCTCAATCCATCTACTACTTTGTAATAACTCTCTGCCTTGCTCTTGAGCACAAAATGAAACAAAGAGAAATTTCACCCACAAGGCATGCCTGTCCTTTAACTTACACTAATTGTTCAAGAATCTCAGGGCCTTATAATTAGTATAGAGAGTAAGCTTGCTAACTAGCAAATAAGAACTTCATTGATCAAGAACTCACAATGACATAAAACTCATTGTATAAAAAAAGTACTTTCACTTAGAATCCTTTAAATTTTAACTGAAAATAGCAATAGAATGTTTTCATGACTCACCAGAGCTCCGATTCTTACGTTGGAGGCAGTACACTCCACCCCAAACACTTAGCTAAAATCAGACAAAGCAAATTTAATTGACTTGACAAGTTTGATCAAGGGCGACACGATCGAGCTGAAATTCTTGACAAATATCATGTAGAAAAAGTTCACGAAACTAGCATACGTGAGTAAATAACTAGGGTTTAGGCCAAAACAAAATAGCCTGGATCTTCACTGGGTCCATCACAATATTGGCATCTGAAAGAATGTAACCTAGGAAGCACATCTACAGTGTAAGAAAGTGGTACTTTTGCAAGCGACCATATAATTGCTTTGTCCAAGAACTTCAAACACCGATGGCAAATGTTGTAAATGCTACTCTGAACAGTTGTATACCAGAATGTCGTCAAAATATACAACCACAAATTTTCCAATAAAGGGTCGAAAGATATAGTGAATTAGCCTTATAAAGGTACTCGAGGCATTGGTGAAGAAACTAACTCCATGTAATTAATCAAGCAAATCTTTCAATCTAAAAATAGGAAATCAACATTTGATGGTGATTTTGTCAACACTGTTATCGTGCGCATGTGCCAAGAATCATCCTTTTTGCTACATTCAAACCTCGAACTGTGCATAGGCTAGTACTCTCACGGACCAATCCTCAAGCCAACATGCTACTTCAACTTATACTTGATTGTCCACATCTTGTTAGCTGGTCAATTGGTGGGCACTGAACATGAAATGAGATCTATAGCATTTTAAATCTATTGTAAATGTGGCACTCTAGGTGATGGGTTCTCACAACATCCTAATACACCTTCAATAACATCGCACTGTCTCACATATTATCTCCTCCATAACATCGTTTTCTAGTATCACCAAGGATAGTCTCACAAGCACCTATCTCATAGCCTATGGAAAACTAATATGAGATATTATAACTTATGTCTATGTTTGTGTACTTATCATTGTCGACTACTTCAATGGAGGAAATACAATATATTTACTGTAATTGATGAACAAGATGTTTTTTATAACCATCATGAAGCGCCCCTCTCAAACAGTCAATATCAATCGAAATGAATATCATATTCATAGGCACAACATCAAACCATACACAATCCTATAATTTCTCTCCAATTAAAAATTTTACAAAATAGCTCTTATCCGCATTGATATCATTCCCTTATTCAACCAAGTTAAAGAATATGAATAAGAAAACTTTTGAATAGTGAAGCTCAATTTGTCGATCATTTATGTAGATACTACATTGTCACAACTACCTCTGTCTATAATGAAACCACACACATTTCATTTCCTAGAATATCGATCGAAATAATGTTTAAGCCAGTTTTGATTTTTTGGGCTCAGTCTAAATAACCCATTGAACCAAAGGCACTCACCATCATTTGTGAGTACTAGAACTCTCCTTTCTCCTCCCATTGGTCTGAACTCTGCCTCATCCACAAAATTCTACTCAATAAAAAAAATCTCTTGTTTGAGTTGTTGAATGCAATGTGTTTGTATCAAAGACTTGCTTGCTGGAAATTTTTTGGGGTCATTGGTCCAATCAATCCTCTTTTCCTCGCATCATGGCTTCTCCTCACGAGAAGTAGCTCTGGGTACTCTGATTAGTGCGCTCTTGCTGCCGGACCCAATGGTTGATCCCTATTTGAAGGGTGGCGGACCTGATACTACAATGTGGTCTATTTACCTCCAGGGTTGATGTTTGAACTTTCTATAACATCCAATATAGTTGTAATTGCATCATTAGCCAATGAACAGTCTCAACCCTCCAAGATACCGAACTACAGTGTTCTCATAAGGTTCCACTAGTTCATGTTTCGGCATAAGCTACTAAAACTCAATAGTGTATTCTTCTATTAACAGATCTTTCTGTCACAAATGATGAAGTCTCAAAAATACATATTTCTGTAAAGTGCTCACATTACTTGCGCTACATCTCCCTCTTCAACTTGAATTAGGTCATGATGATTTGTTTTCCCTCGCACTAACGTAGGTACTTCAAATTTTCCCACCAAAGATAAGCGCCATATTTAATTTAATAGTGACAAATTTTATCATTATGTCAAGCAAAGATATGTTCCACTATCAGAAACTCACTCAATGAACTTGTCCAGATCCATACAAGCGTCAAAACCCAACAAATAAACACTAAATCCAAAATCGCCATCTCTTATATTTGATGCTAAACAATGCAACACCAACTTTTCGTCACTCGAGGCTTCTTGGTTAAAAGGGTTTTCGTCATCACATCTATTAGGGTGGTCAACAACATCACATCTATTAGGGTGGTCAACATTGTTATTGTAGGTGACTTCCCCATGTTGCCACATTTCAAAATCAACGAGCTTTTGTTGCAATTAGTAAATTTTACACTGCATGTCCTTTTTGATAAGTTCTTAAATATCTCAATGAGGATTTCTCTTTGGCGGTATAGTGACTGGCTCCTCACTTTAGAGTTTCAACTAATTGAGGATTGTAGATCAAATGTTGGTTGAGATTTAAGTTTAGTTGGTATATGTCGAGATGAATTTTTGGTGAAGGCAAGAATATTAGCTTTTGAAATATTAGTTTTATGGTTAGTAAGTGAGGTAGGGATGGTTGGGGTAATGAGTTCGTGGAAGGTTTTGGTTACATAGATTTTACGTTTATGCACAAGGAAGACAAATCCATAAGAATTTAATGTTTGTCGGACTCTGATATCAAATGATGTCATTTTAGAGTTTCTAGAAGGTGTTTAATAATTGAATTTAGTGGGGTGGGGTTGCAAATGGAAATAGAAAGAGCATATCTGAAATCAACAGAGTTTGGAAGAGGTTAAACCAGTTTGGCGGCTGTTTGGTCAAAAAACAATGTAGCCGAAGTGATACGACAGCGTACAAATGACGACAAGGATCTTGATATGAAACGGAATGATGTCTCACAAAAATTTAGGGCAAAGCTAATATTTTCTTTATTAATCCAAAACAACACAAATACAAAGACAAGCACCTACAATTCAAGAGGTACACGAACTCTCTCAATTCCTACAATACGAGAGGTAGAGAATCTCTCGCAAACCTTAACTCTGAGATTCAAGACTCAATCTCAAGTCTTCTCTAACCCTAAACATATTAGCCCTATCTATATTGATAAAAATAACAATAATAAAGGACTAAATTGTCCTTAGGGTAATAAAAGATAAAATTATCCTAAGGCTACGCACTGGCATAACAATACTCCCATTCCACTTTGTCCTCAGGATAGGAAACTGATCCTGATTTTTATATGTAAGAATTTATGAAGTTGATATCACTACAGCGTCAAAAACTTGATCCTTATATGAAAAGTAAGTTGTGTAAAATATATATAATTATAGACAATTAATAATGGGATTCTACGCAAGTATATGTATTGTTATCAAGTAAATAATGAACTTTCTATTTAAGCCTCAAATATCGATCCCACGAGGAAGGTGTAAGTTAGCAATGATAAATTTTATCAGAAAATTTACAGAAAATCAAACGAAATCATTGTCACTAATTTTGAATGTTGAGATATTAACCAAACTAAATTACTTAACTATTAGCAAAACAGAAATGCAAATTTTGAATAATAACTACTAATCTACTAACTATGTTTATGCAATAAAGATTTCTTATGTGAAAAAGCATCTTTCTCACTATAATGATATTCTGGTGAAATGAGATGAGATAAATGTTTATTATGTATTGTGCCAAATAGGAGCAATTTTAATTTTCTATACTGATACAGTGCATAGAAAAGCATTGGTTAATCTTAGGTTTAGTCCCTAAATCTGTGGCTAGGCTAAGAGAATACCGGCTCACTCCAGAGCTCTCACTTCCCTTCACCTGAAGGCTAACTCTCGCTTTAGTTTTTAAACACTGAGACCAAATTAGGAATTTTAATATGTCACCCTAAAGATTCTCCAATTCTACACCCAACAAAGAATATTTCTCTATTTATTTGCACTTAATTTCTTGAACGAATTTCTCCTTTATGAAATCAAATGTGACCATCACTCTGTTATAGAACTCATACTTCATTTCCCAGATCATATGTTTCACAACATATTTTAACAAATCAATTGGTCAGATTGAAAAGTAAATTAAGTTTGAAGTTGAAAAATCATCACAATTTATTTTATATTTTAATTATGGCACATTCATTTTATCTCTTCATTTCACCATATCTCAGATTAGGGGGAAAGAAAGAGAGAACTACTCAAACTTCATGAGAAAGATACGATAAAACACAAATTTCATATATAAAAGAAAGTTCATACAACACTAAATCAACAAACAAACTTATCTGGAACTCTTTCTTAAAGCAAATCCTTTGTAGTCTTCCTTAGAAATGCAGGAAAAAGAACTCTCACTTTTCTCCTTCTCCAACACTCTTACAGAAAGTTTCACACTAAATCTCACCACAAAAACTCTAAACTATGAAAGCAAAATTACTAATTGACTTCAATATGGTGGTGGAATGAAGATGGATTATGAAAATGTGGCGTGGTGGAACGTTGTGGAGCGAAAAATGAAAGTAGAGGAGCCCGTTTTCTAATGAAATTTGGCCCCAAATAAAGCCCAAGGTCGGTTCTCCAAGAGGTGCCTCCAAAAATTATTCAAAAATCGTCCAAATATATTGAATCTTCTAGAAACGTGGTATGAACCGCCTTTGGCGCCGTCAGCGCTAGTCTGACGCCGTCGGTGCTGAGTAAAAATTCTCCAGCTTTCGGTTGTTCTGCGCCGTCGACGCTGAACTTGGCGCAGCCGGTGCTGAGTATTTCATCACATTTTGACTCCAAATTTCATCATTTTTGTTTCCTTTTTACTTTAAGCCCTAAAAATCAACCTGTAAGAAAACATCAAAATACCTTTCATTAAAGTGCAATATCACCAAAAATAAGTATAAAATATGGGTCTAAAAATGCATATATTTTCAGTGTATCAGAAACTTATTATTTGATCAAGTTGTATTGCACCTGCCCATAAACTGGCTTAAGTTTGATTCTCAATGTCAGCTTTGCCACACTCGTCATGGCCTGCTTCAACTTTTCAAAAGTTTGGGTCGTCACTTTCCTCGATTGAAATTTATTCTTCAATTTCTTCATCCACGGCAACAAAATTGAATAATAACCCTTCACACACTTTCAGGCGTATTCTTCCATCCTTATAGGTCTTAGGTTGTGGCCACTCCAACTATCTGCCACCTTCGATGGATCTGCCTAGGGTCTTGCACAAACTAGGGTCAGCCCAAAGCACAACCATCTTATGTCCCTCCTTAAACTCCATTGTCAAAAGTTTTCAATTCATCTTAGTCTTCCCAACAAATTACAACCATTTCATACCCAATATAACATCAATGTTTTCTAAATCCAAGGGAGGAAAGTCTTCCATCACCTGAATGTCTGGCGGTGTTAAATCACTCATTTACAAACTCCCATACTCTTCTCTGCATGTCTCGTCCTTATCATGACTCCAAAACTTTTTATATCCATCATCTCAAGCCCCAACTGCTTCACAATAAAAAGAGATGAAGTTGTGGGTGGCCCCACTATTTATCAACACAACTACACCCTGCTCTCAAATCTACCCCTGAAGTTTCGATGTGATTTGATGTTAATCCTAACACCGCGTTCAATAAGACTTCTACTACATCCAAGTGGGGGTGTTCCTCCTCCAACGCATTCTCTGTTTCTGCATCCCCTATATTCTCGTCATACATTGTGAGAATTTGAAATGTCCAATCCTTGCAACGGTCCTGGAAAAAACTTTTCATCGCACCGAAAACATAACCATTAACCCATTGCTCCATAATCTATCTCTGCAAGACGTTTGAATGTTACCCCTGATGCCATTATTCCTGTCCTGTGGAGCCTCCCTTTGAGTTTCTATTATTTGAGCTTCTGGTATCATTGTGGTCATAATATAACGGTGCGGCACTCCACTTGTGCTGCTTGTATTAGCATGTTCCACTACAGTTTTATCTTCTACCAACCGCTCTAATTTCACAATTTCCCCCAATCCTCGCAGTCTTAGCAGACAAAGTGATACAAGCATCTCTGGCTTCAAACATTTCAAAAAGTTGCATTCCATCACTACTTCTGATATCCTCTCAAACGTTCGGATGGCATCTCAAATTTCTCCCTATACTCCATGACGGACCTTTCCTTGACCAATGCAAAAAACTGCTCGTATAAATCCCCTTCTCATGTGCTTTTGAAACGTTCCAACAATTGCACCTTGAACACTTCTCATGTCCAAATTGACTGACGTTGTTCTCTCCATTAATAACATGTTAGAGTCTTTCCTTCCAAACATAGAGCTGTCACCAACAATTTTTCTTCCTCCGTCAGCCCATTAATAGAAAATTATCTCTCTGCACGATAAACCCAACCATAAGCATCCTCTCCTTCAAATATCGACATCTTCAGCTTTCTAATGCATGAGTCTCCCTAATTTCTTTGACTGAAGTTCATTCCACCCATAAAGCAAAGATTGGCTTTCTCGACTAATATTGATTTCTCTTTTTCCATAAGTCTGGCTTGCCCCATAATCAGCTCGCCCATTCCCATAAGCTCCAAGAATGTCTTCTACCCAGAAGGCTGTTGAAATAGCGGGCATTAGTGCAGTTGGATGCAACTCTTTTTAGGGGTCCCACCCACCATGGTTCGCTGTTTCGGGTCGAAATCTTTCAAATTGATCTTCTCTGGCTCCAAAAGCTCGATCGTCCCATTCTGCATACTACCTCATTCCAACCATCTGGATGTCGTGTCATTCCTTCCAAGTGCTGAGGCTCAAGTCTGCTTCCTATCCCTTCACACGATCTAACAGCTCCAGATCCACCTGAGACAGTGAAGTTGCCTTGATGTGGCACCAATTATTTTGATTGCTGCCACTCGCATCGGTTCCAAACGCCATCGCTCGATCCCGCTGCAAGTGGCGAATGGTTTCTGTAGGACTTTGTAATCTTCTTTAAAATTTCTTCTAGGGATGTAAACTCCCCTCCAACCTCCACTCAATGGCTGAGAAATGCTCATATATTCCATATTTGATTTGACTAATCTCTTCCCTTAGTTTTTCCTCCAAAGCAACCAACTTTTTGGCCGTCGTGACTCTTTGTATGATTTTTAAACTTCTCTACGCTGAAATCATTAGATTCGGAAATTTTGAATGCGGGATCGGCGTCTGTGAAACTTTGGACGCCGCAATCCTGAAATTCATGTACGTGGATCAATGGAACCATTGAAGGTTGTGTGGAACTTCATAAGCCGCAATCTGAATACTTGTACGTCACATATCCCAATCACTAGCTTTCATCACAAGAGATGTGGAACTCCTTTACGCAAAGATCCTGATCACGTATGTCGATCAAGAGCGCCTGATCTTCTATATGCAGCAATCCCAAGCATTGGCTTCTTCTGTGGCTTGTGTTGTTTGTATGTCGTGACCCTCCCCCACTAGCTTGAATCATGACCGACGCACGAAAGCGCGTTACCTGTTTGCAGCGATCTTCCCCAGTGAGCTCAAATTGTGATTGGCTCACAAAGAGATGTCGAAGGAATGCCACAATGACTGTATCACAAAGAGATGGAAGTTTCAGGTCTCTGAAAGCCGCAAACCCCAACGTTCACTTGTCAGAAACTCGTCGGTCTTCACCGGTGCAGGACACGATCCCTTAGTAACCTTCCCAATGAGTTTAACTAGCAACTGTATCGCGATAGTTTGGGTTATTGTACGTTGCAATCCCTTTTTCCAAACGAGCATGATCCCTTCGGTCTTCCCTAGCTCCCAATCTGATCAATTCGGATGCCCCGATCCATTATTCCTTTCTCCTCAGTTCCTTCTTCCAAGATCGAGCGCTCTGATACCAATATGACAAGGAAACAAAACAATTTCTTGCACAAAATTTAGGGCAAAGTAAATGTTTTCTTTAATCATCCAAAACAACACGAATACAAAGATAAGCATCTACAATTCAAGAGGTAGGTGAACTCTACCAATTCATACAATTTTAGAGGTAGAAAATCTCTCACAAACCCTAACCATAAGACTCAAAATCAATCTCATGGCTCATCTAACCCTAAACACATTAACCCTATTTATACTAGCAACAATACTAATAATAAAAGAATAAATTGCCCTTAGGTTAATAAAAGACAAAATTATCCCAAGGCTAAGCACCAGCATAACAAATCCACCACATATTCTCTTCAAGATATAGGTTCAACACTTGAAGAAAAATAAGCTACAACACTCCAAATGAGAAAAAACAAGGAGAAAATTCTCAAAATAACATAAACCAAAGAAAATGCGACAAAACAAAAAAATAACAATATATAAATAGTTCTCAGTAAAATTAACCCTAACTCTAATTCAAAAAAAATAGAAAAAGGGATCCACAAGGATTTTGCAACCTTTGGGCAGAAATAATCCCGAATCAGGAGACCATGTAGGATTTTTTCCTCCAAACATCTGCTCTGGACGGAAGTCCAGCATGAATGCATGTCCCACCTACGTGGGACCTACGCAAAGATCCCACGTCACAACATCCGAAAGAACAACATAGTGACAAGCTCTTTATAGAACCAGGATTACCATAAATTAAAATGAAATTTTTTTTTCCTATGTACTTTTCATGTACCATTATATATTGCAATATTTTAATTTCATTAGCTGTTATGCACCATGAAAAAATGATGATAATTTGGCAAAAATAGCTTTCCCATTTTATTAAATTATGCTTTGACAACTGAGACATTCTTCTCTGAATAATAATAAAAAAGAAGAAGATGAATCTAAAAAAAAACTCAATCATTCTAGACCATAAGCATGCAAATTGGGATTAAGATAATATTCTAGAGTATCTCTCAAGTATACCAAGTAATGAGAAAATAAAATTCCATATTAACTCATAATTAATTAAGCAACATATAGTAACAGGAGATTACAAATAAATACAGAAAGCTTAAAGAAGCTTCAATTTTACAAGCTAAGTTGGATTAAGGGAAAGATTCATAGTGAATGAGAATGTATTAGCGAACTTCAGAATTCCCAAAGGACGCCACTGACCCTAATTAATTTGCTAAACGCAAAAAGCTAAAATATAACAAGAAAAAAAAAACAGTTTCTTTCAACAGGTAAAATGAGCTAGCATGAGAAGTTTTATCAAGCAGCAAAGGATAATTAAATCAATGCGGTTGGCTTATATCTAAACATTATTTTCTTCATTATGATATGATTACCAAAAATTATTAAGTGGAAGCCAGCAAAAGGATATAAAAATATGCACGACAATTTAATATAGTACCAGGAAAATACGGACAAACTTACGTTCCAAGAAGAGCTTCCATGTCCTCTTCTTCAGCTTGTGAAACAAGCTCTCTTTCAACTGTAACTTGAGAGTCTCTCTGTATTATAACAGATGCAACTGGACCATCTTGGATTTTAACTTCATTATTGACTGTAGGAATATTTTCCTGGGAATATATCCTCTATGATAACTACCAAATTCCAAATCAAACAAATTTCATACTACAAAATAACAGGATAAGCCCGGTTTGAAGCTAACCAGTTGGCTGAACTTGCAACCAACTTCTGCAACTTGCATATAAATAAACTGATTAATACGATGTTAAGATTAAAATGAACGGCCCTAATACATGTTAGATGGATTATCATCACATTAAATCCCTGTCTAATGCAAGACAACTCGGGGTTATGTTTCCTTTTGCAACTAGCATGATTCATTATATACTTTCATGCAAAAAAAAAAGAGAGAGAGAGAGGACAACCAGGTAACTAGTTACCAATTATACCAGTAACTTAATTTCCTAAAATGAAAAAAAAAAAGTAATAGTGGAGTTCAACCTAATTAATAATGGAAAGAAAGCAAACATTCCAAAATTCAACAGGAATAGGAAGATAAAATTAAATCAAATCAAAATCTAGACAAATTAATTTCCACATTCAAATTCATGACTGCCTTCTTTTGACAAAAGTTAAAAGCATTGAGCCAACCAATAACACATAATGCAAGAAATAGACAATGAACGGCTACAACAGAAAATCAGGTAACAAAACTATAAAAAGAAATTATTCCCCTAAAATCAGCCTGCCACACTTACATCACATTAGAAGAAATCATACATCCAACTTTCACTCAAAAAATTTGGAAGAAGAAGTTTTTTATTCAAACCAAATGTTGTAAATTACGTCATTTATGAAACACTCTTACCCTAAGTAGAAAAGCATTACAATAATCCGAAAGCTGCTTTCCATCTATAGCAATCCAAAAACATGCGAACAGTAACTTTTTATGTACAATAATCTAGTAATATGTAGACAACAGCTTTCCATTTACATCAATCTAGTAATTCTAGGATATCAACATCATATTTATGTTTCTAGATCCCACAGTTAAAGAATGATTTTCAGATTTATTTTTTCAATAATAGTTATTCCTCTGCATGACTATGTACAACTTCTCATTTTATTTTTTGCATAATGGAAATAAATTCAATCATACAATCTCTCAATTTCTATTCTCTTATCTTCTCATTCTGATTTTCAAAATGGTATCAAAATCATTAAGGTTCTACTCTCTGTGAGGTCAACTGGATATCATTATAAAGTCTCAACTCCAAAATGACAGTTCCTTCACCAAAACTATAAATCAGGCTTTGTCTAATAAGCGTAGTGAATATATATGTGCACGATTCACCAGAAGACAGTGGCAAACCTAATGAAGAAACTAATGGTCAAACAGGCGGCAACTCCAATTCTAGAAATCAACCTCACAATAAAATTTTATATTTAAAATTTTAAAAATTCAAAATGAAAGTTGAACTGGAATACTCGGAAGAAAATTGGCAGCAAAGACAAACCCTATCACCTCTCATCTACGAATTTCAGTCATCTGGACATCAAAAGATAGGCAACCACTATTCGTGTAAAAAAAGATTCCTCCAAAACATCATTAAAATAAACTTGATTGCTCAAAGAAGTAAATTCTCATACTCCCTAATTACAAACAAGGAAAAAACTACTATTTGGACCAAAAATTCTTCCATAATCACAGCCCATGACATATAATTATAATGTATGAATTGTAGATGGATAGCTATCAAAAGTGGCCTAAAAAAATTTCATTCATGCTTGCAAAAGATCTGACACTTCTCTCCGCTTCTATTGCCTAACCAAAATTCTAACATACTATAGCTTAACAAAATCATTTCTAACAAAAGTCCTTTTTCCAAATTGATTTCTACTCCAACACTTTTATGACTTAAAAAAAGGGAGTATGATTGAAAATACGAAGATGTGTTCAAAACTTTCCATTAGAATTTCTTGGGAGCACTAAATCCTCATGTGAACTCAAATTTTACATTAGGCTTTCAAAACTACTCTTCTGCCGTTAGTCTTTAAAACATTAGTATTAGACCACCTAAAAATCAGTAGAAGTATTAAAATCATACAATGACGCTATTTCATAGGCCTATTTTATCAATATAAATACCTAATTTATTTCAAATAAGACAAATTTGAAACTTATCTAACAAAATTATCTAAAATGGTAATGGATATCATTTAAGTTTTGAATTCATGTAGTCATGCACAATCTTATACGCACATTAATCACACAAATCCTACCAAAAATCATAAGTTCCGTGGAATTTCTTATCCTTGCATGCACTACATGCCAATTCACAGCATTCACATACACACCTGCGATAACAGAAACAGCATGTTGAGTCATTTTTTTTTCTTTCTTTTTGTCCTAATTTAATTTTACAAACCAATAAGGCAAAGAACACATCACCCCAACTCCTTCCGCATCAAGACCTAAACAAGGTTCGTGAAGAAATTGAAGTGTGCAATCTTATCTCCACATCAATGAGAAACTCAGTCCCATTTGGATGGATGAGATACCATCCAAGAAAAACATCTTTGCGATTTTTTTGTAAGGTAGATTATAAAAATGATAGCAAGAAAAAAAACGTAAATAGAAGGCAAAAGACTAGTCACTATTTTAAATGTTACCTTAGCCCAAAGGGCCATCTCCACAACGTCTATGCCAACAACCTTAGGCATATGACCCAGTATCTCCTTACAGACATTTAAAACATGAAGAAGCAGCCGGTTCCTACAGATAGATGGCAACAAGTACAAAAACGAATCAATTTAAATTTAAAATCTGGGTCACAAAATATCAATAAACAATGGGAACACATAACTAAGAGCATAAGTAATAATAATGGCAGAATCTCTGTATGAATCTGGAGATTCGCCCAACCTGTCATCAATGTTGCGTACTGTCCACTGTGGAGGAGTAACACTTTGACTTCTAAGATTATCAAATCCCTGAATAGAACAAGGATAGATAATTTTCATTAGCATTAACAAACTGAGCCCAATTATCAAAAAAAGTTCCTCGATAATAATAGCTAAAAATGAGAGCATAGTGCAGGAAAAATACCAGCATAAAGGTACATCCACTATTATCATTCGGAACAACCTCCACTTTTGTAAGATGCTTCAGCTTGTAAAGTTTTGCAGGCTAGAAAGTAATAGAAGTGTCATAAATTAGATAGTACTTAAACCATATGGGATTACTCTAGCAAGTAAGAGATTATATATAATTAATACTTTTCAAATTAACTAAAAATAAAAAATGAAACTGGTAGCACCACAGTGCAGGTGGGCCAAGGTTGGGGAAGGAGGCTGAAGAAGGGAAGAAGTGGACCGATGGGCATCCATTTTAGTGTCCTGCCAGGTCATGCAACAGGAACACAACTTTTAATAGCAAAATAACTCATCGAGGTGGGGGTTGGAAAACAAATATTTCCAGTAACAAGGCAATCATCCAAATTCCAGTTACCAAACCATAACTCCAACAAGGTTTGAAATTTGATGACTTGAGACACAGAAAATAAAAGGGGCACTCTATTGTGGTAGTGTTGGAGCCTGATAGGACATCCCGTCTCCGCCTACTCCCACGCACATGCGAAGCGAAGTAGCAAATCGGTGCGATCCCGATCCCGCTCCCGCCTCCCTGTTTTGATCGTGAAAGGTCATGACCGCGACCTTACGGTTTCGCGAACCGTTCCCGTCTTTCTCTGACGCGAAGCGAAGAATCCCTTCGCTCCCTTCCTATTCGTGATAAAGGCTTCAAATGGCTCTCCTTGAGTTTCTAAGTCACGTTTTTGGTGTTCTTCTTCAGGTTTTCTCTAGATAGAGGAAAAGAAGTGCAAGAAGTAGTTACTTGCGGCAGAAGGAAGAAGAAGAAGATTGTTCTCTCTTGTCTTCTTCTTGGTAGTTTGTGGCAGAAGAGAAATTGTGTTTATTTCTCTTGTAAGTTTATATTCTTCGGTGTATCTCGGTGTATCTCGGTATACAGTTTCTTCGATGTATCTTTCTTCGGTGTATCTCGTTGTAGAGAGAGAATAAGAGAGAACAACGAAGTGAGAGATTCCTTTTTGTAAGTCGAAAGATTGCTGGTGTAAATTCCTCAAGTAGTAAAATCCTCTGCAACTTCATGGACGTAGGCAGTTTACTAAACCACGTAAACCTGTGTGTTCTTTTTTGTGTGAATTTTCTGTTCTATTTTTCGCTCTTCAAAGATTATTCTTCTATTATATATATATTACATCAACTATTATATTTTATAATTCACAACAACTGGTATCAGAGCTTTGTTCGGATCTGGGAAAGAATGATGACTGCAGATAAAGTGAATGTTTCAGGGATCGAGAAATTTGATGACACAAATTTTGGTTATTGAAGAATGCAGATAGAGGACTACCTCTATGGGAATAAACTTTATTTTCCATTATTGGGGAAAAGACCTGAAATGATGGATGAGGCTGAATAGAATTTGTTGGATCGACAAGTTCTGGAGGTTATTCGATTGACCCTATTGAGATTCGTTGCACACAACGTCGTCAATGAGAGGACGACTGCAGATCTCATGGCAGTCTTATCAAGTATGTATGAAAAGTCATCAGCGAATAACAATGTGTACTTGATAAAGAAATTATTCAACTTGAAGATAGTGGAAGATGTTTATGTTGCTCAACACCTGAATGATTTCAATACTATCACAAATCAACTGTCATCTGTTGAAATTAATTTTGATAATGAGATATTTGCGCTGATATTGTTGGCATCATTGTCAAATAATTGAGAAGTCATGAGGATGGCTGTTAGCAGTTTTGCAGGTAAATCTAAACTGAAATTTGATGATATTCGTGACTTGATTTTGGCCGAGGAGCTGCGTAGAAAAGATTCTGGCGAGATTTCAGGTTTGAGTTCGGCACTGAATGTTGATTTCAAAGGGAGATGACAGGACAGAAACTCAAATAAAAGAAGATCAAAATCAAAATCTAGTCAGCAGACTGCTGGAATTGTGGCAAGACTGGTCACATAAAGAGGAATTGCATGAATCCCAAGAATATGGAGAATGATAGCGCAAATGTGGTATCTGAAGAAGTACAGGATGCATTATTGCTGACAGTTCATAGTTTTGTTGATGATGAAAGTGAAGATGAGAGTGAGTTCGGGACACTTATTCCTATTGTTCCACAGACAGATGGTGGAGAACTACAGAGCTATGAGGAAATTTTGCAAGATGAAAGTTCGAGCAAGTGAGAGCTGGCAGAACTTCCACCAGGGAAGAAGACATTACCCAACAAGTGGGTGTACTAGGAGAAGACTGAGCATGATGGCAGTAAGATGTACAATGCTAGACTTGTTGAAAAAGGCTTTCTGCATAGGCAGGATATTGTCCATGCAGAGGGAGTTGTAAGCAGAGATAAGAGTAATTCAAGAAATAGCTTGGAGGTGCAAAGTTGTGTTGACCCTGTTGATATGTTGACTGAGGGTGTTACTTTTAAGAAATTGAAGTTGTGCGCAGCTTCAGTTGGTCTTCTGGAGTGAAAGCAAAGTTTTGAGTTGTAGATGTGGAGGATTCATGGTGAACGATTCATGTTTGAAGAAAAAGGGCGACACCGCTAGTGGAGGATATCAGTTCGAAGGAGATGTTGTAGCATGTGTATCGGTCTCCAAGTGGAAGATTGTTAGCGTTGGAGCCCGATAGGAGGCGAAGTCGCAAATCGGCGTGATCCCGATCCCGCTCCCGCCTCCCTGTTTTGATCGCGAAAAGTCACGACCGCAACCTTACGGTTTCGTGAACCGTTCCCGCCTTTCTCTGACGCAAGGCGAAGCATCCCTTCGCTCCATTCCTGTTCGTGATAAAGGCTTCGGATGGCTCTCCTTGGATTTCTAAATAACGTTTTTGGTGTTTTTCAAGTTTCCTCATGATAGAGAAAGAGAAGTGCAAGTGTCGGCCGTTTTAATTTTCTGGTTTGGAAAAGAGATGAAATAATTTTGTAGATATGAAAATAATTTAAATATAAATATGTGATTTTGATTTTTGAAAGTAATATTTTAATTTTGAAATAGATGAGACCAAACGAGTCTCATATTTTGGATAGTTTGGATGACTCAGCGCGATAATACAAGTAATACACTTATCCCAAAGAATAAATATATCATTTGTAGTATGATTGATCATATAAACTAAAGAATTTATGACATCTATTTGGTCTGTGAAATATTTTATATGAGGCCAACAAGTTCCCCTACCTAATATAAAGATTAGATAAAGTTAATTTTACCTGGGTTCCAAATTCCCGATAGAGTCAAGCCCATATAGTTAATTACATCCTAAATGACCAGGGTCACCTAAGAAAACTCTCGATTAAGATCAGTGGTTCTGCCTTTAAGATTTCAAAGTTTAAGTTTCCACGATTTAACATGAGAAAATCAAATGGGAGTGGCTCAAACAAGAACAGTTATTTTAAGAAATCCAAAGGAATAAAGAGTATGAGATATCACAGATCCAGGGAAAACTCTGGTGACCTCCCAACTATCCTATTGTTTGGCTTGATATCTTTGAAATGATTTTTTTTAATGTTTAATCCTGCAATTTATTTAAAATTTAGGACTTATGTTCGCACGATATCTGATCGTGCAAATAACCTAAAAAGATAGAATGATTTACATTGTAACGTACAGTAACCTCATAATCCTAAAGTGTTAGGACTTATAATTGCACATCAGGGTTATACAAAAGCCAAAAAGT
Organism: Phalaenopsis aphrodite; assembly: GCA_003013225.1. NCBI lineage: Eukaryota > Viridiplantae > Streptophyta > Magnoliopsida > Asparagales > Orchidaceae > Phalaenopsis > Phalaenopsis aphrodite. The sequence continues at coordinate 1,433,099 of NEWO01000007.1, forward strand.
CATATGTGAGGGTTTACGCTGCGCTAGGCAAACTACCTCGAAATCCTATGGGTCGTTATTTAAACTAATAAAAGTGATTAGTGATATGAATTTGTTTTAATGTTGCAGATCCATCTTGAAGTAGTTCATCCGTATGTGCTCGTCATGCTGCCCACGGTGTTAGCTCCAAGCTCTCCTTCGTAGCACCTTCGGATTTGATTTATAGTTTTAAGGGGTATATGCAATCATTTGGTTTTCCTAAACTAAAGCATAGTGTGTAACAAAATGATAAAGCATGTTGTATAAAAAGAAAAGAGCAATAGAATGTACAGTAAAAGAAAGAACAGTACAGTGTGCTATAAAAAAAATGCTGCAATGTAAATTAAACATGTATATTCGGGAGGTCTGCTACTCCTTTAAGCGAGTTAGTGTGCATTGTATAAACAAAAAAAATATTGCCTGGAAAACTCGAGAAAATCGACAAATGTCCCGCGACGGAAAATTCGATAAAAATCGACAAATGACTCACGATGGAAAACTCGGGAAAATCGACAAATGACAATTCCAAGAAAATTATCAAAATCTCGGGACTATCCCGGATAAAAGGACCAAGAGTGCTTTCCCCAAAAATTACAATAAAACATACGAAAAATCCGAAAAGAGGTGACTACAAGCACTCGGGTCGGGGCTAGGCTCAAATATTATATATGTGTACTCGAGAGACGTCGAAGGCTATTATCAATCACCCGAATGTATCGAGCCCGCCACTCAACTAGAAGGGTGTCCTACTAAACATAACTTAGGAGGGTACTCCTTAGCCCAGTATCGGTAATCAACAAGTGGACAACCAAGTTGTAGAATTTAAAAAATTAATATTTTCTCATGCATATGAATTTCAAGCATACAAAAGGAAGTTGTATCAATTTTGTAGTAAAGATATTTTTTATAAATATTGTATTTGTTCTTATCATGTATGTTCTTATCAATTTTGAAAAGTATAGTTGTTCACGAGTCGATTACGCCATCGAGCGTAGGACCGCCAACAACCAAAGAAAGTACGGGTCCCCCGCTAGTCTTGTGTCGGTGAATGATATTGTCATCCTATAATTTATCAAATCCCAGGATTGGGTCCTGATGTTGTAGGATGGAATATCATTCTGCACTACCCCCAGCGTGTCTTAATCACCATCGCCCTAAGCCCTAAAATAAATTCGACCTACTTGAGACCTTGCTTGATGATTTCATATAGCAAAAGGCTATATATGGGCACTTATGTGTCAGACATAAGCACCGAACATCGAACCAAGAAGCAAGAAAAAAAAGAATAAAAATGGGGATGAGAGAGAGGGGAATTGATTCACCCAAAATATCGAGAGAATGAAGGGTGGAGCAACCCTCAAAATTGTGACAAAAAGACCTGAAAAAGAGAGCCCAATACCCTTGAATCAATCCAATAAGAATATCATTTTCTCAACTTTTATAGATGTATCAACCCAAAAAAGGTATCTTTTCCAAACATTTAACAGGTCGTTCCTTGCAAAAGAACATTTTGAATTCATTTAAACATTAAGAATTGACAAATTTTTATTTCACCAACATCAAAATATTCAATTTCGTATTAAATTAAAAAAAAAGAGTTCCCATGCCACATAACCCCACTTCTTCCAAAGGATTGCACATAAGCACTCATAGCCGGGGCAGTAAGGAGAACCACCAAAAAAAATAAGCTCACGGGTTGGGGTAACAAGAGAAGCCCATCCAGTTTCAGCTCACGGGTAAAGGCACCTAGGAGGGACCAAAATCATAGAGAGGGAATCAACCATCAAGCTCATGGGTAGAGGCAACAAGGAGAAAGCCAAGCCTCAAAACAACCACATTTAACATAAGAGAGCTACAGGAGAAAGCCCACAGCCAAGGGCAGCAGAAAACTGCCAAACAAGACAAAGAAACCAACTAGAATGCTCATGGGTAAGGGCGGAAAGGGGAAGGCCACCACTATTTAAGCTCATGAGTAGGGCCAAGAAAAGAGAAAAGTCATCATAGAATAAGCCCACGGGTAAAGGCAGCAAGAAGAAGACCACAAAGGCAGTAAACACAAGATAAGGCTCACGGCCAAGGCAGCAGAAAAGAGACCATCATTATTTAAGTTTGAACCAACTATTTTCAACATAAAAGAGCCACAAGAGAAAGCTCATAGCAAGGTGAAACGAGAAGAAAGTTAAGTTCAAGCCAAACACAATACAAACCGCAACAATAAAGCTCACGGCCAAGGGCAGAGAGGAGAAGAACAAGCCCCAAACCCAGTACAGAACATCCAAACAGGACAAAAGAAACTAGCTAGGATGTTCACGATTAAAGACAGCAGACCAAAACCACTAAACAGGCTTCACGGCAAAGGGAAAAGTCGCCACAAATATTACCATTGTGCTCCTTTAATATACATGAGAGTGTGAATAGGCAAACTATTATAGATCATTAGGATTGAAACCATTTTTATCACATAAGGCTTGATAGTAAGTTAGTCTGCTCGTATCAAACACTCCCACATAGCAGTAGATGTTGAAATCATGAATTTTGGGATGACAAACTTGATTACCAATAAAAATCTTGGGAGGGACGCTAAAGAAGAGCCCCCAAACCAAACTGTGCCCAGCAAAGGGGTCAAACCGAGCTCAACAAAGGGCTAAAACAGCAAGAGATTTCAGTAAAGCACAATACCAAAAGGAGCCAAGCCAAACCCACCAAAGAGGCAAATCGAGCCCAGCACAAGGGACAAACCAAGTTCAGCACAGGGGTAAAACCGAGCCCAACACAAGGGGGCAAACCAAGTCCAACATAAAAGGCAACAAAAAGAAAATTATAACAGATAAATAGGGCTCAACAAAAGGAGCATATCAAGTCAATTTTAGGCAAAACCGAGTCCAATTCTCAAACCAAATCAAGCCTACCAAATGGGTCAAAAATGATATAAAACTTTCAATTAAATCCAGCCCTGAATAAGTCGAAACCGAACCCACCAAATGGGCCAAAAACAGAGAACATTTTCATCTATAATTCCCACCTAACAAAGCCAAAATCGAGCCCTTCACAAGGGCAAAACAGAAAAAAAAATTTCAACATAGATTCAATTCCAAAAGAGTCAAACCGAACCCAACAAGTGGGTCAAAACAGCTAAAAATATTTTCCCTTGGAGCCTTATATTTCAAAGGATTGTGTCAGCATATGTTTCAAAAAGAAACAAATAACATGAAACAAATATATGCATGAATCCTTAGAGCTAACATGTCTCAGCATTGAAATGAATTCCAGCATTTAATTGAATAAAGCTAACAATAATAAAGAGCTTTAGAATCAAGACTCAAACCATCATTTTATTTAACATATATTTCAAATAGACAATTATCATCTCATGGCAACCACAGGAATGTTCCAAAATTCCATCCATCATGCATTTTTTAGCAGAAAAAGAGAAGGTAGTCATATCATGCTCCATTTCTACTGATTCTAGCAAGTATCCATGACTAGATCTTAAGATAGGTTTAAACCTTATTTTCACATGCCTTAGAAGAGAAAAGAAATGCCATCCGAAATGGTGCAAATCAGGGGAAAGAAAAGAAATAGCTTTCAATGCAGACTCAAAAAAAAACTGTAAGACATTCAAAAAAACACCTCCCACAAAAATCCTTCTCCTAAAAGTTTCAAGAAACAGCAACCAACAAATCCTTCAAACTCCCAGCACACAAGAACGTAACCAAGAAGAGATTTCGGCAGAGCTTTTTCTCCTAAAAGCTTCGAACAGCAAAACCTCAGACTCCCCTTTCTCTCAAAAAAATTTCAACCCAAAACAGCACCTTAAGAGCCCTTTTTATAGGCAGAGAAGAGAGGGGGACAGCCACCTACCAGCCTCACTGGTAGTTGAATCAAATGACGAGGAAAGAATTGCCACAGTAAAGAGGGAGACGGTAAAACCTCAAGAAGGAGAAGGGTCGGCCAGCTCGGCCCTTGCAATTGGAGAGCCGAAAGGTCGAGCAGCAATGTGAAGAAGGGGAAGAGTTGAGAGCGGGGGGAAGAGATCGCTGCGTGGATCGTCCACGGGAGCTAGGGCACGCGAGGGGACGAACCAAGCATCTGACTAAGCCGCGGGGTCGAGCGAAGGTTTAAGTGTGCGGGAAAAGGGTAAAATAGGGTTTAGGGTTATAATTAAGATTATAAATAATGATATAAATATAAAAGTATTTAATATTTCAAAAATAAAATTTGATTTATGCATTTTCATTTATGCGTCAGATTGTAGAAAATTGAAAGTCCTTTTTAGGTAATTCTGGCGTTCAAGATGCATTTGCGCGGTCTGTTTCGTAGTCGGATGTCGTTTTGACGAATTCATCAATTTAAGTGCAATTTGTTCGTTTGCGGAATTATGACAATATGGGTGTCTTTCCTAGCTAAAATTGGTGTCCCGGACTCGCTAGCGCAATTCATTTTGTTGTCGAAGGTTGTCCGGAGAAGTTCGCATTTTCACCCATCCTTTAAGTTCAATCATAGTCCGATATTGTGCAACTTAGTAAATTTTGTGTATTTTGTGTGTTTGTGTGATAATGAAGTCCTGAAAAGGTTTTCCTAGGGCTTGAGAACTTATTGGGAACTTCTCCCTGAGTCTCCACCTGATAGTCATTTATCACTCAACCATAGGACGATGGTTTTGAGATCATCAATGTGAAACGTCACAAGAAAAATAGGAAGTGACTGGAATTTCTAAAAGGGTGGGTCTCAGTTCTAGTTTTCTAAGATAGTCAATAGGAACCCCTAGAGCTAGATTCTAGAATCCTAAGGAAAAGGGTA
>NEWO01000007.1:1445297-1499395 GCA_003013225.1 Phalaenopsis aphrodite
AATAAAAATCAAATGTAGATTCTCCTTATTATCTCTGAACTTCTCCATCAAACCTCTCAATAAATGTATAGCTTCCATAGTAGACCTGCCCGGCATAAATCCAAATTGATTATGAGAAATTTTTGTGATGCGTCTTAACCTATGTTCAATTACCCTCTCCCATAATTTTAAAGAATGGCACATCAACTTAATTCTGCTAATTTGCACACTCTTGTGCATCCCCTTTATTCTTAAAAATGGGGAACAAAATACTCTTCCTCCACTCCCCAGGCATCTTTTTAGTATTTAAAATAATATTAAAGAGTTTAGTAAGCCAAGAAACTCCCAGATCTCCCAAATATTTCCACACTTCAATTGGGATATCATCAGGTCCTACAGACTTTTCACCTTTGGTTTTCTTTAAAGCCTTCTCAACTTCTTTTTTGCTAACGCGACGATAGAAATGATACGTTTTATTATTATTCACGATATTAAAATCACTAAGGTCGATCGAATTTTCAGAAACTTCATTAAAAATTTTATCAAAGTAACTCACCCACCTATATTGAATATCTTTTTCTAAGAAAAGTAATTTTTGGTTTTCATCTTTAATACACTTTACTTGAGTTAAATCTTTACTTTTTTTTCTCTTTGTTTGGTTATTTTATACATATATTTTTCACCCTACTTAGTATCTAATCTATTATAAAGATCATTAAAAGCAGTATTTTTAGCGTCACCGATTGTTCTTTTAGACTCCCTGCGGGCCGTTTGATATTTTTTGCAGTTATCTAAGCTTTTACATTTAAACAAATTTTTATAACATAACTTTTTATATTTTATCTTTTCTTACACATTATTATTCCACCACCAACTATTTTTATTTGTAAATATTTTTTCTTTTGATTCTCCAAGAACATCTTTTGCTACTTGTTTAATAGTGTTTGTTACTTTATCCCACATCACATTTGCTTCTTCATGAATATCTCAAATTTTGAAATCTTGAATTTTACTCATAAAAATAACTTTATTTGTCTTTTAAGTTTCTCCATCTAATTCTGCAATGATGAGTCCTAGTATTTTTTATTTTACAACTCTTAATTTTAAAATCTAAAACTAATAAACGATGTTGGGTATTTAAATTATCACTTGGAATTACCTTACAATCCTTACAATCACAACAATCTCTTCTTCTCATAAGAAAATAATCAATGTGTCTTATTAGTTCCACTGCTATAAGTAATAAGATGTTCATCCCTTTTCTTGAATAAAATATTAGTAATAACAAAATCATACGCTAAAGCAAAATCCAAAATAGCTTTACTTTCTTCATTAATTACTCCAAAACCGTAGCCACCATGAATATTTCTGAAATCTTCTATCACTCTACCCACATGTCCATTTAAATCTCCTCCAATAAAAATTCTTTCTTCAAGAGGTATCATTTGTATTAAGTCTACTAAGTCATTCCAAAATTTATCTTTAGACCCTGTATCTAAACATACTTGAGGAGCATAAACGCTTATAACATTAAAAATCTTAGTATCAATGATAATCTTAAGGGTTATAATTCTATCACCAACTCTATTAATATTTACAACATTATCTTTCAAACTCTTATCTATAATTACACCTACACCATTTCTAGTGCGACTCTTACCAGAATACTAAAGTTTAAAACCTAAATTATCAATCTCCTTAGCCTTTTTCTCCAACCCACTTAGTTTCTTGAATACATAAGATATTAATTTTCCTATGAATCATAATATCAACTAATTCCATTAATTTACCATTGAGAGTGTCTATATTCCAAGATCCTATCCTAATATTAGTTTCATTAGTTTCATGGACTAACTTCTTTACCCGCATTCGTCCGTAATGTGGGAACTCATACTTCAATAGTAGGGAGACTCATACTTCAATTGTTAAGATGGTAAGTGATTCATGAGATAAACTGCAGTAAATAAAGCTTCAGTCCAAAATTTAGTTGGAACAGAAGATTCTATCAAATGTGCGCACGGTATCCAATAAATGCCGATTTTTTCGTTCAACAACTTCCTTTTGCTGCGATGTATAGGGACATGAACATTGTGAAACAATCCCTTTGTTCTGAAGAAATGTTTGAAACTCATGAGACATGTATTCACCGTCATTTTCAGAACGTAAGGTTTTAATGCGAGCGGAGAACTGAGTTTCAACATATGCTAAAAATGTTTGGAATACAGTAAATACTTATGTTTTGGCACGTAAAAAATAAATCCAAGTAAATCGACTATAATCATCAATAAATGTCACAAAATATCTATATTGAGCATGTGAATTAACTGGTGTAATTCCCCATACATCACTATGAATAATGTCAAAACATTTATTGGTGCGACTGCCTGAAATTGAAAAGGTAATGTCTTATTTTTTCCAAGTTTACAAACAGAACAATCAACTACTAAATTCTTATCTGCAGAACAAAAAACACCACTTTTATGTAAATGCTTCAACACCATATCATTTGGATGACCTAGTCTTTTATGTCAGATATTTGTCTTATTCTCAACAACTGAAGATGCTAATGAAATATTCTGAGGAACAGTAAATTGTAATGGAAACAGTCTGCTCACTTTAAGCCCTTCGCTATCACCTTCCCCGACACCTGATCCTGCACAATACAACCATCACGAGAAAAATGTACTTCATTGTTATTATCCACAATTTGATCAACAGAGAGTAAGTAGATAATTTAGGAGAAACCAAAACATGTCTGAAGGATGAGTTAATATCACCAACTGTGGTATATGGAATATTATTTCCATTGGCAACCTGAATATGTTGAGTACCAGTGTACGGTCGTTGGTTATGCAATAGCTCAGCAGTGCTAGTCATATGATTTGTGGCGTCTGAATCAACAAACTAAGGTGAAGTAACAGAAGAAATAGTTTTACCTTTCCCTTGAAGACCGAGAGCAGAAAATGCAGAGAGAATCATCTGTTGAACCATATAAGGTGTGACAGTTGATTGATTATTGCCAGCAACAGTAGAAGTCGAGGCAGGATTGTCGGATACCGTGGCATGAAGTGCTTGTGGTTTGCGATTTTGGGGTCGTGTTGGGCACTCCGTAAGAGTATGTCTTTTTTGCTTGCAATAATTACATACTTTATCTTCACAATTCCGTGCAATATGACCAAATTTCTTGCAGTTGTAGCACTGTACTGGCCCCTTCCCTTTGATTTTAGCAGCATATACCATATTAATTATTTCTGATGATCCACCTGTTGTACTGATAGTAGCTTGTGTCGCCAATCTTTGTTCTCCGCGCAGTAATTGCCCAAAACAAACATCCAAACATGAAACCGGATTTCTGTTCAGCAACCCAGCTCAAGCAGTTTCAAATTCATGTCTCAGTTTCATTAAGAACTGATCACGACGACTTTCTTCATGAATTACTTGAAGACTGGCTAAGTTCTCTTTTGACACTTTAGCATAGATAATACCAGTATATTCGCTCCATAAATTTAAAAAACCAGAATAATATTGTTCGATTGAAAGATTACCCTGACTATAATTACTCATGGCAAGTTCCAATTGGAAGCGTTTCGAAGAATTATCTTGATTATAAACGCGCTTCAGGTATTCCCACATTTCTTTAGCTGTGCCAAAGAATCGTAAATTGTTCACCATATGAGCCTCAATAGATCCCAAAATCCAGGAAACAATCTGTGTATCCTTTGCTTCCCATTGACCAAGATCTTTTGTCTCAGAAGGAGCTGGGGTAGATCCATCAATATGACCCCGAAGCTTCATCCCTTTTAAAAACATTCTGAGTTGAAATTCTCATGTGGCATAATTCTTTCCCGTAAATTTGATAACTAAGATTTTAGAAGACATTTTAAAATAAATAAAGTTCAAATCCAATGGCTAGGGTCTTGACGATCGATTGAACGGAGTGGATGCAGATTCGAGCACGGCAGCAACAAACGACACAAGAGCGAACGACAGATCGCGGCATGGAGATGTGATGAGCAAGCGAACGATGTCCGAAGATCGCAACACGGCAGAAATCGCGGTGACCTCCGTAGAGTAAGGCGAACGGCGAACGGCAAGCGAGGCACGGCAGATCGCGGTGATGAGCATGCAAACGATGTCCGAAGATCGCGGCACGGCAGAGATCGTGGTGACCTCTGTAGAGCAAGGCGAACGGCGAACGCAAGCAAGGCACAGCAGATCGCGGTGATGCGGTAGATGAAAAAACACGGCTAGAAGCAACTGTCAGATCGAAGATGTCGGACGAACAAGATGTCGCACCACCAGAGGTCCGATCGATCGAAGGGAGTCGATCGGCTTGAAGCAGCGGTAGAACTCAAACAAAGCGGACGAAGATGCCGCAGAACTCAAAGACAAGAACGACCTCTCCAGTGAGGAAGCAGTCGAAGATGTCGGACAAAGATAAGAAAAGCTAAAATTTCAAGGATTCAGGCTCTGATACTATGAAAATATTTTGAGCAAATAGACTGAATGTCTTTTTCCTTTGCTTTCATTCCAATAAATAGTAGTTTGTACAATCTATTTTAGGTACATAATATTCAGTATAATCTAATTTAAGTAACTTCATTAATACATATTCATAATCTAAATATTTCATAAGCTAAAAGGAGACAATCCGTGCAAATATAATATTTCCTTCTTTGCAGTATTGTGAAGAAGGAGATTCTTTATTATATCTGATTTCTTTTATTCCTGATTGATACAATGAAGCCTTGTACTCCGTTACAATCACTCCAGAATAATATATCTCATAATGTTTTTGGACCCAATCTCTGCAATTACAATGGCAGTTCAAAAGGTTCCAGCAGCTCCATTTAGAATAACAGTTGTTTGGAAGGTTTTCTTGCATCACAAAGCCCAAAAATGGTACAGGGAGAGCAAATAGCACAGAGAAAAGGCAATAGAAATCTTGAAGACTAGGGATGAACAAAGTCAATGCACCAGCAGCGACTCTCAAGTGTTCGCAAGCTTTCATGACGGCCCACAAAGGAAGGATGAGGCAGCTCACTGTCAGTCTTGGAGTAGGAAAACATGGCGTTTTTTGCAGAACCTAAAAGCATATTGATGATAATAAAAATGTGTAAATAGGAACTGTTGTGTGTAGAAAAATTCAAACACTTGTTTTCAAATCTGAATTTAGATCAATCTGTGTAGCATGGCGATGTGGGAGCGCTCTGCATCGGTCGCTTTAGACATTGGATGCGAATGCGAGATCACACAAGCGCGGAAGATAGGCCGATCAATCCAGATTTCCTTTATTGTGTTTTCTTTCTGATTATCATTTATTCCTTTATAGTCATTTTCTATATATGTATAAATTTTTGTAACGGAATTTTTTGTGTGTTTTATTTAGGACAACAGCATCCTTTTTCTCCCTTTGAGAGTTGTACATGAGAAATTGGGTGATGCTCTGGCAATATCTCTCTCCCGAGGTGGTGCATATCTTCTCTATCCCCATCCAAATCTTCCCCAAGGCACTCCTGGCCACCCACCACCGTAGTAGCCACCCCCGAACAGCACTCATTTGTTGTTTTTCACTACAGTTCTCCAATTTCAACCATTCTTGTTCGCTCACACTGCCCCGAACAGCCGCCCCTTCCTGTCCTGCAGTCCACACCTCTCTTGCTTCATTGTCCCTCGCTGTCCAAGCTCTCAGCTTCGCTCCCAATGCAATTTCAGCCCCTCCTTTTGTTGTCCCAACCACCCACCACCTATTTCAACAACCAACCTCCACCCGCAATCACCTAGCCAACATCCAACATCCTTTGATCAAACCCTAGTGCACGTTTGTGTTGTGTTTGTTGTAATTTTCCTTTCAAGTCTGTTTGATTGTAACAAAGTATTTGTTTTCAGTAATAATATTTGCTCTTAATATTGTGATTTGGGTTCACTCTGATAACATTTAATATCAAAGCAAGTCTAATCCTAGTTCTATCCTAGTGTTTCTAGCTTCCCCGCCCCCCTCTCCCCCTCCCCCTACCCCGCCACACACAAACGCTTCTAAATAAATTAAATTATAGTTGTACTGTAAAATTTATCTCATTACAGGTTGTCAGCGTGATTTAGAAACATTTTCTCCTCTATTGCTCTTTTAATAAATTAATTGCATCTGAAAGGTTAGTTTAAAATAACAATGAAAAAAACAATATACATATATGTAAAGATTTAAGAAATCAGTATAAAACATTTGATATTCTAAGAATATGATCGCTTGCGATATAGCATACAATTCAATGAATTTTATTATAGTAATAGCACATTTATATCTTACAACATTTGTACAACTGTCATCGAAGCACCGTATTATACCAATTAAAGTACATCAATATCAATATTCTTTTACATTTACGTGCACGAGTACCTAGCGTTCTTCCGCTAGTACCAAAAAACTCTGTCATAGTCAATCATACGCACACAAGCATATATATATATATATATATATATATATATATATATATATATATATATATATATATATATATATATATATATATATAAAAAAATCAATATTTGGCAGAGGCCTAAATATCGATTTCTCATGTGCATCAAGGCCACATGATGAGAGCCTGCGTCATAAGTCTAACTATTCGAGAACCTCGCACCACGGGGGATCGAACCCGTGACCTGAGGAGACTTACAGTGAACCCCACCAACCAACAGGCCACGGCTTGCGGCACACATATATATACATAAAATGGTGCCGTCAGCGGCATCGGTTTCTGCTAGGGTTTCGCTCCTCGATGGCAATTCCTGGCGATGATTCATTGATTTCTCATTTCTCTCTGTCGTCTCCCGCGAGACGAAGTTTCACGCTCTCACAGACGTCATCCATTATATCGAACCACACTTTCCTTATTGCTCTTACTGTAATATATTTGGTCACAGTTTAACTATTTGTTATCGTTTACATCCTCATTTAAGGTTGAATATCGCCCAAAAACAACCATTTATTATCCCTATTGAGAAGATGCAACTCAATCATCTTCCCAACACCGCAGTTCCTGAAGAAAAACAACATACTACAAATACAGATCCAGTTGTGCTTATACCACCCACTGTTATTGAAGAAGATTCACTTACATGTCAAGACACACAAGAGTGCTCATTTGATCCAATAATAGATAAGCCGGTACAACATGTAGTTGCTTCTAATGTTCAAAAACCTACACATCTCCAGCACGCTTTAGACCAAGATCAGGAGAGTCGATCTTCGGAAGAGAAAAGCAGGTCTATTCCAGGAGGAAGAAGAATGGAGGCCGACTCCAGCTCGGGAACATATTGGATATACATTGGTTACTACTGGCAATGTCAATCATCTTACCAATCTATTGGTTTGCTCCTTCCCTAGAACCAGAGGCAGAGGCAAAACCAAATCGGGTTGCTCTCTAGCCACCTGATACTATGTATTTCAGCATTTTTTGGCTTTTTCTTTGTCTCTAATATACTTTTTTGTATTTCCTAGTTTTGGAACCACTTGTGGATATGGTGTGGACGGGGTATCATGTTTGGGCCCTCCAAAACATTGTATCTGTATCTTTATTTCTAGTTAATATATTAGCCTTTTTGGGCTTTTAAAAAAAAATTATATATATATATATTGATACATAATGGCGTCATCTTCCTCGCTCGGCTCTGCTAGGGTTTCGCCCGATGGCGAACACTAGCAACAGTTACGGCTTCGTTATTTCCTCTCGGCGTCTTCGCGCTTGATTTTGTTCATCTCCCCGCTTCTTCTCCGGCTCTAAGATGAGGCTCGTCTCCCGCTCGTGTGTTTTGCACTCGATTCTGCACATCTGCGGCCTATCTCGCCGCTCACGTGTTCTGCGGCTCAGTCTCGCGGGAATTGCTCACGATTTTTGTCTATTTCGACGCGATTTTTTCCCTCGTCTGCTTTCTTCTATAAACATCGCACCTATCTTTGAGGATGGCTTCAGATAAATCGTATGCAGCCGCCCTTGCCAGTGTCCACGCCTCAAGCACACCAAAATCATCATCTTTCTCTCTTTCGTTTGAGTGGACGAATGACATCAAGAAATCTAATAGGAGGAATAGAAAGTCTGTCATCTTTTTTACAGAAACTGAAGGTATTCAATTTGCTTCCTCCTATCTTCTAAATTTAGTTGGAAAATTTATATATGTTCATCCCAAAATGGAGCTCATTCGTAAGGAATTTGAACTTATGCACCTTATTGAAGAATGAAAAATTAGACTATTAGATAGGACACACATTTTTATTCAAATTAGCAATGAAGAAGCTTACATGCGCTTATTTGCTAGAAGAATAATATGAATTGATAATAGAGTAATGAAGATTTTGAAATGGTCTATAGATTTTGACACACGGACGGAACCGCTAATCATTCCGGTTTGGATTCGTCTCTCGTCTGAAATTTCATTATTATTCTCAAAAAGTATTATACTATATTGTGTCAGCTTATGGAAAGTCACTCAAGACGGACATTCCTACTTTTAATTTGTTCTGTCATTCTGAAGCCAGAGTACTTATTGAAAGAGACATCACTTTACCAGCTTTTGAGAAAATCTGGTTGGGCACACAACACCATAAATATTGACAGAAGGTAGAGAATGAAGATTTTCTGTCGTATTGTTGGAACTGTCGTATGGTCGAACACTCCAGTTCTCAATGTCACCATCTACACCCCCAACTCAACCAAAAAAGCAAACTACTTCTCTAGAGACTGTGATTTCATCTCTTCCTGATCAGACAGGCAATATGACAACTATTCAATCCTCAATTGTAGCTCCCTCGTCTTTGAAACTTCCTATCATGGGGGAGAGAGAGTTTCTTCAGACCCCGTCTGCCCTAGAACCTATCACTGATAATACAGGTGAAAATACTTCTACTGCTTCACAACCGCCTCATCAAGTCCAGAAAGATATTAATATTACTCAGGCTCATGGGGATCAAGACGTGCAACGACCTACACCTATCTGACCACCTTTGGAATCTACTGATCAGATGAGTCAATCATCGGATGAGGAATGGCAAGTCTACACATCTAGGAGGAAAAAGAAGAATGAAGATCTGCTTGAGCTCGGGAATCAGATAAATGATACTTTGGTTACTACGGGCAATGGTACTCACCTTACCAATTTGTTAATCGGCTCACTTCCAAGAACTAGAGTCAGGAGGACTAAAATGGGACGTCTCTAACACTTTTGTATCCTTTTGTGGCTTTTTGGTTTTTACTTTTTTGTATATTTGTTTTATATGGGTTTTGTGTGTTGTATTGTATGAGTTGGGCTTTTTTTAGTTCCTCTCATACAATATTTTTGTATCTTTTGTATTAATATAATTGTCTTCGGGCTTTTTCTATATATAAAATTAAGGAATCATCAAAACCTTAATTTGAGCAAAATTTTCTCAACACTACAACAAAAAGCCTTTATTTCACTTAATGGGGTCGACTACATGAATCCTTGTTCTCCATTGTGTCCTATTGAGTGTCGTTTNATATATATATATATATATATATATATATATATATATATATATTACTTCTAATATATTTAAAATAATTCTAAATTAAAATTTTACCTTAAACTTACCTCACTTAGGGTCTGTTTAGGACAGTTGCAGCTTATTAAATAATATGTTGATAAGCTGATTAAATATAATGCACTGATAAGCTAGGTGCGGTGGCTATTACAAATTTTTATTTTTTTTGAAAAAATTATACCGCAGCCAGAGAGCTGCCACTGCACCTAGATAGGTGCAGTGTGAAAAAACTATTTTCAGAGTTTTGAAAACGCATAAGCTGCTAAAATGCAGTTTACCCAAACAGACCTGGTGCATTTTCAAAGAGTCACTGCCCAAATAAGCTGTCCTAAACGGGCTCTTAATCTCTAATTTAATTAAACCTACTATTACAATTAATAATCAAATATATAAATGAAATTCATATTTTAATAATTTTAAAACACTTACCTTCATCTTCTAAGCCAACAGATGCCTGCACTTTTCCTTTTCTCCTTTGAGCACAACAAATCTTCCTTGAGTTATGGCTCAGTTTGTCTTTGATCCCTCACAAAGCCGCACAAAACACCCTTTGCTTCTTCTTCTTTTTCCGCTCCAATGTAATGAGCTCGACGACGCCACCTCCCGTACAAAATTGTGACGTCCTCCTTCACGCAGTTGACAAATTAAATCCTTCTCCCTCTAAAATTTGAGTTTCCTCGGTTTATCCCACACAGAGCCACTCCTTCGCACCAGAGCCGCTCGACACTTCTTCCTTCGATTGGTTAAGGCACGAGCCCTCTGCTCGCACCTGTAAAGGACACGCGCGATGCTTCCCTTCGGTCATGACGCCTTCTCCTGCACGCAATGAAACTCTCTGCATCAATTTTGATGTTATCAATCATGTTCTCCTTCCGTGACTTGAAGGAAATTATCGCCCTTCGTCTCAATGATGTTGCCACAAAGGTTATACACAATTTTTCTTCCTTCTCTGTCGTTCTTCAACCTCGTCTTCTCTTCCTGTTCTTCCTTCTCCTTCACTGTTATTTTTTCCTCCCTCTCTCGCCCACTCGGTTTTTAACGAACGAAAGACCTATTTCTTCGACTCATAAAGTCAAAACAAGATTATCGTAAAGATTCATCGAACCAAAGCAGTCGTTTTGATGTTTTATTTATTTATTTATTTATTTATTTATCATTTTATTTTGGTTATTACACTTATCTTTACTATCCCCTTCCGCTTCTTCCCCACAACACTCCCGATCGCCCTCCACCGTTGCAACCACCCCTGAACAACACTCATTTGATGGTTTCCACGGTAATAGAGGTGTCAATTCAGGTCAACAGATCGGGTTCAGGTCCGAACCACAAATTATCCAACCCAAGATCTTATGTGTAAGAAAATACACCATGCTTTAAACATGCTTTATAAAATATAAGTATCTTTAAAACCACTACAACAAGAAATGGGTTTCACTGTCGATTATTAACATAAACTCACGATAACATTATCATCTACATATTAACTTTGTTAATAAAAATTGAAATATGAATAGTTTCTTTCAAGTCATTGGCATCCTCTTAAACTCCACAATAATAATGAAAAAATTTGTTAACCAAATCACAACAACCTCCCCAAATTTTTTAAAACTCCACAAGTATATCCTTTAGACCCTAAAGGCTTATGTTTATGAATCTTTTTTAGAGCTAACTCCGCATCAGTTTTTTGCATCAATATAAAATATACTTCTGTATATCATTTTTTATACTCTTCTTCCAATTATCAGTTAGTAATTTCTTAAAATAATATTTTCATATTTTCTTTAAATCCTCGACATTATCTATAATATTATCTTCATTTTTTATGTGTATAATTTAATTAAAATCCTTAATCTCTTATCTCTTGTCGTAATTGATCTATATTTCTCCTCTTTTTGGACCAAAGAAAGAACTGTGGTGATTTTTCCTAGCTAAAGTGCCTATATGAAAGGCATCACAAGTCAATTCAATTGCTTTAGAAAAATTGTGTAGTCAAATACTAAGTGAAGGAATCGTCAAAACCTTAATTTGAGCAGAATTTTCTCAACATTACAACAAAAAGCCTTTATTTCACTTAATGGGGTCGACTACATGAATCCTTGTTCTCCACTGTGTCCTATTGAGTATCGTTTTCATTTAAATCAAAGAGATTAAGATCATTTTTTATAGAATATGCCCAAGTCTTTTTAGGTATACCTCATCCTTTCTTAACACACGTCGAATCCAAAACATCTACTCACCTAAAAGTATCAACATATGGTTGGCGTTTAATGTGGCCAAACCATATAAGACTCTCTATAATCTCGTCCGCCACTGGAGCTACACCAACCCTATCACGAATACATTCATTTCGCAGTCTCTAAGTGTTAAGTCACTCATCCACCTACGCATTCTCATCTCAACAACACTTAACTTTGTTTTTTTGCTTCTCTTTTAAAGGCAAGAATTCTGTGTCATAGAGCATTTCATATCTCACCAGCATCTTATAAAAATATTCTTTCAATCTCAACGGTACTTTTCTATCACAAAATAGGCCCAATATATTCCTACACTTCAACCAACTTGAATTCTACTAATAACATCCTCATCTATATCACCATCACTTTGAATAATAGACCAGAGATATCTAAAACGATCACACATTTTCATGATTTGATCACTCATAGTTACCACTCTACCACTAGAGCTACTACTACTAAAATTACATTTCAAGTATTTAGCTTTAGACCTAATCAAACGAAAGCCTTTAGACTCTAATGTAAACCTCCATAATTCAAGTTTTTCCTGAACTCTTTCTCTAGTCATATTCACAAGAAGGATATCATAAGCGAAAAGCATACACCAGGGTTCATCCTCCGGCAAACGTCCAGTACGAGCATCCATAACTAAAGCAAAAAGATATGGGCTTAAAGCCAATCCCTGAAGTAATCCAACTGAAATAAAAAAATACTTGGCAATCGTCCTGTTCAAACACAAGTAAGAGCTCTAGTACACAAATCTTTAATGACTTGAATATAAGTCATATCAACATCTTTCCTCTCTATAAGTCTCCAAAGGACTTCTCTTTGAACCTTATCGTAAGGTTTTTTCTAAATCAACAAACATCATATTCAAATCCTTCTTATTCTCTTTGTAATTCTCTATCAAGCCTCTCTATAAATGTACAACTTGCATAGTAGACATGCTCGGCATAAATTCAAACTGATTATGAAAAATCTTTGTATCACGTCTTAACCTATGTTCAATTGCTCTCTTCCATAATTTTAAAGTATGACACATCAACTTAATTTCTCGAGAATTTGTACACTCTCGCGCATCCCCTTTATTCTTGAAAATGACAATAAAGTACCATTCCTCCCCTCCTCAGGTATCTTTTTAGTTTCTAAAATAATATTAAAGAGTTTAATAAGCCAAAAAACTCTCAAATCTCATAAATATTTCCACGCTTCAATTGGGATGTCACCAGGTCCTACTGATTTTCCAACCTTGGTTTTCTTTAAAGCCTCCACAACTTCGGTTTTACCAAAAGTTTCTCAATACTACAAAACATATATATTTATGATTAATATATCAGCTACTAAAAGTTCAAAATTCCATAAAACATAGCTAAAAGAAGAGGTACGTAACATGGAAAAAACAACTCCTCTTAATTAAGAAATAGTTTTCTTAGTCCAACTACTTATATTAACACAATCAAAATTAATCTGAGATGTTTTTCCTCTACAATGCAAAAATCATAGTGTCATCAAAATACACCACTTATCTAGCCATAAATGGTTTAAGAACATGACTCATCAATCACATTAATATATTTAGTACCCTCACTAAACCAAAAGACATAACCAACCATTGCATATAAGACATCTTAAATTTTTAAAAAATTTCTTCGATTCACCTCAAGATTTAATCCTAACTTAATAGTAAAGTTTGGAAAAAAAGATCGCACCACGCCTAAGTCAATAAATCATTTAGTGTAAATACAGGCATTAGTTTGAGTGTAAACAAACCAAAACTAAGTGAAATAATTGCTCATTTGAAATTTGGCGGATTCATGTTATCTCGTGTTCAAAGTTTTTTATTATGTGTTAATGTTCGATTTATTAAAATTTCAACCAAACATGAGTCAAATACGAGTCAATTTCAAACAAATAAAAATAAATAAATATTAAATATAATATGATAGAATCATTATACTTATCTGCTAACTAATTTCAAGCCAATAATGAGTTGAACATAATTGATTCAGCTCTTTTAAAAATCGAGCTCAAAGCATTTGTTTGTATTGAACTCACTTAACAAACAAATCAAATACGAGCTATTTTAGCAAGCTAAACATGAGCTACTCATAAATGACAAGTTTTTTATACATTCTAAAATAAGAAAAACCTATATTTTTTTGGTAATTACATTAAAAGCTCTACTGTCAGCATATATCCTCAAGAATCATATTTTTAGAAATCAATAAAAGATGCACAGCTCAAAGACAAACTTTCCTGAAGAAGTCATTTCCTACGTGGATCATATAACTACATTTTTAGTATAGCAGGCTAAGAAGGAATCAAACTTATAATAAGAAAGAGTTGTAAATTGTGAACTAGGAGCAAAGTCAATAGCTGATAACATGTCGCCCATACGAAGCAGATAATCAGGTAAATTTGTAAGAGAACATCACTAAGAGCTACTAACAAATATAAAGGAATGACAGAAATATGAGTCTCAATAATTTTGTGTCCCCTTGAGAATAATCTAGGCTCCTCCTAGATAGAAAACGGATATTAGTATGAACAAATACAAAATCTTCAGCTCGTTGCAGATTAAATTGTTCCTCTTATGTACATTGATAAAAGTATATGTACTCATATTTTTTTCACAACAAGAAGATGAATATGGTTGAGCAACAATTTGAAAGCTAAACTTTAAAGTTATGAGGAACTTGCTCCATAAATCATCCACCTAGCCTTCCCAGCCATAATAACTCTTGAAACTATGAAGTCATGCTCAACAAAAGCACCACTAAATCCAAAGAAATTAGCAAACTCCAAATTAACAATAGAACTTTCTTCAATCCTTGTGAAAGTCCTCTTTAAGCATTTATTTCTCTCAATTGCTATCTCCAAGTCCTTATGTGGAGCAACACGATTTAGAGATTCACATAGCCAAGCGTGGCTATAATACCTAATAAAAAAAGTACTTATAGGTGACAAAATAAATATAAACTGGGATCTATGAAGAACGGATATGACGACACGGCATAATTGAAAATACTAAGAATGATACGACATAGACACATTTTTTATATTTAATAAATTATTAATATAATTATATAGTTTTTAAATATTTTCTACTAAAGACATTACAACACAGTAAATTAAATCATTAACAAACTTTATCATGATAAAAGTTATTTTTGAAAATATCAAAATTACATTCAAAATATCAAAAAATTACCAAAACACTTAATATCAATGTCATCCATAATAAAATGAAGAAAAATATAGCAAAATGTCAAAATATAACATAACTATCACTAATTAGTATTAATACATTCAGCAGTGGTGTCATCATTTGTGCTAGCTCCATTGCCCTTATCAATGACAAATTCACCTTCATCAACAAAAAACATTGTTTCTAAGTATGACTCATCAAGAGAAAGATTAACAACTTCAAGTATTCCAATATCCACCATTGTAGCCAAAACATCTCCACCTACTTCCCGTAATTTAGTGCCCCCTTGAGAATAATCTAAGCTCCTCCTAAATTGAAGACGGATATTAGTATTAACAAATACCAAATCTTCACCTAGTTGCGGATAAATTTTGTTCCTCTTAAGTGAACTGATAAAAGAATATGTACTCCAGTTTCTTTCGCAACAAGAAGATGAACACAGTTGAGCCAACAATTTGAAAACTAAACTTTACAGTTGTAGGTAACTTGCTCCATAAATCATCCATCATTTCTTTCCATCCATAATAGCTCTATAATCTATGGAGTCGTGATCAGCAAAAGCACCACCAAAATCCAATGAAATTAGCAAACTCCATTAGCAACAGATCTTTCTTCAATGGTTGAGAAAATCCTCTTTAAGCATTTATTTCTCTCAATTGATATATCCATGTCCTTATATGGAGCAACGCGATTTGGAGCTTCACTTAGCCAAGTGTGACTATAATATCTAATAAAAAATGCACTATAAATGACAAAACTAAAATAAGTTAGGAAGTGAACATTAAAGCCCATCTGTTGTGATTTCAAAATTTTGAATAAGGCTTGAAGCAAATAATGCATCCATGCCCATAGATTTTGTAGGAGTGACCATATGTGATCAAATCATCATTCAACTTTTGCCGATGTAGAAGTGTCAACTCAAATCTTCCTGGCAAAAAGGACAAAAAAACCAAATGGATGGGAGAATATAGTGGTATTAGTATCTACTTGTATTAGTTTGCCATATATAGATTGCAAGAACATAACGAAAAACACTCCAAACTGAGCTATGGGAGGCTCAACAAAGGTATCAAACTACCGAGACTACATCAAAGTATGTATAGAGAGAGCATTCACATGATGCAAGTGATGAGTGTAAAATCTTGCATAACCAACTTCAGAGTATAACTATATATATACATGATGATGATCGGTAAATCCAACAAAGATTCAACAATGATATGTAAATCTAACAAATAATATATGTATAATCTGCAAAATTGAATGGCCAAACACAAATTTCCCAACCAAAATGCAAGAAAAATGTGACATATCTGAAATTTTTTACACTTTAAAAAAGAAAGCAGGTTTAACCTGAGCAACTTAAGCCTAGTAATCATGCCCTATGTTGGAAGAATGGAGAAAAACATACAAATTAAGTATATTGCAAAGCCTTTTTCCCTACTAGCAATAGCAAGAGAGAGTGAGAGAGAGAGCATGTTACGTCGGTGTCTAGCCTAAGAACAATTTTGTCTTTTGTACGTATAAGGACAATTTTGTCTTTTATCATTATTATTGTTGGGTATAAATAGGTTTATTATGTTTAGGGTTAGGAGCATGTATGAGATTGAGTCATGTATCTTAGGTTTAGGGTTTGGGAAAGATTTTCTTCATCTTTAAATTGTTGGAAATGGGAGAGATCGCCTAACCTCGAATTGTAGGTGTTTATCTTTTGTATTCGTGAGTTAATATTATTGCATCGCTTTGATTTGGTGTTCGGGAAATAGAACGTGTTTGCCCTAATTTCTATGAAAAATACATGTCGATTTTGACATCGGATTGTATCAAATTGGTACATGTGCACATACAACTAAAGCTATATAAATTTGCAACCGTCAACGAAAGAGTAATTGGAGTCCCAAAATCCACCTCTCTACATCCGGTGATCAAAGGAGTTATGCTTGCTTCTTCCTTATACATCTATCATACTTCACTAAACTATCACCTAAAGCTCCTCAGTACATTCTGTAAAACTAAAATAATTCAATAATACCAAAAAACCCTAAAGAATGTGTCATTAACGATCTGTAACAAACACTTACCAAAGTGATAAGGCATTGTCATATACTTCTTCACATCAAAGCAACTCCGATCTCATAATCAGGCAGCTCTTCAAAACTCCCACTTATGAGAGTCCACCATATAGCAACACAGATCCTCCTTGTCGTACAGTTATAATCAAGCATTTTAAATTAAGGTAACAGCCAACTAAAAACCAGGTCAGAGGTGGGCGACTGTTACTGCCTGTTTAAAAACTGAGCACATTATCAGCTACCTTTCTCACTATATTCATTAACCAAACTTCAAATCTCGAAAAAGAACGACATAACTTCAGGCATTCGAAACAACGATTAGAAATCAACGAAACTCCACCAAGCAACCCTAGCGCTACAATTTAAACAATTAAAAACGATAGCATCAATTCCTAAAATAAATCAAGATTCTCGAAAACGTAGAGCAGAAATCTCACAAAAGTATTTTACATAGCGAATCATCCAGTTCTTAAAAGCAAGTAGCGTACTGGTAAGTGCGAGAATTCTGGGCTTGGCCATGTGCCGACCAAGGCCAAAACGACCGGCTTTGCCGAGGATGCTCCGACTCTTCGCCACACGTACCGCCACCAATACCTTCTCCCCGCCGACAGCGGCCTCGCTCGCCCGCCTCAACTCCTCGTCATCCGCCCTCGATTTCGCCATGATCTCTCTCCTCCCCGAGCCGTAGCAACAGATCTCTTCAGCTCTCCCTTTGCTTCTTCCGATCAAGGAAATGAATAAAAACTGACACTAAGCCGCCGACGAGCCGGATCTTCAGCTTGCAGTCATTCGGTTCTCACTAGGAAATACGCGCGCGGAGCAACCGGAGGCGATTTCAACGTGCACACTATTTGACGGTTCTAAGGTGATAAGCACGTGTCCCTATGTCTAATGAAATTTCCCAAAATATATATCGGTAAAATTTTCTTTTTATTTTTGGAAAAAATATTACATGTGAAGTTCGACAATTTTATCACCTGTAAAGTGAAGCACATTAAATTTATGAAATAAAAAAAGTAATTATTTGACGTGACTAGCCCGAAAACCACACGCTTCTTCCAAAACAAATCTGCGAGTTGTCGCATCATTTTTTTTATTGTAGTTAGCCAATCGTATTCGGTTTCGCCACTTGATTTTCTCCTACAATTTTAGTAATTGAGGTTTCACTTGTTCAAAATCTCTCGTATTATCTATGAGTTCAGAAGAAGAGCAGAGCCGAGAGTTTAAGGTTTCGCTACCAATACTGAGAACTACTGACGACACAAACTCATGTTTCTACTTACAGTTCAACAAACGAGCTAAACTGATAAAACATTCACTTAGGTGATCTGTTTGATATGTTCTAAACAAGCTTTGGTTGTGAAATCATATAAACTCATGTAGTTTCTCAATATACAATATTTAGGGTTTACGACAGGATATTTGCAAGTCAATCAGAAATGGAACAATGAGGAAAGACTAGCAACTAAAAAGGGAAGAAATTTGCCCGGTAAACAAAGAAAAATAAGTAGGCAGTATTTATTTTTTTCAATATTTAATTAGCATGTGTAAATCGTAAGTAATCAAGAAGTGTAGTGCTTCATTTGTCTCATTTGTTCAATGTACTCCGTGCAAATATCTCATTATAATCATATATATTTATGATTTAACATGGTAGAAAAATGAATTTTATTTGATAAGGTTTATTTGTTCAATGTGTTGGGGAAAATATAAAATATTCATTTTAACTATATATATTCATAATTGCTTTGGAGAATAATGAACTCGATTTAATAGGGTTTATTTGTTTAATGAATTTGGAAAAACACAAAATATTCTTCTGTACCAACACAATACCGCCACATTTTCACCATATTACCCCCACTAAACCATCATGAGCACCGTAATATCATCATATTAACATCATACTATCATCACAATATTAACACATTACAAACCAATATTGCCAAAACACCACCATAGTATCACCGTAAGATAACCACAATATCACCTTAGCAGGAGCATAAGATAACCACAATACCACGATAATATCACTAAAGAAACACTAGAATAATACAAAGATGCCACCAAAATATCAACACTATATCACTAGAATAATATCAAAAACACACCAAACTATGAGCATAATACCACCAAATGTCCACCACATTGTAACCCCAATATCACCATAATACTATCACATTATCATCATAATATCACCACAATTATGGTGGTATTATGCTGATATTTTGATGATTATTTGATGGTATTTTTGTGGTTTCTAGTGAGTATTGTGCTGATATTATGGTTGTATGGTGATGATTTTTTTGTAGTATTCGAATAATAATTTGATGGTATTACAATAGTTATCTAGTGGTATTTTAATGTCATTATGGTGGTATTCTTGTGATATTTTAGTGTCATCAGAATGTTATTATGGTGAAATATAGTAGTACTATGATTGTATTATTGTGGTATTACAATGACATTTTGGTTGTATTTTGGTGGTATTGTTGTTGTAATTTGGTGTCATTACAGTGATATTATGATAGTATTATGGTGGTATGGGGTTTGTAATGTGTTGTTAATTTTTTGATTGTTTGATATAGAATTTTGTTGGTATATGAGATGGTAATTTGGTGAAGTTGGGTTATAGAATTATGCTGGTATTTTTGTGGTATAAGAGATGGTAAGATTCTTTGGATCCTGAGCGTGGCCATGCTTATGTTAAGCTTGATGCTTTAACTCTCATTACTCGTCAAGTTTGACCTGGCAAGCAATGTTCGTTAATGCATCGTGACCAATACACAGTCACTCGCCTTTAGAGCTTAGATCATTATTCATTCACTTGCATATTAAGCCTAAATCGCTATTCATGCATGCATACAAATGCAAATCTAAACAATCATACGATAGAAGTGGTGATGAGTGTGTCATGAAGTCGGTGACTTAGGAGGGGGCTCACCATGGAGGCAGTGGCCCATAGGAGTGGGTTTTTCATGCAGGTAGTAACCCGAAAGATGAGCATGTTGTGGAGGCGGCGGCTCGAAGAATGGGTGTGTCACATAGGCAGTGACTTGGATGATAGGTGTGTTGTGGAGGCAGTGATCTGAAGAATTGGTGTAGATGGAGGCAGTGACCTGAAGAGTAGATGTGTCGTGGAGGCAGTGGCCCAAAAAGGCGAGCATGTCGTGGAGACAACAACTCAAAAAATGATGATTTCCACTAGGAGAACCATGATAAATGGAGTGAGTGTAGGAATGAATACTCAAAATGCAACCCAAGCATGTGATAGAGATATATGCAAGATGTCATGCAAGACATATATCATAAGAGATATTTATGTTTGGTAGCCTAAGGTATAGGATGCCCTTAAGGAGAATTATACCTTGAGCCAATAACAATTGGACACACATGCAAACGACAAGGGCATGGTCATCATGAAAGCAATTAAACATACACTAATGCACATGCAAGACATACACAATGCAAGTGATTAGTCAACCGGGCCAAGCCGACCTTTCAGACCGGGGTGATCGGTCAGACCTAAGCTGTTGGTCAACTGAGCCAGGGGAGACCGATCAGACCAAAGTATAGTGCCAACTTGGTTGGGGTGGTCGATCGAGGTAAGGTGCTATGTTGACCCGGCTAAGGTGGTCGATTAAGGCAATGCAAGTACAACATGCTTCATTTAAGGCACACATCGTGTTTAAATACAAAGTAGATGATCAAGCTCAGTAGCAAGTCATATCCATGCTAACGTTTTCACTCGGGCACCTAGGGTTTAACATATGGATATGTGGCATAACCACATCCGGCTTTGGTGAGGAACGCAAAGACTTCATGCTTTATTTACTTATAGGAGAAATTCTTCATCGATTGTAGGGTGGATAACTCCAAAGTTTTTTTTTCCATTCTACAATCCCTCCATGATATTATAGAATGTGTTACCTATTGAGCATTTCCCATTATTCAAGATCCAACCATTCTAAACTCTCCAAGGAAAGCTGGAAGAACTAAAATTATGTGAAATTGGAATTCCAGCCCACTAGGATTTAGATCTAAGGTTCACAACGGGAAATCACTTAGCTTCGCAAAAAGGTTTGTCCATGCATGTGAATCCTAACCTAGGCCTTTCTCTAAAAAATCAATGGCCAATTAAAAGACTTGTGGTCATCCCGACTAGTGTCAACCAGCCAACTCGCCCTATGTGACATCAAGTCAAATCTATTCCTAGGGCTAGCTAAGGAATAAACCACGAAAGCTTTTGAAATCTCAATACCACAGAGGTTGCAGACAAATTTTGGGAGAGCAAACCATGTTTCAGCGAAGCTCCGGAAAGATCCACTCCACTCCTTATCCAAAGGACAAAGAAGCTCTACTCTAGAAGGAAAGTTTGGTGAGACTCTGACAAAGTTCTGATGATACTCCTGCAATCCTTCCCCAAGCTTGGGTAAAGATCTCCTTTAGTGTAGGAGAGAGGAAACATTTCTCCCTTGCTAGCCAAACTCCTTCGTTTCAAGGAAATCTCCTCACAAACTCAAGGGAAGTGGTGGAGGAAAATGAAGGGGGGGAGGAAGAAGAGTTTCTTGTGGAAGAAAAAGAATGGTAATATGAAGTATAATCTCTCACTCTCACAATTTTCCCAAGCTCTCTACCTCAAGGCCAACAAAAAGAAGCCCTAGCTCCAAAGAAGAAGAAGCCCTCCCTTGCCCTCTCAAGCACTCCAAACATCAACTCTCCAAAACAAAAAATGAGAGGAGATGGGGATGAAGTGAGGCTCCCTTAGGTTAAAATCAGCTAACCCAAGGAAATCCCCAACTTGCCTGTTGATTAAACCAAAAATGGCTAATCAGGGGTACTTAGGGCATGTCAAATGAGGCTAAACGGTTTAACACCCCCATGCATATCTTCTCAAGCCCAAGGAGATTTTTGCAATGTCAGCTCTTTGAGGGGTGTTTTGACATTAAATCAATAAAAATATTCTTTTTTGTGACATAGAAATGAACTGTTGCCTACGCATTGCGTCCCTGGCGCCTACTCGCTCGACCTCTGACGCCTAGTTTCCCGTATCTCAGGAAAAGACTGTTTTGAATTCTATAGCTATTTTAGGCACTTAAACTCCACTCTTGACCAGAAACAAATGCTAGACTTCTAGAGGCTTAGTTTTGACAATCAGAGAGGGCATTTTGGGTGTTTGGGCACCCAAAGCTAGTGTCTAGGTGTCGGTCTTGCTTCAAAAACCCTAGTTCACACCAGAAGTGTTTGACGAAAGATTTTCTCAATCAGAAAGCTATGAGAGATCACATATGAGTGACTTATGATACCCTAACCTCAAAACTGAGTTTTTTTTCTCATCTATTGATCTAAGAATTTGTCACCAACGAGTGCTCTGGACTATGGCGTGGGTAGGGCGTTCCAAACTCTAATTTTCTTTAGCACGCGTAGGAGGGTTGGGTACTCCTCTTGACCCTCTAAATGGATACATAGGAACCTCTAATAAACACTAGAGAAGACGCCAAGCATGTTCAATTTGCTTAGCCAGCCCACTCTATGATGAATTCTCTTGGTTAAGGATGAATCATCGTAGATCCTAGTTTCGCGCCCCAAACACGTACCAGGGGCTCAGATGGGTGTCTTGAGATATGGGATGCTATGAATGAGCAGTGAATCATGTTGAGCTAGTCATGTGGATGCCTTACACTTGTATATAAAAATTGATGCCAATTAAGGACCCTCAACAAGTGTGCGGTGTCGTTAAGGCATAGTGCACTTGTTAAAAGCAGCTCAATTTTTTTATTGATCTAAGATCATTTATGCAATCAACATAACCAGAATGACCAAAAGAACTAGGAGTTATGGGAAGGAGAATTTTGAGATTCATATACAATCTTAGGGGGTGAGAAGGAATGCACATGGGACTTAAATCAGACTCAAAAGTTAGGTTCAGAAGCCATAGAAGCATGACCACGAGAGCAGGTCTAAAGGTCGTAGAGACCTAACTCACATCGATGATCAAGAGGTCATGGAGACATGAACACGAAGGTAGGTCCGGGGGCCATAGAGGTATAACCCACAACGGTGATCCAAAGGCCATAGAGGCATAGTCACAAAAGGTAGGTCAGGGGTCGTAGAGGCACGACCCACATTGGTGATTCAGAGGCATGGCCCAAAATGGTGATCCAGAGGTCGTAGAGGCATGAACACAAAAGCAGGTCCATAGGCCATATAAGCATGACTCGAAGGGGGTGGTATAGGGGTTGTAGAAGCATGACCAAGAAATAATCAAGGTATTAAAACCATGAATGCCTACACTACATCGATGAGGACTATCATATGGTCTTACGTCGCTCTTTGAGGGGTAGGTAGGTTGGCTAAGGAGTCGTCTGCTACTTTAATGAGGAATGTCATGGGACCTTACATCACTCGCTAAGTAGTAGCAAGTTGACTAGATCGAGGAGGAATGATGATGGACCTTACATCACTCCCGAGCACTAGATCATATTATTCAATTAGGAAGGAGAACTAAGAGGCTCTGATCCTTTTGATGAATTGACCAAGGCACGTAACCTCACCACCCACACTACGCCAATGATGAATGTCAAGAGTTTTGCATCACCATTTGAGAGGTAAAGCATGTTGGCTAGGGAGACAAGTAATAAAGCTAAGGACGTCAAGAGATAAGACACTCTCGTGAAAGAACCAACCTAGAAGTTATATGGTTCGAGAAGCATCAAAGTCGAATGACTGAGGGGCTAAAAGCTAGAGACGTCAACCAGAAAGGAATGCACATGAGGCTTGTATCCAATCTGGATAAAGGGTCTTGTTGCCGTAGAGGCGAGACCCGAAGGTGAGTCCAGAGGTCGTAGAGGCGTGACTTAAAAGATGAGTCTAAGGGTCGTAGAGGCATGGTTTGACAACTGAGTTTAAATTTCATAGAGGCTTGAACTAAAAGGTGAGTTCAGAGGCCTCAGTGGCATGACTCAAAAGACGAGTTCAAGGGTTGTAGAGGCATGGTTCGACAACTGGGTTCAAAGGTCGTAAAGGCTTGACCTAAAAGATGAGTATAGAGGTCGCAGGGGTGTGACTCATCCTGAAAAGAGATGAAGCCTTAAATACGTGTTATGATAAGAGGAAAAATTGAGGGATTTGCATTCATCCTTAAAGGTATGAAAGTTAAAAGATTGGATTACCTCATGTAATCCTAGTATTCTATCGCACTCTTATGAATGAACTACCTAGAAAAGTTGTATGGTTAGAGAGCTATTATAATAAGTGGTTGAAAAGTCATAGGTGTCAAGATACATGATGTCCTCATAAAAGAGTCGACGATAAGGTCGAACGACTTGAGAAACATCATAGAAAGTGGCTATAGAGCAAAAAAAATCATCATAAGACGAGACACCCTCTTGAAAGAACCAACTAGAATGGCGTATGGCTCAAGAGCCATCATATGCTAGATGGGCAAAGTGGTCTAACAACCCAAGATGTATTGATAAAAAACAAGCAAATAGTTCTCACTATATACAATATTGTGGCATCATTGGATAGCCAAATATCAGGATTGGATATGGATCAGTTGACTAGCTGAAGAAGTCTAACTAATGTGGTGTATCAAATGACAAGATGATGAAGATCAACCTATCCATGCATATATCAAAGAGGTGAATGGAAAAAAAATTGACTCTCATAGTTCCTCACAAAATTTAGTGAGGTAACTTATGTTGGGGAGTTTTGCAAGCATGAAAATTCTTGGCTTAAGCATGGACAACTTGGGATAACATAGAGCTCGAATTAGTGCGACGTGTGAATCTACATGGTGAGTAGAATCAACAAAGCTGTCGGAATTGCTAGAGAGAAAATTTCTGAATGTACCCACGAGAAGGCTCTCGTTGGGGTTACCTTTTAAGCTCTATCAAGGATGTTCTATGGCGGTTTGAACACCTTATTCTGACAAGGTGATCAAGATTAAAGCAGTCAAAAGAGCTATCGAAAAGGTACTGCATGCGTAGAGCAATCTAACCTTGTAAGACATTTGCAGGATTTTAGGAAAGTGACCCTCATTGGGGATTTCAAGTAATCCTCAGTAGGGATTCTATATAATCCTTGTTGGGGACTCTCTGCAGTCATAAAAATACATGTCTTATACATAAACTAATCGAGGTTACGAAGGGGTCAAATTAGTGCAATATGCACATTGAGATGGCGAGCAAAGTCTATCAAAACACGATAGAGGTATCAAAGGGGGTTCGATGCATGGGACAGTCCAACCTCATGGTGCTTTCATACATACCAGTGAAATGATTACACTAGAAATTCCTTATTAATAGTAGAGTGACCATTGTTTTTAAGGAAAGTCAATAGCCTAACTTATAAGAGAAAATTTAGTCAAGTGACAAATAAGAAGACTCTGTTGGAGAATATTTCTCTGGATTCCACTAAGGATTTATATCTACTTGGGCAGACCAGGCAAACATAGACCGTTGTCTGCGCAACATACCTTCCAATATGGTGTATAGGACCCATTGAGTCAATCAAAATACCAAATAAGTCTCTAAAGGGTTGGGTGCATGAGACCATCCAACCTTGGGGTGCTTTCGTAAATTCCAGCTCAGCAAACCATGCGGGGGATTTTCTCAAGAACTAGTAAAGTAGTCCTTGTCGAGGAAAATCTCATAATCTGATTAGGCATCGAGGGTCCCAATTAAGCACATATAAGCTATGTGAGTGGGTGCTCTAATTGATATGATGGGTCTACTGGCAAGGCAATGGATTATCCAAATCAGTAGTATTGATGAAATAGATTGGGTGGACTGAGTGGGCCCATCCATGTGGGATACTTTTATTAATAGTCTATCAAGGAAGACTCTCGCAGGGATTCCTTGAGATTTATGAGGCAATTCTTGTTAAAAAGGCATCATGAATTAATCAAACTTGGGGATTCGATGAACACACTAGTTCATCTTTGAAGTGCCTCTATCAATTTTGGTGAAGCGACCCTCATCGAGGATTCCTCAAAGTCTAACAGAATAGCCCTCATTTAAGGAAAAAGCTTGAGGTTGCCCACCAAATGGAAAGGTTTTTTTGCCATGCACCTGACAAGGAGACCCAACTAAGAATTTAATGCAGGTATGAAGTTATTCTGCTCAGGCACGGATCAACTAAGTTGAATGTTGTAACTGATGCAACATGTCTTCTCTTGGTACAATGATAAGAATTGCTCACGCCTTGGGTATACAAAGGTGGGGTTAGACTATATTGATAGTTTACCCAAAAATGTTTAGCTTTTAGGGTAAACTATATCCATAAAAGGATATCAACTTCATTCATTCAAAGCAAGCGAGACAAGCACATATTCCTCATTCAAAAGGTTGAATGGGGCGTATATGTCAACCACATTCATGAGAGCAGATGTAGTAGTCTTCGGACCCTGTGTAGAGTGGATAGGCGAAAGACAGGGTAAGAAAACGGTAAAGTCTTCTCTTATATTTATTGTCGGTTATACTAGGTATAAGCTGCCCGTAGGACTTCCACTTTGCATGAAATGCGAGATGTTAATAAAATTAAGAGAAATACAAGGTTTCTTCTACATGAAACTGTTGTGAACTATGGGTGATCCTTTTATAGATGGAAGCAACTCACATAATGAAGAGGTGGCATAAATTGCATTTTTTTTATTTCTCAAAAGGTTGAATTACAAAGTACATATGCTTTGAACACCATCTTCCTCATAAAGTACAATGAGTACATGAAAATCCAAAGAGGCTAAATAAAATTTCTCTTCAAATATTGCTTATTGATATGGGCATTGGGTGAGATCTGTCTATATCAATCAACAAGCAGGCTCCTCCTTCGTAGACTTTATTGATCACGAATGAACCTTCTTAAGTGGGCTCAAACTTTCCATGCCTTCAACGATGAGTCACAATTGGGCGGTGTAGAATCAAAACCAAGCCTCCAAACATGAACGTCCTTGGTCTCACTATTTTGTCATGTGCTCTAGTCATTCGGGCTCGTTATAACTCAATATTTTGTTGGGTTTGCAGCCTAAAACCCTCGAGGCTCTCAAGCTCCTCCAATTTGGATCATGCCTGTGATTTTGGAATGATGCCCGACTATATTTTTCTCACAATTTCTCTTGTGTGGTTGTTGTTAAACAGGGTTATTATTTCTTCTTGAGCCTATGCCTAGCTCAGAGAAGATTTTGACTTCTGCAAAAAAAAAATTTCGCTTATCTTTATTCCATTCCTACTATTCCTTAGATTTCGTTTTCTTGGTTGCAAGATTTGTATTAAAATATTCCTATCAAAATCAGATCTTGTGGTTAATTTAATTGTTCAACTACGCTTCCGCCAAAGTCATAGATCTCAATGGATTTAACACTCAAACTAGTCATGTTAGGAGTTAATGAAGGTTGGAAGGTTAACCAACAGTGTAAGCATAAAAAACAATGAAAATGTGTCATGAGAAACTTGCAAAGAAAAGTAAAATCAGAAAAACTATCCATGAACCACGAAGGCACGAAAAATAAGTTTAGCTACTAATGTAGAAAGAGAATGACACGTGAAATCCCATGGAAAACAAATTTTCAAGCAACATTTCTATCAAAATAAAAACAAAAGTTATTGATTTATCAAACTTATCTCTTACAAACAATAACAAACAAATCTAATAAATCACCTCTCAAAGAAAATAAAAAAGAAGAAGAAAAGAGAAGATGAAGTCTCTCTCTAATGAAACTCTCCTCTTTCCTACAACCTCTAACTGTCCAAGCTGCCATAAAATCATCCTCATGATCATATATATATAGGCAATGCTCGGTAAATGCAAAAAAAAATCTTGCCAAATATGTCCAGCTCTTTGGGTATGGGCATGTTGCAATTATGGCATAGGAGCGTCGATACCGTTGCAGGTGTGACATGATTACAATGCAGGTGCTCCGCAAGTTGAGTAGTGAACGCGTGCACAGTGCTAAAGTGAGCTCTCTAAGAGTGTAACGCGGGTGCACTAGTTCAGAAACTCTTTTATTGTGCTGATTTTCATCCCTTTTCACTCAAAATTCACGTTCACTATGTCTCCTGCATATCTAAGACAAAAATACCCTTTTCAAGCATAATATCATTGTAAAAAAAGGTAAAAATGAAATATGGGAAAACATACCAAAAATATTACATATTTAGCTATTATCAAATAAAACCTCTTCAAGGCAAAGACTTAACGAGCAGCTGAGACATGGGTGGTGTAAATTTAGACAGGGCAATAACATTTCAAACCCAGTTCATCAGATCTTTCAGCCTTATCAACCAACTCACATCAAAATCTCTACAACTTATCTTGTTATCCAGTCGTATGAACAACATGTCACATAGCCCTCAACTTTCGCTCCCTGCTACTATATATGCCACCCTTGCCACAACAATAGCTCGATTTAAATACATAAAAAACTCTAAGGTATGATCGATCAAATTTTTTTTTATCACTTTTTATGCATAAATTTATGGAAAAAAATGTTTTACAAAAAGTCTTAAAAAGAAAAAGGGTGATACAAAAAAAATAACCAGATCAATTTTATACAATTAATGACCCACCATTATCTTGGCCACTTCCATCACCCCAGTTGTCTTCTTCCTTGTCAGGCTCAAATTTGGTCACTAGCACATATATATTCTTGAGATCACCCTTTTTCGAATTACCTAGTTCGCCCTTCTTCATAAGGGCGACACAGTGGAGGATCCCCTTTTGGGACTTTTCTGCGAGAAGAGCCTCCTGAATGGGATGAGAAGAAAGCTCAGAAAAAAACTATTAATGCATCTTTATCGTAGTCTTTTGCTTCTTAAAAACATGATTCTCTGTTTCTAAGTCTGAGAACAATAATGATTGTTCAAGTTTGACCGCCTGTGCCTTTACCCGCATCTCTTCCAAAATGTTCTTCATCTCTTCTAACCTCACCTTAAGCTATTAACGGGTTTGAATTTTTTGACAGAGGAGGGACAATTGATCGTGAACAACTTATCAGACCATCACCAAATATTGGTCAGTTGTTTGACATAAAATGACCAAAATCATTCATAACAAAGTCTCCTCCAAGTTGGGGGACCACATCATTTTGACCGTCGTAGAAAAGTAGCAAACAACAGCTGAAGACTCCGAGTTCCAATATTTGCGGAGATAAATCTGAGCAAATTTTTCATGTGGTTTGAGCTTCAAATTTGCCTCCTACTCCTCTTGCTTCAAGGCTCACATCAAAATTTACCTCTTGCATTTTTCCTAAGGCAATAGACGGGGAAAATCTTTCCTAGGAGCCACACCTCGGAAACATTTTTTTATGAGACTATTAGGGGTCATTGCCTGAGTTGATAACATGAACCTTATCTACAGTGGCACTCCTATTTGAGATGAGCCATCTCAGACAATTTTTTCGCATCGACTCATTCAACCAATTGGTCCATGGGCAAGTCCACCGAGCGTCCTAACAGTAATTCTACCAGTGTCTCACTAATATTGATGGTAAGAGGGTGATTGGATCTTCTCTGATTGACAAGGACAAAAACCCTGAAGTTTCCTATCAAGAGCGAATAGGCTCTGCCACTTGAACTCTCTCCATGAAAGCTTCCCTCTCATGATGGCTTGACTCTTCCCAACTCACCGTTGCGTGGGCATCTGGCTGACCGACACCTTAGAAACCTACAAAAGGAAATTAAATTTTAACTTACTCTTAATACCTCAACCTCTCAATCTGAATCAATTCTTTTGTTCCTATCCTTCGAATGACAATAGTAGAAGGGAAATTGAACATACAAGAACCAGATATGTCAAACCCCTGAGGTCCTCTGTCCACTCAGGCACTTTCGGTGTTAGTTTATTCTTTGCCCCGACAACGACCACATGAACCTCTTTCTGGACCACCCGAGCATCCAGTGATTCCTGCCTCTCTATCTGACAAGCATCAGAAGCATTATAATCTTCTTCGATCATCTCACCAAAGATGTCAGTTCACACCTTGTTAATAAGGTTAACATCTAGGTATTCCTGAATTGATAACGTTGCTATCTCAACCTTGTCTGCATCTAGCAACACTTTAGTTAGTGCCCTCGTCTTTATCTTTAGAGGAACCGTTGGGATGAACCAATGATCCCTGGATACTGCTACTACGAAAAGTACAACAATAATTCATATTATATTTCACTTATATATTCCTTACTTTGCAATAAAACCAAAAACTTGATCTTGAAGAAAAATGAGAATTTAACTTTTAATTTATATATATTAGGATACTACGCTAGTATATATATCGTTATCAAGTAATATAAGACTTTTTGATTAAGACTTGAATATCGAACCCACAGGGAATTTATACAATATGTACTTTTAGAAAACTTTATATTTTTAAAAAGATATTTACTTAAATTGAATATATTTTGCAGTAACAAAAATTCAAATATTTTTTTATTTTTTATATTTTGGCAAAATAGTAACAACTTAAAAAGATAAGTAGAGTTTTGTAGATGAAAAGCACTTAATAAGAAAAACATATTTCTTCTTATCATGAATCAGTAATAAGTATATGAATTTTATTGTGGAAGTATGCAAATTTTGTCGTGTCAAATAGGAGCAATAGTATTCTTTACCCTTGAGTTGCTATAAAGAACATTGGCTAATTTAAAGTTTGAATATTTCTGAAGACCGACTAGGCAGAGAATATACTAGCTCTCACTCTAAAGTTCGCTCGATTCCCTCAACCTGGGGACTAACATCTCGTATCAGAACCTAAAATAATAAACCAAGTTGGGGGATTTAACCTGTCACTTTAAAGTCCTATAACTCTACACCCTTCAATAAATATTTCCCTATTTATTTACACAATCATATGAACTACATTCTCATTCATATAACCTCATGTGATTCTTTCAAATTGTTGACTGAGACAATACCAACCCAGTTTTTACATGTTCTCACAATAAAATTTAAAATATGGATTGGCCAAATCAAGAAGTAAATGAAGTGCATTGATTTAAATCAGCACAACTTCTTCCAACATTAAAGATCAATACTCTCCACAATTTCAATCCAAAACTTAATTACTTATCATTTTAAGAANCGTATCAGAACCTAAAACAATAAACTATGTTGGGGGCTTTAACCTGTCACTTTAAAGTCCTCTAACTCAACACCCTTCAATGAATATTTCCCTATTTATTTGCACTCAATCATATGAACTACATTCTCATTCATATAACCTCATGTGATTCTTTCCAATTGTTGACTGAGACAATACCAACCCAGTTCTTACATGTTCTCACAATAAATTTTAACATCTGGATTGGCCAAATCAAGAAGTAAATGAAGTGTATTGATTTAAATCATCATAAATACTCTCCACAATTTCAATCCAAAACTTAAGTACTTATGATTTTAAGAAGAAATATAAAGAAAACCACTCAGAATCTATGGAGAAAATAAAACCACACTTTAGTTTAAAGTAGAAATCATTGTCAAAACAACAACAAGTCTCAATTAAAACCAAAAGTAGTCTCAAAGCCAAAAAGATAAAAATTTATCTCAAGTTCTCCACCAAACTCTTGAAGTTCTTTTGAATCTCTTCTCTTTACAATCACTCAAAATAAACTAACAAAAAGAATAAAATAAAAGTAAAAGTGGTGCCTAAAAATCTCTCCAACTAACTCCCCAATTCGATGAACTTTCAAAACTTTCCAAGTATTTTTAGGATTCTTTTCAAAACCCTCTCTTCTTTCTTTTATAGTTTTCCAAGCGGTGCCTTGGAAACTCTTCAAAATGTGTCCTAATTCGATGTATTTCCCAGAGATATGCATCCTTTCATGATAATTTTTGTCCATGGTGGTTATAACCACCTATTAAGTCAAGGAGTGCCTAAAAAACCTCTTCAAAATTCGCAGAAACTGACTTTACTCGTCTAGTAACTGCCACTGGCGCTTAAGCGCGTGACCTCTGGCTCTTAGGCAAGACATTTTCTGTTTAACCGGTGCTTAGGCGTCAAAACTCATTTGCACATTTTTCACCTTTTTACTTCAAATTTAATCTTTTTTCACTCATTTAAGCATTTTTCACCTTTTTATTTGTATCTGCAAGAAAAACACAAAAATACCTTCCATTAAAGCACAATATCTCAAAAATAGGTATAAAAATGTGTCTAAAACACTATATATTTTAGGTATATCAACCAACCGTTCAGAGAGTAAACTAACAATAAATGTTGTTTTCAATCCTTCAATTTATTATCCAACCCCAATTTGTCAACCAATAAAATTGCACAAACTCATCCAGGCTAACTCAAAAAGAGAACTAACGATTAAATAATTAAAATTACCAAGAGATCCCTTGCAACCAAGAGAATATGACAAAGGTTATGATGAATGCAATGGATTTTGTCAACATCTACGACATGTTGACTCCATAGTTGGTGAAGATAGAGCGTAACTAGTTACATAATGGAGGGCAAATCCCGAGTCGAAATTGACCATTATAGAATAAGAAATTATCTTTGTGAAGTGAGGTTACCCGATCCGCCTCATTGGCGACCCTGAGTCAGATAAAGTATTCAAAAACATGACTTCGTTGTAAGGGGTCAACTCCCCTTGAGTCATCCACGATCGATTATCCTGGTTTTGAGACCCAAAATTCTTTAGAGAACACCTATGTCCCATTGAGCGATCGCTGAAGCGAAACACAAAAATTCGAGCGAGTGAGAGACACAAAAAAATAGAGAAAGTGTGTCTTTATATCTTAATTGTTTTATATATAGGGATGAATAAGGTTGTTAACAATCAAATTTCAAGTCGAGTTTTGGTCGAATCAAAGTCAGCTGGAATGGATTGAGTGAGGCTAGAAATCAGTTCGTGGTTTATTATGTTCGATTTTGAACCGACTCATCTTAAAATTGAATCGAGCTTGATCTGGCTTGAAATCAAAATGAACTGGCTTAATTTGAGCTATTTGGAGATGTTCTAGCTTGAAATTGTGTCAAAATCAAAATGAGTTGGCTCTAATTAAGTTTTTTTCGATCCATTTTTCTTGAAATTAGCTCGAAATTGGCTCATGCCTTATTATATTCAATTTTGCTTGGCATTATGTATATGTATATACATGTTATAAATAAAAAAAATGCTTCGAGCTGATCTCAAGCCAGTTTGAGTCAATCTGTGTATGGCTCAAAATCTATTATAAGAAAATTTGGTCCAAAGTTTCAACTCATAGCTCAAATCATTTATTTCAAGCCGATCTTGTTTTGATCCAAATTCAAATCAATGTTCGAGTGGCTTATGATCTTCAGCTAAATTCACAACCTAGGGATGAAGGAGGGTTAACAATCACATAAGGATAAAATAAAAAATGGACAGTCGCTTCTGTAGAAGTTCACCAACAAAATCACAATGACATGAAAAACATGGAAGAGAAATGCATTTATTCTTGAACAACACTTGCAAAATTACAATAAAGTACCCCGAACTTAGTTAGAGGAGATGAATTATTTTACAATAGACATGCCCCGGCCAAAGCAAACTCCAATTAAAAAATGTTATCATATACCCAAACTTATTCAATATATCTGATTCGGCTTGAACCTGAAGAACTCTGGACTTTTTTCACATATTCGAGAGCTAATAGCAGAGAGTTATCACAGTCGCCTTCATCTTCACCAAGCTATTCAATAGCTCATGTATCTCAACATCTCTTTGGATTATGATCGACCAAACGAGGGAGCTATTGATCTCATCAAGAAGATGAATTCCAAACCCCCTCGACAACTTCACTTACCTTAGGGGAAAGTGGAGAATTGTCAGGGAGGTCAACCTCACCATCCTCGTTTAATAGTTAGCCACTCCCACCTGTCGTACATTTTGTACTCCTTAGTGGTCCGACCACACATGCCTTCCTAAAGCAACTGTAATATAAATAAAAAGATTGAGCCAAAATTTGAAGAATTAGTGTCATAAACATAGAACAAAGTCTCTAATACCCAAGAATTCAATCAATTAAGACATTGTAAGCTTACTGGGGGAGCATTAATGGACGTAGTAGAAGAACCTAAGAAGCCACTGGAGTAGTCCAATCGACAGGAGGGTCATGCGTTATAGCTGGTAACTAAATTGTCAGATCAGGAATTAGGCCAATCGCCTGAACATCTTTTAACAATACGCCTAGGATTAAATCAGATGATTCCACCTAATCTGGCAGAGGAAGCCTCTTTCTCTTCACTACAACTTTCTTTCTTCTCTCGCCCTCTAAGTGGTCCCATCATTTTGCCTTGGCAGTAAATCATATTTTTTGTTAGAATGTCAGCTTCAGACTTCATGAGATTGCCCATGATAAAACTAGGCACAGGAACAAGAGGAGAGTTATTTAAACATAGAAGGGCACACAATACAGTAGGCATGAGAAGACCCATCGCTCTATTTATATAAATTAGAAGCTCCAAAATCAACGAAGCCTAATCATTGAGTCATTAATTAAATATTGAATGATTTATTTTTTGCATTAAATTATCTCATCCTCATCGCACTATCACATTCAAAGAGTAAGAGAATCGATGAACTACAATATGCACATCAATAATGTGTCAGCACTGATCTCACATGAATCCAATGATCTAGAAGAGAAACACGATAAAGAGAGCCCCTACAAGGAGGTCATGAGACATGTTGGGTCACCAGGCTAAGTTGACAGACTCATCGAGCATACCAAACTAAGACAACCGAACCATAAGACGTCCGGGGGTTGCCCTAAATGGCTAGTCATATCAACAAAGTGACTCATCCAAAAACTCATCAGAAGGATGTTCAAACTTTCAACTAAGAGCAAATTGATCTGATACAAAATCCCATGAATGGTTTGACCCCATGAAAAAGTACATTCTACAAATATCTTCAACCTAACTGGAACCACCTCCACAAATGTCAAAATATATCGTCAGAGATGGACTTTCTAAAATGTCCCGACTGAGTTAAACTGATCAACTTAAACTGATTGAGCAATGGGATAACCAAATCATGACAAGTCGTTCGCAAGTCCTTTAAAACACCCCAAGACAGACCCCACCCATATAGGGGACATGAATGTCATATTATTGCTATGCTAGATCCTCTATAAATAGAGAAAATATTTATTATGAAAAGAGATTAATTTTTAATCTTCATATTATATCTAACACATAAATCATCTCTCTCTTTATACTACTATATTTGTTGGGCATGACTCACATATTTATTTTATCACACAATCATAATTATCATTAAGCGACGTTGTCTTTAAAATTTATTAAAAACTAAATAATTTTAATCGAAGTCTATTGAAATTAAAAAATTCAACCTCTGACCTCAAATTAGCCAACCAGACAAAAAGGCGGGCCCTGCTGCCAGCTCACCCAACAAACTGTTCCGAATATGCCCTCACCGTTTCGCCGTCATATTCCGTTAAAAAGTCATCCGTCGTTAAAACTGACTATGCAGCCTTGTGGCCGGAGGCAAATCAGTATCCGTCATCGTCAATTAACGGCTACCACCCAGCGCGCAGCTTATGTTTTATTTATCTGAAATCGTTTGCGGGGCTTGGTGAATATCTCTGTATAAATCATTCAGTTCCAATTTCTTCTCTTTGTAATTATTCTCCTCCTCGTCGTCAATTCGGCGCCGCGCTGCATTCGCGAAAGAACAAGTTTGATGTCGGTGAGATATGATTTAAGTTGTGTTTTATTTGTTTGTATGGATTCCGGTTGTTTTGTTTGTTCTGGAGATGCATGTCTGTGTTCTGCTGCTGAATGGGATGGCTTTCTAGGGTTTAAAATTTTGGGATTGGCTTGCTTATGCTTTTGGATCTGTCTGGGGAGTTTTGTTCTCTTATTTTAGCTTGTTTGATCTCAGATTTACGGGTAGGGGATTGGGGTTTCTTCTTTCTCACAATAGTTTATTTTTAGGAATTGTAATATTGTTTGTTATGATTTTATTAGGTTGAAAAGTTGGATCTCGGCTGCCTATGATATATGGATTTTTTATAGAAATTATTTTTTAGGAATGTTTGGAAGTGTACATGTTCTCGTACTCCGTTGATGCTTGGAGAGAAATTCACTCTTCGGATCTCAAACTCGATTTTTTAAAGCAATTTAGTTTATTTGATTATAGTAGGGCTTGAAACAAATTGTGATTTGCTTATTATGTATTTGTTCCAGCCAATGACGTGTGTATATTGACTTCAGCTGTTGTTGGTGATTTTGAGCTGGCTTATGGAAAAAAGAAGCATCGTTGCAGGGAGAGATGGAAGTAATTTATTTTGAGATGATTGCATTAAACGTGAAATCAATTAAAACTTGTATTGCATGTATCTAAAAGCAAATGAAATGGCTTTGAAACTTTTCGTGATCCCAAAACTTTTCTTGCAAAAGTAAAACAAAATAAAAAGGCTATTATTCTCTTGGAGAATCTGATAAATATTTATTTTTGTGAAATTAGTGAGTAATGATTTTGGAGCACAGTTGCTGTAAATAAATATTGGAATTCGCAGGAGCTAAAGGATTGCTGGCCCCCATTTATTTTTTCCTCATTTTTTGGTTTTATTCCCATTTTGTAATGACTATGGGAGATGTACATATATCTCCCATCTCGTACAAAGAAAAGGAAAGACTCTTGAGAGTTTCTACTTTGTTTTATTTTCTACATGGTGTTAGAGTCAGGTTAGGATGCTATTTCCAGCATTTATTTTTATTATCTAAGGTTAGAGTTTTCATTTTCAGCCTTTATTTTTATTCTCTAAGGTCAGGGTTTTCACCTCCAACCTTTTTATTATTCTCTAAAGTGAGAGTTTCCATTTCCAACCTGGTTGCTTTTACAGAATTCTCCTTTTATTCACTATGCCGGGGTTCCTTAACTTCCCTTAAAAAAATCAACTATGAATAATGATGAAAATCAGACCAAAGGAGAACTTCATATATTTCAAGCATATTATCATTTGAACGTAAAAAAATACCCTAAATGATCCCAAATTGTGAATAATTTTCTAAAGGGAAAGGGAAATTTTCAATATTTATCTACCTCTGGAGTTCAAATACTCAAAGTTATTTCTTTGGGAAAAAATTGATTTCATGATCATAACATTTCTGTGAAACACAGTGCTACTGGAAATTAGTTGATCCTCTTTGTTTCTCTTCCAATATAAATGTCTATCTACATACTGAAAGAGACTGAGGTGACAGAGTACAAGCCATGTGAAACTGCAATTGAACCAAAACAAAAATTATAATTTGATGAAAGAACTTATGTAAATACGAGAAAATATTAAAGAAAATCAATTGTACAACCTATTCACCAAAAAGATCTCCAGCTCAACATTTAAAGTATCAAAACCAAACTTGGAATGATAAATCTTTATCTTGTAATTTTAGGGGGAGTACTGAATTTTTGCTCCAATTATAACAAATAATTTAAGACACACGAATCAAGGCTTTGTACCATTGTATTTGTTTATTTATGACCTTCAAATAACAAAAAATTCAAGGCACACGGGTTGAGGTTCTGTACTGTTAGACTTGTCTCTCAATGACCATCATATTATAATCTATATTTTTCTATAGGATATCTGCACCTTATTTATTTTTTTTCTTATTTTTGGTTTTATTCATATTTTATAATGCCTATGGGAAATATATATGTATATCCCCTCC
Source organism: Phalaenopsis aphrodite (assembly GCA_003013225.1). NCBI lineage: Eukaryota > Viridiplantae > Streptophyta > Magnoliopsida > Asparagales > Orchidaceae > Phalaenopsis > Phalaenopsis aphrodite. Next base: position 1,483,015 of record NEWO01000007.1, read on the forward strand.
TGTACAAAGAAAAGGGAAGAGTCTTGATGTTTTTTTCATTATTTTATTTTCTATAGTTTCTTTTTGTGTAGTTATGGTAAGCCTATTAGGCGTTGAAGAGAGTGCATCCTCTTATATTGTTTGAGTTGGCAAAAACATTTATTTATCTTTTCTGAAGGAAGAATGCACTTTCATCGAGTGTTATTCGATACTTGAGAAGTTTCAAATACGGGCCTCTTCTTTTAAAAAGTTTTTTAAGATTATACACAATGTGGTGTTAGTGGCGGAGAATTATACACAATGTGGTGTTAGTGGCGGAGCCAAGAATTATTTTCTAGCGGGGGCACACATTGTTTATTTTAAAATACTATCAATATTTTTCAATAGATGTCTATAACTTTAAACCCTAAATTTTTGGAGGGGCACAAAAATTGTATATTTTAATGAAATTATATTTATGCAAGCAATGATATATGCTATATAAAACATTTAAAATTTTTGGATGAGGTATTGGCCCCACTTAAATCAACTCTTGTGTGGTGCTCTCCCTCTTTCTCTCTCTTTTAATATAGAACACATGCATCCACATTTTTAATACTTTTTTGCCTAAAGAAACAAATAATATTAATCTTACATTGATTCCTATCTTAAATAGATTGGTTGATCTCAACTTGGATCTAAGCAGCCCGATCATAAATTGATCATGTCTATAATCAAATTGGGTTTTTGGACCAGCTAATTAGTTTTATTTCTTACATTTATTGGATCAAAACTTAGGGCAAGTTATAACCCAAACCATTGGTAGATCTACACCAGCAGTCAAACCCATTTCAAACTCGCCTGATCATAAATGGATCAAGCCTATATATATGAATCATCCTCTAAACCGGTGCTTCTGGATTCATGACCTTTAGATACACAAACTATAGTGCCATTTATGCAGACTCATAATTTGCTCTACTCATTGTTTCTTAATCCTTTGATTTTCCTCCTCAAAACGCATATATGAGTGTGCAGAGTCGCTGTGTCATGCCACACGATGACCCCCTCTATATGTCAACACAGGACCTAATAGAGGCGAGTGTGATTTAACTGACTGAATACACCCATTCTGATATCTTGGGCACCAAAATAAGGTGAAAGATATACTCAAACACTTAAAATTCACTCGAGATGATATAAACATATTCCAAATACTCTAATATTTTGTTTAAAGAGGAAGCAATCCAAAATATATCATTAAAAAAAATCTACAGTGCATCTAAAACCTATAACATAAAGCATAAACTTATCTACTGTTTTACCTCAAAAAATTTATATCTTACAATAAATGCACAACAAGATAAAATTCCAAAATGAACTCTATCCTACTTGGTCTCAATATTTGCTTTCTCCCTTTATGTAAAAATAATATAATCATCTAATGAGTTATGAGGTTATGCAAGATAAATAAATGTAATACATAATTCAAATACTAAAGAAAAATAAACTACATGAATGCTAATCATGAAAATACCAAAACGTAAAAGTGAGCGCCCGTGATTTGTATGTTTATGTAATAGCTAATACATGAAATTTGAAATGAATATTCGTATCAGTAATCAATAAGTTAATTACACAGGAATCTAAACATATTCAATTTTCTCACTTAATCATTTCTCATGGATTTGTATGTTATTCAGCTTTGGAATATGTCCTGTACAATAATTTAGGTTATTGGCCATCACCACTCAACCCGAAAGCTACTTTATCTAACATTGTTATTGAACTAGCTTGAGGACCCTTTTGCCTCTATAGAAGACCCTTTTGCTCTATTAATGACCTTTTTGCCCCTACCCACGCAGGTATATAAAATATCACTGCCAACCTACTCCTCATAACATACTTTTCTGAAGCTTCATACATTTTCATAATTAAATATTTCAATAAACATGTGATCCTTGTTCAAATATATTAAAGAACTGCATATACAAATGAATGACTTACAGAAATCAGATGATTTCTTTCAACAATTTTGCCAATTAACAAAGTATTTATATATTCAAAATGCACTTGCAAGCTTGTATCCACCAAATTTTTAGGTGGTCCTTTATTCATGAACAGGAAGTTGTAATTAAACATCTCATAATAACAAGACTTTATGCTGTGCATTTCCAAACATTTATCTAGTATATGTATATATATATGTGTAAAAGGTTGAATTTGTTTTCTGTATTAAAATTTGTAAATCTTATCCATTTCGTAATTCACTCCGTTGAAAAAGTTCCCTCGAAATCTCTTCCTTCTATAAACAAGCACAAAATCATTATTCATAAAAGCGTAAATGCCTACAATACTGAATTCTAATCAATATATGCAAAAATATCTCAAAAAATCTAAATTTAGATTAAAAAAAAAGATAAAACTTTCTTACCTTTCCGCTTTCTCTCTCTTCCTTCCCTTCTTCTATCCTTCTCTGGTTTCCCTTTCCAGCTCTCTGTTTCCCCAGCACCGAATCTCACGGGATGCCAGTATTTGGGAATAAGGGTGGGTAATATAGGAGGTTCATTACTTAGCTTTATATTAGTTGAATTATCACAGCCCTTAAATTTTAAATCATCCGTTGCATTTGTTGATAAGTGTAAAAATTGAAAATTCCACTTACAACTACAATAACCAGGAACGGTAGGCGAACCGTAGTTTTAAATAAAAATTTTAGGAAAATTTATCAAAACGGTAACTAATTCAATAACTTCTCATTTTTGCAAATTAAGTTGTAATTCTATATATCAGAATGATCAATTTGATGAGTAGAACATAATGAAATGATTTTTAATGAATTTTGAGAAAGTTAAAATTTAGGTATTATAAATTTGGTATTTGTAACGGCACCTTTTTAAAAAAAATTGGGTATTACACATTGCCAAACAATATACGCACAATAATGCTTATGCAGACTGCAATACCAATCGCCAAGCCCACTCTTCTCTTCTTCCTTAGTCCTCCATGTAGACCACATGAAATGATTTTTAATGAATTTTGAGAAAGTTAAAATTTAGGTATTATAAATTTTGGTATTTGTAACGGCACCTTTTTAAAAAAAATTGGGTATTACACATTGCCAAACAATATACGCACAATAATGCTTATGCAGACTGCAATACCAATCGGCAGACTGCAATACCAATCGCCAAGCCCACTCTTCTCTTCTTCCTTAGTTCTCCATGTAGACCACATGTATAGAGCATTAACTATAGTCTCTGATGCTCTTCGACTTCACCACTTTGTAGATGAACATTCTTCTTGTTTTATCGCTGCAAAAACTTTGTTTCGCACATCAAGATTGTAATTTTCACTTATATCAGATCATCTCTCAGTCGCTTTAGGGATTCAGTCATCTTATTAAATTTCTATTATTTTGTCATAGTATCTATAGTGCTTAGATGGTTATAGTATCTATCAACCCTAGAAAGCACAACTTAAAGTTCAGTTGATTCCTTCATAGGATTAAGATAAATATGTTACCCAAAAAAGGATATGCATCACCAAGATCATTAAGAAATATCTTTCTCAATTGTTTACATAGAGTTCAATGGCATAAATTTCTCTTGCCATGGGAGTTCATGCACTTTTGGATTGACCCTAAATTTGATCCATTAACTTTATCAACAAGTGTCATGAATCGGATTTGCGTCAACCTTGATATAAATTGAAAATTATTTGGATTGGATCCAAGTGAATCAATTTGATCAATCCAATTCAAACCCTACCAGTTGGCACACGGTATTGGAGTTTTGAGCACAAAAATTGATTCCGTTTGGCTCTACCTTCCTAGCACTTCACCTATTAAAGGTTTTGAAAGTCCACAAATATGGGCTTTTAACATATCTTGCATGATCACCACATAAAACATAGAGTTACTCTTAAAATTGTTTTTCCTAAGCTTCATTAGTGTGGCATTTTCTAATACATATTTCAACTAATCTTCTCCAATGTCTTGCAAATCTCATTACTAAGTTCATAGATATGCTGGGTGCTTATAAAAACTGATCGTATAAAATTATTCTAGTATTTTGATTGTTGTTTTGACTTCTATGATGTTAATTTTGTTGTTAGATGCCACAGGATTGAATGGATTCTATTAGATGCAAAGAGAACGGGCAAGGCATTTGTTTTAGAAGTTGATGATGAATAAACACTTCTACAAAATTTGCTTAAAGAGTAGGACCTTAAACATGGACATTACTATTAAAGTTTTCATACAATAATTACCTTTTCAATTTAGATTTGTAGTTTCTAGACAACGACCATTATTGAAGTTAGAGCAAATTTGTTTTATTTATCTCATGGCCTTAATATTTCATAGAAAGGTGGGTTTATGTTAGTATTGCCCCTAACTAAAAGTTACTTCATAAAATAACTCTAAAATTGTTGTTAGCATTTGCTGTTTGGGGTTGCAACTATTTTATTTATTTCTTTTTTTTTTTACTTTTTAATATTGTTAAATGATGATAGTAACTTATTCAATTTTCTAAGTATTCTAATAATATTTAAAACTGGTCTAATGTAAAAGGGATACTAAATGAAGATGACACAGATACAGCCAAAGCACATTCTTAAAGGAAATTTAACCAAAAACAATGTCAATCATTACATTTTTTTTTAAACTTCTGTAATCAAAAGAACTAGTGCATATTAGCACGTTGGGAAACATGGAAATGGTAAGATTAACATGAAGTAAAATTTAATGTGTATTTTATTTTTTCAGTCATGGATAACAAGCAAAAAAAAGCTGTCCCATGAGTTTTATCCTTGCTTTCTTACTTCTCGTTGTTTCTAATGATTTCTTCTTTTTAAGATGCTATAATTTTGTCACTTACCCGGCCTCATTCTAATTCAATTATGCTTAAATTCTGACTTGCATCATACTTAAGGCTTTGTTAGAGGGAGCTTCGCCGTTTGGCGAAGCTTCTTCAAAAGTCGCTTCTGCGAATGGAGCCACCCTGCGCGATCCACAATGTCCAAAGTTCGTCGTTTTGCTGATGTAACTTTGTGAGACACGGGTTTAACAAACAAAATTTTTTTGAGGCAACAGCGTCACACTGAACGGAACGGAGCTTCACCGATAGGTCAAACTAAGCCTAAATGCAATCCAATGCTGCAATTGTGGTATATCATGGGTTTATTTGGTTCATGAGTCCTGGAAGCATAACAAGTTTTAATATTTTTTATCATTCGTTTTAATTTAACTCTCTTTATTAACTAGTGGTTTGTATTTTGCTTCTTTCAAATTTGTTTCTCTGGGGATTCATTAGGACAGCCTTTCAGTTGTATTTTTCAAATTGCTTTGTGGATTCAGTTCCGTGTGGGCCCTTTATCACCTTTCCTCTCTATATTATATTATCTGAAAACCTTACAAATAGAAAACTGCCAATTTGCAGTTTCAAAATCAGGATCTCAGGTAATAGATCATTCTATTCCTATTTGGCCGGCTACCTGACAATTTCCTTGTCTATCTGTCACTTAAGTATCATTATCAAAATATTTAATGCCATCTTAAAAGTTTTCTTTTTAAGTTTAAATTCTTGAAGTTAAAAATTTGAATTGTTCTTATGGGGGTGTAATACTTATGATTTTTACTTGTTTAAGTTTGTTAAATTCTGATTTTAGCTGATATTCTTGAAGAGAAGCTAAAATTTCGGTTTCAAGCAGGACACAGGCCGACCGCTACCGAAGTTTGGTGAATGGGATGTCAATGATCCTTCCTCTGCTGACAGCTTTACTGTAATATTCAATAAAGCTAGGGATGAGCGAAAGACCAGCAGCAATAACCAAGGATCCAACCCTCCAGCAAATGAACTGTCTGACCAACAGAAAACCACCCATGCTACCTCCAAGTCGCCTAGTAGCTCAGTGAGTTGCATTTTCCCTTTTAATTTAGGGAAATTTACATGCTTAGCACACTGTTCTTATATTTTTACATATTTCACACCCGAACTTCATTTTTACATACATTGCACTTTGGTGTTCTATACCTATGCATGCAAATGTGTATTTTACTTTTTAAAAAATGATAGTAGTGTTATTTTTTGATTTTGATATTAAAGATTTGAGTGTGATGTGTGTAAATATGAAATTTTAGGTATGAGATATGTAAATACATAAGTATTGTATGTAAATGAGATATGTAACATACATTTCAGTCTAAGGTTACCAGATTTGGTTTATGTAAATGGCCCTATAATTTATGCTTACCAAACTTATAACTGGAAGCATATATCTCATTTGCTAAAATGAAAAAGAACGAGTCATTCAACTTAGCTTTTGCTGTTTCAAATTTTATGGCTAATTTATTTATAACACTTTATTACTGCAGAGAAAATGGTTCTGCTGCCTAAAATCTTCACCCGCAGAGTCTTGATAATTGAAAGTATTATGGTGTTGTTAGTGCAGCTTTCAAATCCAAAAAATGTCGGTTTCTGTTCTACCAATTGATCAGGCACTTTAGAGAGCTGGGAAAGGAGATTTTTCATTAGCTTTCTGATGGGAGGTTGAACAAAGGTGAGTTGCTAAGAATTCGGCAACTATTTTCAGCCTATATTTATTCATATTAGATTGTTTTGTTTACCTTGTTCAAGTTATATTGGAGTCCTGTATTTTTCTTGTTCTGTTAGAAGATATGGTTCTATTTGGGCCATTAGCGCTTGATAATTGGCCACAATTGTTTTGCTGGGTGAGTGAAGACTTTGTTTGTGGTGCCGGTTTCCATGGTGTGGAGCCTTTCGATTAGAAGATGATGAGTGATTATTTTTGTTTATGGTAAATTGTTTTCTGTACTCTGAACATCAGAGCATTTCATTTCAGTCTAAGGTTACCAGATTTGGTTTATTACTCTTTTGGTTGCACAGTTATTTTTCTCTAGTATAAACTGTTTTTTAGATATCAGTCATTTGTAATTCTTATTGGGCGATATCTCATTGCTTTGGTTTAATGGTGTTTTGATCTTGAACATTTTGAAATTTTTGTTCGCCAACTGACTATTCAGTGTATTGTGGATTGCTGGTTCTCCATTTAGTTAATGATGTACGACCTTTAAATGTAAGGTCAAAGTCATTTAGTATTTTTATTACTACTAAAATTAGCGGCAGATATAGCTTTAGGGGCATTTACTTATACACCATCAATTTTCATCTGATTATCTATATAATACCTAAACATTCATATTTACTTGCATGCCACTCAAATCTTTAACATCGCATCAGAAATACCATCATCGCTAAGTGAAATACACATTTTCATGTATAGGTTTATGACAACAAGGTGTTATAAGTGTAAATATGAAACTTTGGGTGTTTCATCAGTAAATGTATAGGAATTGTGTGGTATGCATGTAAATTTCGCATAGTTTAAATAGTTTTATGAGTTTTTGATATATTTATGAAAATGTACTTGATGAATGGCTCGATTGTTGAGAAAATTAATTGTGATTTTTCAACTTCTGAAACCTTGATTCTTATGTAATTATTGTGTTGTAGATTTTAATGTTTGGTTTTGATTTTAAATATTCTATGAAGTAGTAAGCATCAAAATAAAACTTAGAAAATAATTATTCTTTTCTTAGAGGAGAAATCTCTCTCTCTCTCTCTCTTTCTATATATATATATATATATTTGATTCATATATAATTATTATGTTGTAGATTTTAATGATTTGGTTTTGATTTTAAATATTCTATGAAGTAGTAAGCATCAAAATAAAACTTAGAAAATAATTATTCTTTTCTCAGAGGAGAAATCTCTCTCTCTCTCTCTCTCTCTCTATATATATATATATATATATATATATAAAGATGGATGACAACATGTGCTTGTCCACCCCATATGTGCTAATTCAACCTAAATGAATTCGAATCCAGGACAGAGGGGACTTATGCCTAAGCTGCCAACCAACAAATCACCACTTGTTTGGTCACCTTATTTATTTATTTATGTGTTGAGGCATGTGAGCAAAGATATAATCTTGGCTCTAAAGGGAATTTTCATGCGTATATCAAAATAGTGAACGCAAGTTTCTGTTATGCTGGTGCCTGAAGGCAATTTAGTCATTTGTCATTTATTATTATTTAGTATAAATATGACTAATATGTTAAGGTTAGGGTTATGCATAAGATTGTGGTTGTGAGACTTAGGGTTAGGGTTTGAGAGAGATCATCTACCTCTCGAATTATAAGTGCTTATTTTTTATGTATTTGAGCGAGTTATTTGGAGTTTTTGCAAAAAAAAAAAAAAAATTATTTTTCCTGATTTCTACGGAGAATATTATCAAATAGTTTCAGAGCATTTGATTTTGGAATTTGATTGGATCGATGCTTACAAAGTTCAGAATATCACAATACAATCTACAGAGCCGAGAAGAGAAGATGGATCAATTCGCCCAGGGGATGACAACAAAGGGATTGTGACACCTCTGTCATACAAAAAGACAATATTGCTAGCTAGGATCTGACAGGATCGCGGCGTACTAAGAAGAGCAACTGGATCGCGACACAGGAGTCCCGTGATCGAATATCGACAACTATAGGTAGGCAACTATCGTGGCTTGCCTTAGTTCGACGGGATCATGGCGTACATGGAAGCCATGTACGACAACGGAAGTCAACGATATAGTTGTGATAAGAACTACCTGGAAATGACGACAATTGAAACCGATATATTCGCTTCACCTCCCTTTGCAATATGCAGTGGACAACACAAGAATTATCAACAGGAATGTTGCTTACATGAATTCCAAATTGTAGCATACAGAGGGATTGCATTGAAATTCCGCGTCGCTAGCAGTGTCGGTACCTTCCCTCAATGATTCATGGTTGCAAGTCACGGTCGATCAACCTAATTGGGAAGCAAATAACGGGATCAAAACACACAAAAATTCATTGTTAGAAAATTTTCTTAAGAGTAAAGGAGACAAAAAAAATGATGCTACGGAAGAGAAGTTTGAGAAAAAGATAAGCCACATCAGATCTGAAACATAGGAATGTTTCTCGGTATTAGAGAGTTGGTTCGACCGGAGGTTCAGGACCTTGGAAAAAATTATGAAGAAGATCATAGAATTTCATGCAAAATTACTGCCTCCTGTAGTGGGACAAACGACGTCTTGATCATGAGAGGCAACAATTAGTAGGATTCACAAGACGTCCGAGCATCATTGTTGCCTTAGCATATTCAGAGTTGTGAGATCAAGAGAAGGAATTTAGAGTGGATTCGAGTGACAACTATATGAAGAAATTGTGTGTGAAATTAGGGCAACGCTGCTAATTTAGACAAATTTGGAGCTACAGGATTGAGCAAAAGAATTAGGAGCATGATCGATTAACAACACTTGGAAGGAATAGTTAAACCTCCTAATGACTATAATGAACTGAAGCAGGCAGGATTGAACGAAGGAATCATGAGCAGATTCGAGCAGTGATATCTGGAGGGAATTACACAACATCTGGAGGTTTTGAACGAGTAGCAATAGGCAGAACGAGAACGAGTAGCAACAGACAGAACGAGACAACGTACAATTCGGGTTTGGAGAAGATCACTTCAAAGAATTTTGGCATGGAATATGGAACTATGGTGGGTAGCCATTGTAGAGGGTTGCATCCAACTGCACCAATGTCTTTTGTGGCAACAACCTTTCGGGCGAAAGGAGATTCATGAGTAATGATGAGAATGAGATATGTGTAGAAGAGCAGAGGAGTTTGTAGGGGCTGATTTTGACATTACAATATATTTAGGAGGGAGACAAGATGATGGCGCTTCGCGGTGACCCCAAGTTGGCAAGCCTTTGATATCGCTGAAGAATATGATGAGGGTTATTCAGGATGCATGGTTGGGTTTCTCAATCCAGTTACATTATATGGAAGAGACACATGATACAAAATTAGCAGAGATTACAGTGATCAATAAACTACTTGATGAGTTGTATGGGGCGGTAGTGTTTTCTAGGATTGACTTGAAGTTAGGGTCCCATTTGATTTGGATGCGACCTAAGGATATGCACAAGATGATATTTCGAGATGATGATGGTCACTATGAATTTCTGATTAAATGGAAATGATTGCCAGATGAGACACCACGTGAGAGTCATAAGTCTTGATACTACGACAGTTCTTTCCAACTTGAGGATAATGTGCATTTTTGGGAGGGGAGTAATGTTACATCTGTGCTTAAGGACAATTTAGACTTTATTAGCTTTAAGTCAATTTAGTTAATTGTCATTTATTATCGTTTTGTATAAATATGACAAATATGTTTGGGATTAGGCTTATGCATGAGATTGTGGTTGTGAGTTTTAGGGCTAGAGTTTGGGAGAGATTTTCTTCCTCTCGAATTATAGTATTTGGGAGAGATCGTCTATCGCTCGATTTGTAGGTGCTTATCTTTTATGTATTTGAGTGTATTGTTTGGTGTTCTTATAATAAAATATTTTATTTTTCTAATTTCTACGAAAGATCCCATTTGTTTCCTTTCACCCATATAATGAGTTTGGCTGTTCATCGTTCACTGGGAGCCTGAAGGCTTTGTAGAGGTGATCACTTCACTTATAGGGATGCTCATTATGATGAAATCTTCAATGATTTTAACGACACATATTTTTCTCATAGATATTGTAAACACCATTTCAAATGATTCGAGTGATTTAAGAAAATAAAAGCTCAATTAACAATATGGTTCTCTGATTAAGGGGGGTGTTTGGTAGAACTTTTTAATAAGATTTTGTTATGCTGGTGTCTAAGTATAATTCTGTCTTTACTAGCCTAAGGGCAATCTAGCCCTTTTTTTAATTATTATTGTTGGGTGCAAATAGACTATATACTTAGGGTTGGGGGTTAGGGTTTGAAAGAAATTTCCTACCTCTTGAATTGAAGGATTTGGGAGAAATCGCCTACCTCTGGAATTGTAGGTGCATATTTTTTATGTATTTATGTGAGTTGTGTGGAGTTATAATGCTTTGATTTGAAATCAGTAAATAAAATATTTATTTGTTTTAATTTCTATGGAAAAATCTTCTCGGTTGTATCGAATTAGTATCAGAGCTGTTGATTTTTTGGAATTTATGGAAATAAAGGAAGGGATCGTGACGTACAAGGATCTACGTCACACTAATATGTAAAAAACACACGAAACAGTCGCTGGAAGGCCAGGGTCAGGATCATGGCATATAGGTGCATGCCTTCACGTTAGTAACCTCGCGATACAAATTGATTAGAGCTTGTTGAGAAGGCTACGATGAGATTGTGGTGTACAAAGACTTGAAACTCTCATTGCGGCGTAAACATTCCACACTATATAGCCTCTATTTGAGCTAGCTGAGAAGCAACGTTAGGACCACGCGAGACAATTGTGATTGAGCTAACTGGAAGTGATGATAGGATTGCGTACAACCTTCTAAATTGCTATTTAGGCGATCTGGCTGGATTACGACATAGGACCTCGCAGTACAATCGAGATTCGGGCTACCTGATAAGCCAACAACTGTATTTTAACTTATAGTATTCCCACCTTTGTAGCAAAAAATCTTCGTGGAAGTAATGAAGACCAAGAAAGTTGATGATTTCGAGAAGAAATAAGAGGAACAAATGAGCCAAATCAGATACAGGATGGAGGAACGATTTTAACCATTGAAGGAAGATCTTCCTTCTTAGAAAACCGATAACTTGAGGATTGATTTGAGAGCTTGGAAAAGATGATAAGAAAATTTATTGAGATGCAATCTAAAACCCCGTTGGAATCCTTGGCTAAATCATAAGAGAAAGAGCTCAGACGAGTGAAATATGAGGAGAAAAACATCCACCATCAAGAAAGCCTTTTTAGGGCTTCGATGGGGGTTGGAGTAGAGATTTCCGATGGAGGGGTTGGGCCGAAACATGAAGAAGGGGTTATGCAAGGCATGGAGGAGCAATAAGAAGGGGAGAAATTATGACTATGATTGAAGGGAGGGAGTTTTACCCTAAATACATGGGGGAAACATCAGAGGGAGAGGAATTCAGGATGAAGATGTTAGGATTATGAGGTTGAAGATGCTGATCTTCGAGGGAAAATAAGCATATGGGTGGATGTAGTGGGTGGAACGATATTTCACGGTAAATTGGCTAAATGGGGAGGTGAAGCTCATTGCGGAAGGGTTAGATTTAAATGGGAAAGCCCTAACGTGGTTTCAGTAGAGGAAGGTTTGATACTCATTTCGCTCGCGGGAGGATCTTAAGAATTGCTTGTTAGAACGTTTCCGAGCCATTCGGGAAGGAAACCCACACAAACAATTCTTTTCCTTGTGTTAGGAGGGGACTGTCATGGAGTAGAAGGAGAAATTTGAGATGAGAGGGATACTGTAAGAAGTGTTGGAAGGAAACTTCATGAATGGATTGAAGACAAAGATTCAAGTGTTCCTTCATCTGCTGAGACTGTGAGGATTGGGTTAAACTATAAAACTAGCGCAGTTGATTGAAGATAAAAATGCAAATTAACAGACAGGTGGAGCATCATACTGAATTGCTACAACAACGATGATACCAAAAGCTCAAATAGTGGAAGTCTAGAAGGAGGCTACACAGGACATGAATAATGAGCCACAACCTAGAGTGACATTCAACTGCCCTACATAGACAATATTCAGGAGAAACGAACAAAAGGTTTATATTTTTGGTGTCACGAAAAGTTTGCTCCTTGGCAACGTTACAAGGGTTAGGCATTATAGGTTCTTGCGGTATGTGACGAGGAGACATGGGAGCTTGATCCAACAATAATTTCCTTTTATACACCTTAAGGATAAGGTGTTTCTTTGAGAGGGGAGTATTGTTAAGTTGGTGCCCAAGTGCAATTATGTATTTACTAGCCTAAGGGCAATCTAGTCATTTATTATTATTATTTTTGGGTATAAATAGGGTTAATTTGTTTAGGGTTGGGGTTATGCATGAGATTGTGGTTGTGAGTTTTAGGACTAGGGTTTGAGGGAGATTTCCTACCTCTCGAATTGTAGGATTTGGGAGAGATCTCGCACCTTATTTTTGTGTTTGTGTGAGTTGTGTGGTGTTTTATTTCTTTGACTTGAGATTTGGTGAAATAAAGTATTTGTTTGCCCTAATATTTATGGAAAAATTGTCTCCTGATGCATCAGATTTATCACCAGATTTATGAATTCCAGCCAAACACAAAAAATGTACTAGTTATGCGGATTTACGAATTGTTGGATTTAAGTGCCGAAATTTTGCCGTCTATTTGGCTTAAATCCAGATTTATTAAATCCACGGGGAGGGTGGAATTAACTAATTTATAATTTTGGGATTTACTATTATATTCTACTAACGCTAAATCCTACTTGTAGTCAAACACCCTCTAAGGGAGTTGATGCATAGTATTCAAAAAAGGAGGAAAGTGAAGCTCGGACGCGGGTCTTTGGGTGCTTTCCGCGTTCGGGGAATATTGTGGCACGCCGCAGCAGCGGAAACTGTTGAAAATAGCAGTGCGGTGCCACGCCGCAGCCCTGCCGCCGCCCTACAGAGCCTAAGGCTTTCATTATTATACTGTGAATTGCACTATTCAAATCAAGGCTTCTAGGATTTTATAAATCTCATCGCTTAGGGATTTTCTTGCAACGAATTTAGACCAAGATTTAACCTAGATTCAGGCTAAATTTTTTCAGATTGTTAGTTCGGACAAAATAATGACAAGACTTTGATAAATCCAGATTTTGTGGTTTTCGGTTGTAAATCCTGGATTCACTAAATGCTATGAATCAGCTGATTTAGTAAATATGGGAAGAGTAAAGAGAAAGAATGGCGCGAAAACGGTTACTTTCTTCGATGGTTTCTGCCAGGAGCGGAGCACAAGGTGGAGTTGTGGTGATCTCTGTATGTCACGATCTCATCATTGTGTTCCCAACTAGCTCTAAATGCGACCGTATCCGAATGGTTCGGTCAGGTTTTGGGTAAAGTTGGGGAGGAGGGACTTGGAGAAAGGCTTCAATCCAGACAAGGGTATCGGCGGAAGAAGAAAGGGATAAACAGGTTTGTGGTATTAATTTAATTTTATTTAAGTTAAGATTAATAATTAATATATTATTACATTAAATATAATTAGATAAATGCATATATAATTATTTAATACTTAATTAATAAAAATAAAATGCATATTAAATTTTTATTTATTTAATAAAGTATAAGTAATTGTTTATAAATATCAAATTATTGCAGAATAAATAATTAGTTTAATAAAATTTTATTAATAATTATTTGTTTAGTGAATAATTAATTCATAATAAGCATAATTAAAATTAAATATAAATTCAATTTAATTAAATTTAATAATTAAAATTTAAATAATAAATTAAACTGACTTCTTAGTAATAGATTTAAATCCTGATAGAAGTTATCAAATAGTTTTGTAGAATTTAATTGGATTTAATGAAGCTTATGTCAAGCAATTTTGGGATTTAACCTCCCAGTATTTCCTAAATTTGAATTAATAAGATTTATTGAATTCAATTAAGTTAAAGCTCATCTATTGACGTGCAGCCCCTTGTTCTTTCAACTTTTCTCGCTTTCTAATTTTTATATTTACCACTTCGCAGAGTAACCTCGATTATAAAATATTTTTCCTTTATTCTGTAACCTTTAGATGAATTGAACTTCTTAGATGTAATCAACTCATGTCATCTTAGGGTAGAATGAAGTTCCATCATTCAAACCAACTAAGGTTGTGCTCTAGTTGTTGACATGACATCCTTTTGAAGCTGCACTTATCAGAATTCAGAAAGTTTAGTGATAGAAGTTCACTCAGAGTATATCCACTCATTTTGATTAAAGGTCGTTAGCTTTTGCTCCTACTCATAACTAGAGAAGACAAAAATGTAATGTAAAATCTTAATTTCAGTTATTTCTTTAAGAAGCAATAAGATGCGGCAATGTTGGCAAGGAAAATATGATGATGATGATGATGATGATGATGATGATGATGATGATGATGATGATGATGATGATTGACATTGGTTAGTGTATAATGACAGATGATCTTCGGCCAAAACAGCAAGCATCATTTGGTGTAAAGAGAGAATGGTTTTTATTGGGAGTAGGATATTGATTGACGAATGTTTGTCCATGAAGAGACAATGATTGACATTGGTTAGCGTATAATGACAAATGATGTTCGGCCAAAACGACGAGCATCCTTTGGCATAAAGAGAGAAGGGTTTCTGTTTGGAATAGGATATTGATTAATGAATGAATGTTTGTTGACTGCACATTAATCAACATTGGTTCATTGGAGGTTCGACGAATTTTAGAACATTGAGGTGGTCATCCACTGGATCTAGAAAAAAATTACAAGTAAGAGAAATCTTTACAACTTCCTAACAATCCCATTTTAAAATGTGAAAAAGATAAGGAGAATTACATTCTATTTATTGACTAGAATATCCGACTCTTAGAACTTGAGAATTCTTTACAATTACTCAACACTCCTATTTCAAAATGTGAAAAAAGATTATTTAGAGGCAGTTACATCCCAGGATCCAGATGTTTCATTTCCCATAAAAATACTACAATTTTCACTTTAAAAAGGTGAAATTCACCTTTTTCAAGCATAGGTAAGGTGGGATATGCATGTAAAAATTGAAGTTTTGGTGCTAGATGTGTAAAATACATAGGAATTGAGTGAGTATGTATGTAAATCTTCCTTCTATTTATTGACTAGACTGCATGAGGCACTATAATACTTGGGTGTAAGAATCAAACTGGCAGAAAACGGTGCTGGAGCTTCATCCGTTTTGTGGGGAAATATTTTTTTGTGCATGAGTGTTAATCCATTGTTCCTAATTGCTCATGATTTTATAGCCCATAAAGGTCACGATGGCTTGGGAAATTTTTTTAACAAATCAAAGTTAGTCTCAGTGAATAGAATGATTAATAAGTAAATAATTGGTGGCAGCGTTGGCTGCTGTAGCCCTTTTCATGAGAATGTACAGCAGACTTAACATGCAGAAAGATGATGGATTTATAGGGAACTGCACACATTCACCTTTTCATGAATTGGGTTAAAACACCAAGTGTTATATATGTAAATATGAAAGTCAAGGTGTGACATGTGGATACAAGGAATGTAAACGGGCGTCTTTGGCTCATTCAAAATTGTTTGAAATTTCTCGTGAATAATGTGTATGTGTTTGACTCTATTCAAATATTCTTATTCATGATCGACTCGAAATTGATTAGTTTTAATTAATTTAAAAAATAGATGTAGGGTGTTGGATTTGAATATACACCACTTATGTGCAGTTGAAGCCACAAAACCACATGTTCATACAAGCTGCAATGATTTTGAAATTAGATATACATATATATGATATATTACTATATATGATAATATATATAAGCTCTTTAATC
>NEWO01000007.1:1512107-1523444 GCA_003013225.1 Phalaenopsis aphrodite
CACAACATAAAAGACTCAATTCAGCCCCAAAATAACACATTCAGCCAAATATTCATCACCCGGGCAACAGGAGACATTTAAACAGAACAGAAGAATACTACAAGAAATGCTTACAGCCAGAAACATCCAGAGAAGTTATTAACTCCTACTCAAGCAGGGATAGAAACCAAAAGGGTAAACCGAGCCCAATATAAGAGAAATCACAATTATATGCTCTTGGGTAGGAACAAACAACAGAGAATCAAAGAATCCGAGACATGGAGGTTCACGGCCAGGAACAACAAAGAGGAGCAACACAAAGCCTTAAAAATCAAATAAAATCACCTCCATATGTTTCAAACAGAGACATCCATAATAGGGAGCCAAAATTGAACCACAAAATAGGCTTCTTAAAGTATTAAAACAAGCTTCAATATATATTTGAATAGAGGAAATATCAGGAGATAAAAAAAAGCATATGAAATTAAATTCTTTAAGATCTAAACAGATTCCAACACTCTTTGAATAGGGGCAGCAGTGAACAGCCAAACAGGACAAAAGTGAAACCAACTAGGATGCTCACGGGTAAGGGCAGCAAGGGAAAACCACCACAACATTGTTATTATGCCCCTTTGATATACTAAGAGAGTGAATGAACAAACTCCCATAAACTATCTAGATTGAAGCCATTTTATTGAACAAGACATGATAGTGAATTGATTCATTTATATCAAACATTCCCATATAGAAGTAGTTATTGAAATCATAAATTTTGGGATAACAAATTTGATTACCAATAAAAATCTCAAGAGGAACGTTATCCAGAGAATCTCCAGTCAAACTGATCCCAGTGAAAGGGCTAAATTGAGCCCAGCAAAGGGGCTAAAATAGAAAAGAATTCAAGCCAAAAAAAAACCCCAAAAGGAGACAAACCGATCCCAACATAGGGGTAAACCGAGCCCAACACAGGGGGCAAACCGAGCCCAACACAGGGGTAAATCAGAATACAATTTTAGCTCAACTATACCCAACAAAAGGGAGCCAATAACAGATAAAATTTTGAGCCAAACCAATTCCTTCTCTCAAACCAAATTAAACCCAACATAAAGGCTAAAGAAAAGAATATTTAAGTCAAAACCACACCCACCAAATGGGAAAAAAAATTAGCATTTCCAGCGTGAGTTCAACCCAAAAGAGCCAAAATCGAACTCAGCACCGGAGCAAACCGAGCCCAACACAAGGGCAACAGAAAGAATTATGACAGATAAACTGAGCTCAGCAAAGGGAGCATATCAAGCCAAATTTCATGCAAAATCGGGCCCAAACCTCAAGCCAAACAGAGCCCACCAAATGGGCAAAACATGGCAGAATTTCCAACTAGCTTTTAATCCAAAAGAAACCAAAACAAAGCCTATTAAATGGGTAAAAACAGGGCAAAATTTCCAGCTAACGTTTAATCCAAAAGAAGCTAAAATCGAGCCCATCAAATGGGCCAAAACAGAGCCACCAAGAATCAGATTCCACAAATTCTTAAAACCCAAAATTTGCATCCAGCATATACTTTGAACAGGGACAGGGAACGAATAAGCATAAGCGAATTCCAACATATAGTTGAACATGGGTGATAATAATAAAAAGCTTAAGAATCAAGTCTTGAACCAACATTTCATTTAGCATGTATCTCAAATAGACAATTATCATCTCATGGCAACAACCGTAATGTTCCAAAATTCTATCTATCATGCATTTTTGAGCAGAAGAAGAGAAAAATATCCATATTATGCTTCATTTTTACTGATTCTAGCAAGTATCCACGACTAAATCTTAAAACAGGCCTAAAACTTATCTTCACATGCTTTAGAAGAGAAAATGAATACTTTTAGATGTCATCTGAAATGGTGCAGATTAGAAGAAAGAAGAGAAATACCTCTTAATGCAGACTCAAAAAAAACTGTATGACAGTTTCAAGAAAACACCTCCTACAGAAACTCTCTTCCTAAAAGCTTCGAGAAACATCAACCAATGAACAATCCAGCACATACGAAACTAGCCAAGAAGGAATTTTGACAGAACCTCCCCCTAAGAGCCTTAAACAACAACTAGCAAAATAATCTCAACCTTCCTTTCCCTCTCAAAATTTTCAACAACCCAAAACAATACTTTAGGAAGCTTTTTATAGGCAGAGATGAAGGGGGAATGGCCACCTACCACCGTAAGGCGGTCGAACAAATAACGGGAGTGAATCATCACCATAAAGGAGGAGAAATTAAAGCCTCGAGAAGAAGAAGGGTCAGCTAGCTGAGCTCCCGCGATTGGAGAGTCGAGAGGTCAAGCGGCCACGCGAGGAATGAGAAGAGTTGAGAGAGAGGGAAGGATCGCCGTGTGGATCACTCGCGAAATCTAGGGCTCGCATGAGAGGGACGCTGTTGCGGCTGACAGAGCCACGAGATGGGTCAAACGAAGAGCTAAGTGTGTGGGTAGGGTGTAAATAGGGTTTAGGATTACAAATTTTATTATAAATAATGATGTAAACATAAGTATATAAAATATATAATATTTCCCAAAAATAAAATTTGATTTGTACATTTTATTCGTGCGTTAAATCATACCCAAAGTGAATGTTCTTTTTAGGTAATTCTGACGTTCCAGACGCGTTGACGTTGTTCATTTCATCGTCGGTCGTTTTGACGAATTCATCGATTTGCGTGCAATTTGCTAGTGTGCGGAATTATGACAATATGAGTGTCTTTCCTAACTAAAATTAGTGTTCCGGAAGCGTTGACGCAGTTCATTTCATCATTGGAGATCGTCCGAAGAAGTTTGCATTTTTACCCATTCTTTAAGCTCAATTTTGGTCCGACATTGCGTAACTCAGTGAATTTTGTGCATTTTGTGTGCGTGCGTGATAATGAAGTCCTGAAGAGGTTTTTCTTAGGGCTTGAGATCCTATTGAGAACTTTTCTCTGAGTCTCCACATGATAGTCCTTTACCACTCGACCATAAGACGATGGTTTTGAGATTATCAATATGAGACATCACAAGAGAGATATGAAGTAGCTGAAATTTCTAAGAGAATAGATTCCAATACTAGTTTTCTAAGATAGTCAATAGAAACCCCTAGAGCTAGATCCTATGATCATAAAGAAAAGAGTAATGACCTCAAAATAAGGTCAACAAAGATTAGATTAAAATATAATTTTGCAAAATAAAATTAAAAAAATGTTAATTTAAGTCCAATCAGTCGTCTCGATGCTAATGTGGCATTAGATTTCAATACATACCACTTCTTATATATTTACATATTGAATACCCAAATTTAATTTTTACATATATGTCACCTTAATTATATATGAAAGATATATTTCATTTTTTTAAATTGAAATGATTATATTTTTGATGTGATATGAATGATTTGGATGATATAAATGTAAAAAAATAAAGTTTATGTTTGACATATGTAATTCATAAGAATTGGGTGGTATGAATATAAATGTCCATAACTTATATAATTTTGTCAATATAGCTATTAATCATAATTAATAACAATTAGTATTCCTTTATATGCTATCATGCAGGCACAAATAAAAAGATTCTTGTTTAAACCAGATTAAACATGTTCATTAGATGGTCAAATCATTTTATGCTTGTTGATCTTTTTCTCTTTCTCATTATCACTTGCAACTCTTGATTCTACAATTTAACTTTGAGTTTACTTTTGTATTTCTGCTTGTTTAAATAATATAGTTAAATATTAGAATTACATACATCTATAAAACTATAAATCCTATATAATTCAGAGGGGGTATTTCAGACATTTGTACATAGACAACACTTTGAAAACTATATTTTTCAAATAGACTAACTGCTTCTGGAACACATAGCTTTTAAACAATAGATCTTCCACAAAAAATTTTGAACTGAGATTTCATATAACTATAGCTGAAACAAACACACTCTTAGTTAGAGGATAAATTATGAATTAGTGCCTTGCAAGTTAGTAATAGAAGGTGCATTATTCATTCTCTATTCATGTTGTCTTTATGTTGCTTTGAGTAGTATCACCGACACCATGACATTCTTATAGATCTCAATAAAGGAGCATGATATTGTGCTTAACAACTAATTTCTAACTTTGTTGTTTAGTCACCTATCATTGTCTTTTTAAGCTCTTGTTGCTAATCTATCTTTGGAGGATCTTCCAATGATTACATAAGAGGCACTAGTAATGGTAGAGTGAAGAAATGCAGTAAAAAAAGCAATGTTAGCATTGGAGAATAATAAAACCTGATGTCGGGAAATGTCAAAAGAAAATATCAGCCAGTTGGTTCTATCGAGTATCATAAATGATTAATGGCAAACTACCCTTTTTAAAACTATGGAATTGACTATTAGAAAATGCTTTTACTACAGGCTAGATTAAATGCCATTCAAGTTCTCGTTCCTTGCGCGAAACTTCTATTGGAAACTTCAATAATTTGATGTTTTTTGTTTTTGATTAGTAAGTTGAAGTAAGAAATTTATATGGATTACCATCAACTATTGATGAGGCTTAAGTTTATGGAAAAGTTTGTAAGCTTAGTAAATCTCATTATGGGCTAAAATAAGTTCCATGAATTTGGTTTGGGAAATTCACGAAAACAATTCAATATAAATGGTGCTAACAAGGTCAATCTGATTATGTTTTATTCTGTATACATAAATAGGGTAAGGTTACAATCCTTATATCAATGTTGATGATATAATCTTGTCTAGCGATGATATTGTAGGAATGGAAAGGACTAAAAAATTTCCATAAAGCATAATTTTAGATAAAAAATCTAAGTTTGTTGAGATGCTTTTTTGGTTTGAAAGTAGCAAGGAGCAGAAGTGGTATTGCTTATTCTGGAAAGAAGTATGTTTAGATCTTTTTATTATTATGTGGAGTATGATTGTGCTAATCAATTATTTATTCAGAGCCCTTAAATTTACTAAATAAGTTTGATGATGAGTTTGTTGGGGGGTACGGAGGAGCCGTCCCATGTATTGGATTCGGAGATGCTACCCACAAAATTTTTTTTTTCCCTTACAGAGTGCCTTGACGCCTTACCTATAGCACCCCAAGGCCAAGCCAACAACTCCCCAGCTCCTGGAAAACAGTGCCGCCGCGCCCAATCTAGGTTTAGAACTTAAGAACACGACACTGCAACACCACTATTGTGGCGTCACGACGTTAGTAACCGACTTTTGACAGTTTTTCACTTAAAGTTTGAGTTTTGTTGATTGGAAGAAATAGATTTTGATTCTCTCTTGTGTTACAGAGAGGAGAAGAGTGTCTTGGAGTTTACTCATTTCTTCATAGTGAATTTTTAATGTGGTTTGGTTGGGTTATTTTTTCTCATTTTCGGGTATTTCCATGTCAAATCTTGTGTTTTATGTGGTTTTCTTGTTTTGTGAGCTTTTATTCAAAAATTTGCTTTGGATCTCTTGAATTGGTTTTCACAATTCATATCTCCCAACACTTTTATTAGAGATGGGGATATTATGGTTTAAACTTGCGGATACTCCCATAATTTTCAATCTGAAGCTTAGAGAACACTAATATGCATTATGCTTGTGTATATCATATGTGGGATATATGTCAAATTTTGAGGTTGGTCGAAGGAATTTGAGGATTATTCAGGCTAAGCATTTGAGAAGTTGATTGCGAAGCTGGGATTATTGAACTTATTTTGTCCAAAATTGGGGGAGAATGCAGTCAATTATGTATTCTACTTTTTTCTATCAAAGACTAGGTCTAGATTCAACTTATCCAAGTATGTTAGTTTTGTTATTGGATTGCCAGCTACAAATTTTTTTAATTTTCTTAATTCTCTCCATCTAGTTTTAGTTACTACCTTCCTGAAATATTGTGTCGAGGTTTCAATACCTAGCGTAGAAATCTACATGTATGAAGATTTGCAAGTAATGTAGTGCAACTTCTATTTTCTAGACTTATTTTTATTTCTTTGCAATGTTCTTTTTCTTTCACCTACAAATCTAATACATTTTGAAAAAAAACTTGGGATGAAATTGTCCCATTTCTTATTCCAAATCTTTAAATATAAGGTTACATATACAGGAAACAATCCCTTATAATTTACAATCTTATCAAATATATTTAGCCTAAACATAGGAAATAATTCTGACATAAACATAAATAAGACGACAATTAAACTAGTTACGGGGATTCCCAAATTTTCTCTAATAAATAAGCAGGCTGATCCTCCTATATTTACACATATCGAAATGTTTGGACAGTTGATTTTTTATCCTATAACCTCAATCTAACTAATAGATGCAATTAATGCCATTAACATATAGAAATAAGTAAATGAACTCACTATTAACTTACCTTTTAAAATGTACACAATAATCTTATTAGCGCATCGTGTACTACTATCATGAACTGAACATATTTTTTATAACATTATCATGGTAACTTCTTTAACCCATACAAAGATTTGTCTAGTCCGCAAATCAAGTCTTTTAAAGCTCCATATTCAGACGGTTTTAACATATAGATCTTCTCTTGCAAATTCTCATGTAGGAGAGTAGTTTTCATATCAAGTTGCTCCAAAATCAGACAGTACTATGTTAGAAGTGCTAAGAGAACAAGGATCTAGAGATGCTTGACTACTGGGGAGAACACTTCATCATAGTAAATACCTTCTCATTGCGCAAAGCCTTTTGTCAGTAATCTTATCTTGTACCACACATCAGTTCCATGCGATCCTTCTTTTTTGCATACACCCATTTGCATCTAATAACTTTTCTTCTTGTATGAAGTTTCACCAACCTCAAAGTAACATTCTTCTGAAAAGACTCCATCTCTTCATTCATCGCCCCTCCAAATATCACCATCCGAGCTCTCTGCATCTTCCTTGTAGTGACAAAAGATTTTAGTCTCCGTGATCGAAAGTGCAAATACAATATGATCCCTCAACCAAGCTGGTTTTGGGATATTCTGGTGTCTAGTCCTGTACATAGCGATTCCTAAGCAGGAACCTCACTCTTGGCATCTTCTTCCAACTTCTCTTGAGCACTGCCAATAAGTACCTCCCGAGTTGCAACTTTGTTAGGTACTTGAGTGAGAGTGGACGAACTCATCAAACTCCAACTTTTGTTATATATCTATGGTTCTAGTAGAACTCTTTACCTGTTTCATGTCTCGAGGCTTCAACAAGCTTGCCTAAAAAATGGTAACAACTCTACTAATGAAGATCTTCCTATCTGACTGATCATACAACTTGAAACCCTTAAAAAACTATGCATGAAGCCATTGAATATCACATTCTCTACACATAGTTTTAGTTTATCATTCTGCATGTGGAGCAAGTTGGACGCTGAAAAATTCTCTTGTGATCATAATTTCTAGCAAAATGTCAAGACCACATCTCCTTAGGGATCTTCTTTCCAATACCGCAAAAGATAGATGGTTCACCAAGTTATGTACATAGTCTATAGCCCCGACTCAACTGACTCTATCTAACCCAGCATTGGATAACATACATTGAAATTTCTCAACTAAAGTCTTATTTATCCCTCTACCACCTCGTTCTGTTGTGGTGTCTCTCGAAAGTGAAATGATGTTTTATCCCAAATTTCTGGCACACTTGCAAGAATACATACGATGTGTATTCATTCTCGTTGTCTGATCTGTTACACCAAATCTTTTTACCAATCAGAGTTTAAGTCTACTGATTCCAAGCTATGAAAATCTCCAACACCTTGCTATTGTGCTTCATGTGTACACTCAAACATATTTGAAGTAATCATCGATGAAAGACATAAAGATCTTCGTCCGTCGAATGATGTCGTCTTTGTCAGACCCCAAACAGTTATGTAAACTTGCGTTAAAATACCATGTGACAGTACTAAAGGATACTTGTTCTTTTTTGTTCAACACACATTTTTCACATAAATCAAGCTTGTAAGTGCTCTCTCCTTTGATCATTCCTTGCTTCACCAAGGTCTGAAGTGAAACATTTCCAGCATGAGCTAGCCGCATATTCCACAACATAGTGACATCAGGAGCATCATCAACAACAACCACCATTCCAATCATTGTACTACCTTGAAAATAGTAAAAGTTATGATTATGAACTCTGCATAAAAATTCAGTGTTCCACGACATATTCTCAGAACTCTTGCCTCAATAATTACCTTGTAACTTTTGACTTCTAAGACCCCAAATGACAATAAAATCTTCTTGATATTTGGAATATGTCTAACATCAGTCAACTCCTTCACAGTACCATCATGTATTCTGACAAAGACGCTCCCCACACCAATAGGACGACAAATTTGATCGTTGCCCATAGTCACAACTCCGCTATCGAACTTCTTGTATGTGCAAACTATTCTCGATGATGAAAAATGTGATAGGTAGCACCCGTGTCTTGAATTCAACACAAATCATCTATATATAAACTGTGAGAAACTATAAACAATGATACATTTAAATCTGTCTCTTCGTACCTTTCCACAATAAGATTGATTTTCAACTCAGGGGAAAATCCATTTTCCTTTTCCTTCAGCTTCGAATAATCTTTCTTTCAATGACCAATTTTAAACAGAAAATACACTAATATTTTCAAGACTTCGCCCACCAGACTAAGAAATATCGTCTCAACCACATTTCTTTGTCCAACTCTTCTTCTTCTTCTCAGATTTGTCACATTGGAGTACAAGCGCCTCAGTAGACTTCATGTTTGTGGCTTCCTTGTCCCTTTGACGAAACTCGTGATTCAATAGCGTCGTAGTCACTTCATCATTATTCAAGACATTTTTTTTCTTGAATGAGTGTCATTGTGAAGTTTTTGTACTCAACAAAGAGCGAATTCAACAGAAAAATTATCCTGTCTTCTTCTCCAATATTTTCATCCAGATTTAACAAATCTGTAACAACTTTGTGAAGTCATCCAAGCACTCATCAATAGTAATCACACATCTCATCTGAAACTTATAGAGTCGACACTTCATTTGAAGATATTTTGTCATGTTTTTCGTGAGATAGATATTTGTTCTCTAGCTTTCTCTATAATTTTCTTGCAAATTCTCCATCATCACCAGATATTTAATTCTCCGAGTCAAGCAATTTCGGATCAAGCCACAAACACTGTAATCTATTTTCAACCATTCTATTTGATATCTCTATATACCGTTCATCATCATTAAGAACCTCATCTATATCAAAGATCACATCGCGCCCATCATCTCGCATCAGTTACAAACCAAAATTTCTTTTGTCATCAAATTTCGTCATATTGATCTTGACAGTATGCGTAATCAACTGATAAATAGCTGTCTTTTCAAACGCCATGGTGGATTTTGAAGGACCAGATGCGGTGCTATTTTTGATAATTGATGTATGCTATGATTTTAAAGGAATATTCCGACTATTAGAAATCAAAGATTCTTCCCATATATTCTTCCCATATTCCTTTGCTAGCTATGCAGGAGTAAGATTTATCAGGAATATTCCTTTAAATGCAAAAAAAAAAAAAAGATTCCCTTTTGAACTCCCGTAAAGTGTTGCCTGTCGGTTGACGAATTAGGTCGAACCTGTGTAACTTTTCCTGCGTTAGACTTACCTGATGCGCCATTTCCATCAGACCACCTCTTGCTGGATTTGCCACCCTCTTCTTCCAAAATGTGCGGCATCGATAGCTCCTTGCTAACACACCACACCGAATCAGATCACATATCGTTCCTCCGACTGCTCTGTGTAATGCAGTTGTTGTCGGCACCCAGAACGAACCAAAATCTATGATACCAATTGTTGTGTCAACAATGTGGAAAACAATATCACACAACAAACAATCAAACGAATATGGTGAGATTTACTTGGTTCGGTGCAAATCCACATATGTCTATGAGGAGGGAGCTTCCACTATCACATGTGGAGAGAAAAAAAAAGGCAGTCAGGAAAAAGTAGGGTTACAGCTCACTTCTCAAAAGAAGTCATCATCCCTCCTTTATATAAGAGAGCATTATGACACACTAATCAAAAAACACACATGACCAATTTACCCCACTAATACAATTAAAGCCTCTAATACAACAATATGATCCAACAAAAATTCTCATTTTCAAGATACTTGGGAATAATAGGGTTAAATCTTCAAATAGCAACTAGCGAAGTATGCACACGTGCAAAAGTTTCATTTCATTTCATTTCCTCCTCTTTCCTTCAACAAAGCCAAAGTCTGAGAAAGCAGACATATAAATATAGATTTAAAATTTTTGCTTGATTTTCCTTCAGCTCATGTATACTCTCCAAATCAAATTTGTTGCTTGATTGAAGTAATATCTTCCAAACAATAATCTCAAGTTTTTTCTTATTTAATTTTTCTTGCTCTGGCAGCTTTCTAGTCACTATCATGGGCTTGTTGATCCCGTGGAGCGCAACACTGGCAATTGTCGACGTATACTCAATTTTCGTTAGTTGCCGTCTTCGCCTTCCCGGAGTTATGGTGATTGTGGTTCTAGGAGACTGGGTATCGATCTTCTGTATGCCTTTGCTATGCGATGCTAACTTTTCTCTAAGTAAAAAGAATTAGCACTCAAAACATTGCTATTTTCAAATCTAGCACCCTATATCATTCATTTTTTAATTTCTCGCTCAAATATCAAAATTCACAATAAAATCTCAACCAAATCTTTATCAAATTCTCAGTGGTCAATGGTTTGCTTGCGGCGGCACGAGTAAACACTTTGGTTTGGGATTTCAAAAAAAATCACATGGATGCTATTTTTGTAAATAGCAATGTTTAGTGTGCTGAGTATCTAAATAATGTAATTATCTCAAAAGATTAACAGTCACGCTGTCATTTCCTCCTAATGTATTTGCAGTCTTTATCACTACTCTCATTGGCAGCTGCTTGCGCAACCGCCGGCGTAGTGGATTTACTTGTCCATGTAAATGACTCTTACTGCCCTCCTAAATATTGCGGGCGATACCAGATTTCTGCTGCAATGGCTTTCCTCTCTTGGGTTCTAACTGCAGCCTCTTTCCTCTTCAACCTATGGCAAGTTGCATCTTTGTGAGTGATTCTGTTCTAACTTCCTCTCTTCTATTTATTGAATTAATTGAATAATATCTCGATCATTGATCAGATTTGAGAATTTACTTTGTATATAAAATCCACTGTTGAATTTAAATTTTGTTTCTCATCCAAGTGTTAAAAAGGTTTTTTAGCAATTTCCTTTTTCTCTTCCAAAATGTACAGTAAGAGGTACAGTGTGATTAAAGTTCATTTATGTAAGTCGAGGTATTAACGCTGATCTTTACTTTGGATCTGTTATAAACCTGGTAATCATTGAATAGTATTCTATGGA
>NEWO01000007.1:1524457-1545042 GCA_003013225.1 Phalaenopsis aphrodite
TGATTATGGGCCCATTTGGAGTAGTTTATAGCTGCGAGGAGTGTTTTGAAAACACTGTCGTGCCGTTTGTTTATCATGTTTGGTTTGCTTATCCCAAAATTATGTTTGATTTTAATTAAAAAAGCAACCGTGGAATGACATATCACGCTCCTCTGCCTTAGCCGCTCTTTCTTCTGCCCAACCTGAAAGCCTTAGCTGGACTCTCCCATTCGGCAGAAGGCTTTCACACAACAAACCTTAGCCTAATCCTTCTCTCCCCAGTAAGAACTTTTTTTTTCTCCTCCTCTCCTTCTCGGCAGGGGTCGAACAGCCCTTAGGAGCCAAAAAAAAAAAAAATCTTGAGAAAGATCTCTATGCATAAGGTTTCTTTTCTTGTGAATCTGTTATTTGATGTTTCTGTCTGGAAATAAGTTCTTTTTTTCTTTGCTTTTCAATAAATATGTGCCTCAAATACTTGATTCAAACTCCTTGGATTGAGAATTCATTTTTTCTGGAGCTGCTCTTTGTTGGCGAGGGATAGGTGTAGTGATTCATTTGGTTTGCATTGTTGATTGCTGAACAACAGACCATATTCATTGAATCTGATTAGCTCGATGGTTTTATTATTCTATAAATTATAATCCAAACAGTTGCTAAAGTTCATCTAAACATTGCCATAGTTTTAATAGTAATTTTAATAGTTTTTTTTTTCTTATCAATATTAATACTCACTCTTAAGTAAAGTATGCATCTTATTTTCTGTATTGTTCTGAACTCCTTTTTGCTTCTCGATCATCAAATATATTGCTTAGACAGTTCTGCTACAAACAACCTTACTGCATATAGGCAGATTGATTATTTATCTAAAAACAGCTACAAAACAACTGTTTTCCAACAACTGAAACTAAACGGTCAATCAACTTATCCGGATCAGCTGTTGATTCGCAGCTCATCCAGATCAACTGTTTATCAGCAGATTATCAATAAGCCGCAACTGACCCAAACAGATCATATATCGTCATTTGCATTGTTAAAGCACAATAATGAGCACTCTTCCTTGTTAATGATCCACTTGTTCACAAAGACAGACAAAACTCATGATATAAAAAATCTAAATATCATCAAATAATATAGGAGAAATTTACATCCATAGCACCTAACAATCGTGTATTTACACATCTAACATCTAAATTTTCATAATCCATATCACAGAAATCCTCCAGCATACATTTCAACAGTCTTCTTCCCCCAGCTGCAGTTGGCCCATTTCTTTTCTCAACTTCTCAGCCATTTCAAACTCTCCTGCCTTCTCATACCCACGAATAAACGCTTCATAAACCCCCGCATCAGCTTCCATCCCTTTCCCCGCCATCTCCGCCTGCAGCTTCATCGCCTCCTTCATCCTTCCAGCTTCACAAAACCCCTTTATTACCGCCTCATAACTCCTCCTCCTACTCCCCATCACAACCCCCTCCTTCCTCCCCATCTCAACTCTCAGAACCCTAAGCCCTTCATCAACCATTCCCTTCTCACACATTTCATCGAGCATCTCATCCACAACCTCCGCCTCCGGCCCAAGTCCCTTCCTCTTCATCTCCTCGTACACCAGCATCGCTGCTTCGACATTGCCAGCTCGACAATGGCCTTTGATTAGAAGCTCCGACGTCGTCCCGGTAGCTTCCAATCCTTCCATCACCATCTCACGGTAAAGTTCCTCCCCCTTCTCGACCTCACCGGCCTCGCAGTAATCTTTAATCAGAGTATTGTACGCAGTAGTGTCAGGTTTGATCCCTTTCTCCGCCATTTCTTCCCATAACCTCCGCGCTTCGGCTACGTCGGAGCACCCCGCCATTTGAATGCTATAGGTGAACGCGTTACGACGGCATTCGAATCGATCCATCTCCCTTAGAATCTCTCCGTTCAATTCCGTCCTCCCGTCGCGGTAAAGCGCGAGGAGAAGCGTGTTGAATGTTTGCGAATTAGGGCGAAATGTTTCGACGAGCTCGCGGTAGAGACTGAGGGCGGCGGCGGATCCGCGAAGCTTCTCGGCGACGCGCAGGAGGGAGTTAGCGGTGGAGGTGAGGGGGTGGATGCTGCGGGAGCGGAGGGAGCGGAGGGCGGAGAGAGCGGGGTCGAGGTTGTGGGAATGGAGATATGCTTGGATGAGGAGGTCGAAGACGAAGGGAGCGGAGTCGCAGGGGCGATAGGTGAGGGCTAGGGTTTGGAGGAGGGAGGAAGCGGGAGTGTTGGGATTGGAGCGGATGGCGGAGCGGAGTAGAGAGAGCGCGGCGGATCTGAGGCGGGAGCGGGCGAGGATGTGGATGATGGTGGAATAGGAGGAGAGGGTATGGTTGCAGAGGGAGCAATCGCGGGTCCAGAGGAAGAAGCGGAGGGCGAGGTGCGGGTTATTGCGGAGCTGGAGGATGATGGAGGAGGATTCGGAGGGGGAGATGCCGGATGAAGGGAGGATGGATTTGAGGAAGTTCCAGCGGGAGCGGCGGCGGTGGGAACGGAGGATGGAGACGGCGGTGGAAACAAGAGTGTCGTCGCCTTCGCCTTCGCCTTCGCCTTCGCCGGAAATGCTGGGAACTTCCGGCGACGAGGAGAAAGAGGGGAAGAGGGAGAGGGGAGGAAGCGGGCCATGCAAGCGGGTTTGGGATCGCATTGACATTGAAGGGTATGAAACTAGGAATTGAAGTGCTTTGAAATAAGGTGCAAAAAATGGAAAAAATATTACATCAGTACCACACACTTAGAAGTAATATGTGTAACCAATGAAATCACGTCACGACACTACGCACGATAGGGAAAAAAAATGACGCAGTAACACGGAGAATATTCCTCCCTGTGTTATTCATGTGTTATTGTGTGTTATTCATGTGTTATTGATGTGTTATTGTGTTATTTTAACACCAAGAATATTCTCATGACATAATAACACATGAATAACACACAATAACACCTGAATAATACTGGAAATATTTCTGACAGAGAAAAATCGGCGCAGTAACACGGGGGAATATTCTCACCCGTGTTATTGTGTGTTATTCATGTGTTATTCATGTGTTATTGATGTGTTATTGATGTGTTATTGTGTTATTATAACACCAGGAATATTTTCAGGACATAATAACACATGAATAACACCCAATAACACATGAATAACAGGAGGAGAATATTCCCCGTGTTACTCCGCCGTTTTTTTTTCTCTGTCGCGCGGGGTGTCGTAGTGTGATTTCATTGGCCACATGCGTAGTACTAATGTAATATTTTTTCGAAAAAAAGAGGGTGAGGATTTGTAATTAAAATTTTATAATTTTAATTTAAGATGGATGGTATGGTATAAATTTGATCAATTGATTATGTATCTCATTCTGTTTTGAAATAAGGCAACAATTTTCAATTTTTTGTTTTGTGATTAAATTTTAATAGAATGGAACTTTTTGGTTTTTTGGGGCATTTATAATTTACATAGCATCCAATTTCTAACTGTTTACTTTTGTACCATTCTCATTTTTTGTATCACATTAAAAATATCAATATTTTAATCTTTTAAAAGTGAAATACTTATTTTCATGCATAAGTTAATGATATATATGTAAAAATTTTTGTTCAGATGTTAGATAGGTAAATGCATAAGAATTTAGTAGTATGCATGTAATTCTGCGTTTTATTTAATTTGTTGGTTAGATAATTAGATCTACATTTTTTTAATGTTTGAGCCATAATTTTTTTTACTGAATATAACTGTAAGATGTATGTGTATTATTATTTTTTTGGAGGAATTTATGAAAATCTTACATTTTTATTCTTTTTTTTTTATTTCATATGCTTGTCTCTCCCGGAGAGATCTGCGAGAGGGACTAGCAAGAGATGTATTACCTTAGGGCAGAAGAAACGTGAGAGAGGGGAGAGTAGGTCACCGGGAGGTGTTACCCAGGGCATCGTCATAATAAAATCACGAAGAAACGTAGGATGTGATGTCAAACCCAAACAGGTAATCCGTGTTTTTCAAAACACAACGCACAAAAAAAAAATACTGCCCCAAATAAATACTAAAATACATCATATTACGTGAGGATGAAGAATGTGTGGAGGACGGTGTGAATCACACCACCTGTTAAACATACAACGTAGTGCGTGTTGTTGCAAGATCTAGATATATATATCAGTTGATGTGGTATATATATAAATCAAGCAGGTGAACGATCAACGAAGCAAAAATAGAACGAGAAATTCACACCAGAAAACAGTAACGCCGCGGAACACACAGATTTACGTGGTTCGATAAATTTCCTACCTTCACGGAGTTGCAGAAGATTTTAATACTTGAGGAATTTACACCAGTCGATCACCTCGACTTATAAAAGGAATCTCTCATTCTCACTTCGTTGCTCTCTATTCTTCTCTCTCTGTTTTTCTCTCTCTATACCGAGATACATCAAAGAAACTCTAGACCGAGATACACCGAAGAAACTCTATACCGAGATACACCGAAGAAGATAAACTTACAAGAGAAATAAATTCAGTTTCTCTTCTGCCACAAGCCACCAAAAAGAAGACAAGGGAGAACGATCTTCTTCTTTCTTCTTTCTTCTTCCTTCACCGCATTGCATCTTCATTCCTCTATCCCAAGGAAACCAAAGAAGAAAACCAACAGTGACTTCTCTGAAACTGAAGGAGAGGTGTCCAAAGTTTTTTATCATGAACAGGAGGGAGCGAAGGGATGATACGCTCACAACATAGGAAGGCGGGAGCGAGTGACGGGCTACTGAAGATGTGGGAGGCGCGACTCTTCGCGAACGGGAGCGGGAGATATCGGGCTCTAGCGCTAACAATCTCCCACTTGGAGACCGATACACAGACAACATCATCTCCTTCCTCAAAGTAACATCCTCCACTGTCGGTGTCGCCCTTTTCTTCAAACATGAATTCTCCACCATGAATCCTCCACATTGAATCCTCCACCTCTGCATCTCAAAGCCCATGTCTTCACTCTAGAAGACCAACTGAAGTTGTGCACAACTTCAGTTTCTCAAGAGTAACACCCTCAGTCAACATATCAGCAGGGTCAACATAGTTTTGCACCTCTAAGCTATTTCCTGAATTACCTTGTCCCTGCTTACAACTCCCATTGCATGGGCAATATTTTGTCTTTGCTGAAAGCTTTTTTCAACAACTCTAGGCTTGTACCTCCTATTGTCATCAAGCTCAGTCTTCTCCTGGTACAACAATTTGTTCTGTAATGTCTTCTTTCCTGGTTGAAGTTCTGGCAGCTCCCACTTTCTTGAACTTTCATCTTGCAAGATTTCCTCATAATTATATGGTTTTCCAGCATCTGTCTGTGGAACAATTGGAATGTGTGCCCCAGACCCACTATCCCCTTCACTTCTATCATCAACAGAACTATGAACTGCCAGCAACAGTGCATCATGTAATTCTTCAAATACCACATTTACGCTATCATTCTCCACCTTTTTGGGATTTGTGCAGTTCCTCCTTATGTGGCCAGCCTTGCCAAAATTCCAGCAGGTTGTCTGCTGATCAGGCTTTGATTTTGATCTCCCTTTATTTGAGTTCCTGTCATGTTATCTCCCTCTGAAATCAACATTCATTGTCGAACTCAAACTTGAGATCTCGTCAGAATTTTTTCTACAAACTTCCTCATCCAAAATTAAATCACGAATATCATTGCATTTCAGTTTAAATTTATCTGCAGAACTGCTAACTGCTATCCTCATGGCTTCCCAACTATTTGATAACGATGCCAACAATATTAGCGCACGTATCTCATCATCTAAATCAATTTTAACAGACGACAATTGATTTGTGATAGTATTGAAATCATTCAGGTTTTGAGCAACAGAAACAACTTCCACCATCTTCAAGTTGAATAACTTCTTCATCAAGTACACATTGTTATTCGCCGGTGACTTTTCATACATATCTAATAAGGATGCTATGAGATCTGTAGTCGTCCTTTCCTTGACGACGCTGTGTGCAATGAACCTCAATAGGGTCAATCGAATAACCCCCAGAACTTGTCGATCCAACAAATTCCATTCTGTCTCATCCATCCTTTCAGGTATTTCCCTCAATAACGGAAGATGAAGTTTCTTCACATAGAGGTAGTTCTTTATCTGCATCATCTAATAAACAAAATATGTGCCATCAAACTTCACGATCCCTGAAACCTTCACTTTATCTGCAGTCATCCTTCTTCCTCAGATCCGAACAAAGCTCTGACACCAGCTGTTGTTGTGAGATCTAGATATATACCAGTTGATATGGTATATATATAAATCAAACATGTGAACGATTGACGAAGCAAAAAATAAAACGAGAAATTCACACAAGAAAACAGTAACACCACAGAACGCACAGATTTACGTGGTTCGACAAATTACCTACGTTCACGGAGTTGCAGAGGATTTTACTACTTGAGGAATTTACACTATTCGATCACCTCGACTTACAAGAGAAATATCTCACTCTCACTTCGTTGTTTTCTTCTTCTCTCTCTGTGCTTCTCTCTCAACATCGAGATATACCAAAAAAACTCTATATCGAGATACATCAAAGAAGATAAACTTACAAGAGAAATAAACTCAATTTCTCTTATGCCACAAGCCACCAAGAAGAAGTCAAGGAAGAACAAGCTTCTTCTTCTTCTTTATTCTTCCTTCACCACAAGGGGCAACTTCTTGCACCTTCCTTCCTCTATCCCGAGAAAACTAAAGAAGAAAACTAACCGTGACTTCTCTGAAACTGAAGGAGAGCCGTCTGAAGCCTTTTATCACGAACAGGAGGGAGCGAAAGGATGCTACGCTTCACAACATAGGAAGGCGGGAGCGGTTGGCGCGCCACTGAAGAGGCGGGAGGCGCGACTCTTCTCGAATGGGAGCGGGAAATATCAGGCTCCAGCGCTAATAATGCGAGCTACATTTAATTATCCATAAACAAACGAAAAACATAAAAAAAAGGAGGAAAGGCTATCAATGCTACTAGCATGCGATTTAGAAAATATTCTCAAGGCTTTTAAACATAAAACTAAATTTTATGATTTATTATGTGCGACTAAATAGCCACATGACGTAGTTGCCTAATTACTATAAGTATCGATTGCAATAAAATGTTCTGTCTCAAAATAGTAGTTTAATTGCCTTTTGAATAGTTATTGGATTATTATAAGAAACTAACTTGACAAATAATGTTGAATAGAATATCATCAGAAATAAATTTGATATTCTTTTTGTATCGGTAATGCTCGGCTCAATTAACATGTATGTTCGCTCTCGACCTTAGTTTTGTTGGGAGGCTTAATTGCTCGATAATCGATCTGAAATTTAGCTCGGATCGAGATTGGATTGAAATAAACAAGCTGATCTATGAGCCGAAACTTTGTCGAGCCGATTTGGAGCCATACATGTATCATCTCGTGGTATTTTCTTTTTTATAATATATATATATCTATATATATATATATATATATATATATATATATATATTTTTTTATGTTTATTGTTCTGCGTTTAAAATATATATTGATATACATTCAGGTTTTTTTAAGCTATTTTTTTTTTCTATTTAGTAGTCTATATAACCTTCTAGTTGGGAATTGGGAGCATTTCTGAGTTAATGCTAAGACAATAGCCTGGCTTTTAGGAAGAATATCAGCATAAGAGCTTTATATTATTCATTAATTAACATGCCAAGCAGCCAGGCCTATGCTATTCTTATTCGCTTAACTGCAATTATTAGCAGAAAATTCCTCTCATTTATTCATGGCATGCCGCAGTTGGAACCCAGAATAGTCTGATGTGTCGCGCATAAATTAAATTAAATTCTATTCCAACAGCTGCTGCTGTTCCCACTAATTAATAATAACTCAATTAATCTCATGATTTTGCATTTTTCATAAATTAATTAAGCTCGCTCATGTCTTGTGTATGTCAAGGTTTTGAAAATCAGGCCCGACATCGAAACCGAAGAAAAAAAAGTTCATTGAACAAGGGAGTTGAACCGATAAATATTAATTAATATAATTTAAATGATATAATAATGAAGTAATAATGACAAATATAAATAAAGAACAAACTAATAACATTGAAGAATTTCGTCGGTTAGGATTTGAAGGTTGTAAAGCTCTGCAACACGAGTCTATGCGGGAGCGATGCTCCCACACCGCGATGCTACGCGTTAATATGTGATTCTATTGGTTCACCGATTTATAGGTCGGTTTGGCTAGTTTTGGGCGGTTCACAACCATAAAGGGTTTCTTATATTAGGATCGAACTGACTACTGATTCGAGGTCGAACTGGTTTTCTAAACCTTAGTTTCTCGATACGTTAAAAATATTTATTAAAATTATAAGTACTCATTTTTACATGATTAGTTTGATCAAGGTGAGGATTAGTTATGCTAAATTAGGTGCTAGATAAACCAATGCTTCATATCTGTAAAATTTGAAGTTTAGGTGCTAGATATATATGTAACATACATATAAATTAAGGGGCATGCCTATAAACCTTCCCTATTTTAATTTTTGAAACGGTATCATCTTTATTACCATTATTAACTTTATGCCATGATTATTTTTGGTCTAATTTTGCACCTTTATTTATTTATTTTTTCTTTTGTATTAGTTTAAGATGTTAAATTCACTTTACTTTTTTATAATTTGTATCCATATTATCTTTAATTTGCCATACCATTTTTTGTGATTATTTAAAAATATTTATATCCATCTGTCCTTTATTGTTATTGCTGAAATTATCAAATTTATATTTAAATGTCTAATGTTCAGTAAATTCTATTATAAGTAAGGTGGAATGGAGCTACGATTAATTAGAAAAACTAAAATGGGTAAATCCAAAGTTCTAATCAAATAACTTTACTTGGCAGCTCAATCATAAAGTTGATGTAAATCTTTGATGCATGCTAGAAAATTCGCGACGGCAGAGTAGCGGACTATCGTCTTTGTGTTGTACGAAAGTTCATCACACACACAGATGAAAAAGAAACAAGCGGTAATGATTCAAGAAGTTTATTGACGTGGAATACCCGTAAAGAGAAAAATCACGGTGTCTAACCTAGTTGCAGAAATCAACTATTGAATTGATTATTACATAAATTTCTTATCCCACATACGTGAAAAGACTAACAATATTTTTCAGATCATAATGTCACTGACGGTGTCTAGTTGGTGGTGATCGATGATGGTCAGTGGTGGTCGATGACAGTTAACGGAGGTCGACGACGACGGCGGTGGTCGACGGCGTTCTACGATGGTGCTGACCTACAGCTTCTCCTCGAGGCCTCAGACTCTCTCTTTAGACTTCAGCTTCCCCTCATGTGAAGGGTTCTGGGTGCAATTAATGCAATAATATCTACCATTTTGATCGAACGGTTTCAGAGAGTTGCCTCATATCATGCTGCGTTTAATGGGCATGTGAGTGACTTAACGATGTTGGAATTGAGTGTTTTTGTCTCGTTGAATTTTTCTTATCGAGCCGCTCGATTCGAGTATAAACTTGCCAGTGTCAACATCTGTTTGACCTTCCAAATGTGTCCAGAAATCTTCCAATGATGGTTCAATGACTTGATTTGAGCTTGATTTTACTCGGATTGGATTAGTTTTCATATCATTAGGTATGTCTCATAAAGCCGGTCAGTTTGCGGAAATCGAAGCTCTGGATGAATTTTTATCAAGATTTAAATATTTCTCGCTTAAAATATCATCTTAAGATTCATGTTATGCTTTGTGATTCGTGTCAGATGATGAAAATTAGTTAGTGGCTTATCAATCTTCATTTAAATTTACTTCCTTTTAAAAACATCTAAGTTGGAAATCAATGATTAAAATTTGCTTCAAATTTGAGTCTCCCAATTTTACTCTATCAATTCATCATAAACTCTGCATGTTTCTTAACTTTAATATAAAAAAAAAAAAACAGAAGGAATATCAAAACAAATTAAGATTTTGGCCACAAATTAATATTAATTGGGTGAATATATTCCTCTCCATCTCAAAACTTTTGATGTATGGAGATAAGGATCAATTTCAATGAGTGGAATCCCTCCTGTTGGGTTTATGCTATATTGTTCTATGCTTTACCCCTCATAAACCGGGAAGCATATGCTTCTTTTATAACATCACAACGAAAGCAAGCAAATGAAGGTGGAAACATATACTTCGAATAATATTAAATCAAAGGCAGCAATCGTTCCATGTAAAGTTTAGAATCTTAATTGGATAAACACAAGACCAAATCTAAAAAATTATTCCATCCGGAGTCCAGTTTTGTAAATGTTAAAAAACAATTGGCCTG
The DNA here is from genome assembly GCA_003013225.1 of Phalaenopsis aphrodite. Classification (NCBI taxonomy): domain Eukaryota; kingdom Viridiplantae; phylum Streptophyta; class Magnoliopsida; order Asparagales; family Orchidaceae; genus Phalaenopsis; species Phalaenopsis aphrodite. Next base: position 1,534,769 of record NEWO01000007.1, read on the forward strand.
TAGTGAATAATTATGCAAGAGCCTTGACCATTTGATTTTGAGCTGAGTTGAGGTTCCTTTAGGGCTGATATGATCTATAAGAGGCTTGTTGTAGCTCAACTAAGCTCATTGTCATTGGGTAGCTCAGTTCATTTATTTCAATCCGAGCCAATTAAAGATCTTCGATCTGAATTCACGAAATTCATAGTTCTAAGATCACTAGGGTTGTTAACGATCATATTTCGAGCCGAGTTTGAATTAGTTTGAAATCAACCTGAAAAAATTCGATCTAAAACTCGAGCCAAAATTCGAATCAATTTTCGAGCGACTAACGACCTTGGAGCTAAATTCAGAGCCTACTCAATGGTTAATTTAACAGTCCAACCCTTCCTCTCGTGTTCTATAAGTACAGATTCAGAACCAATTTTTCTTCTCCCCCAATCTGTTCAGCCCTCTAAACCCTAATATTCGATCTTCTTCCTCCCATACCCATGAAGTACGACGAACTCAACCACTTCAGCCACCCCCAACATAAACTACGCTTCGAATACTCGGAGCTCCCTTTCAAATGCGACGGCTGCCGTGAAGTCGGCATTGGCTCCCGCTTCAAGTGCTCTCTCTGCGACTTCGATCTGCACACCCATTGTTCCGGAGCCGCAGCCGCCATCCCCCTGCGCCACCCATTCTACCCTAAATGCGTCTTCTATTTCCTCCCCCGCCCTCCCGGCGACTCCGCTCGCTATTGCAACGCCTGCGATCGCGATATTGCTGGCTTCGTCTACCACTGCCGCATGTGCGGCTTCGATCTCCACCCCTGCTGCGCCGCCCTCCCGCACGTGCTCCACGCCGACGGTGACCTCCGCCTCCTGCTTCGCCGGCGAGCATCGGCGCCGTGCCATAGGTGCGGGAGGAAGGGGAGGAGCTGGAGTTACAGGAGCGAGTGCAGAAAGTATGAATTGCACGTGGCGTGTGTGATGGAGATATTGGTGGACAGTTGGCGTGAGATCTATTACGGTGGTGGTGGTGAAGGGAAGAAGATGAGGGTGTCGGAGATTAGGGTTCCGAGCATTAGAGGGGCGGAGATTAGTCATCACAGGAGCGGAAAGGGGAAGGGGAAGGTGAAGAGGTGCTGTGAATTGGCGGCGATGGCGGTGCAGTTTGTTATCTCGGCGGTGCTTGGAGATCCTACGGCTGTGATTGCAGGTGTGGTTTCCTCCTTTCTTTTCCGATGATGACTGATTTTTGGGGGAGATGGAATTATACGTATTTGCTTTGTGGTAATTTGTGTCCAGGATGTCTCTTTTTTGTAATTTAATTTTGCAAATTTAAAAAAAAAAAAAATTGTTCATGAACAAAATCCCCGTTCAAGCATATATAAAACCTTGAACGTAGAACATTTTGTTTGAAATATTACCTCTCAAACAAGAAGAAGCTAAAATTAATAAACTTGTAATTAGTTATTATTTAATTTTAAGATTTATTAAGTTTTTAATTGCTAGTTCTTATATAGTTTTTTTTTTTAAAATTATTATTATTTAGATAAAATCTCAAATTTTTTTTCTTATATTAATTCTTAAAGAGTTAAATATTTATTAAACTGTTGAGAGTTATAGGACAAAAAATTAAGAATCGACACAAATTCATAAAGAAACACAGAGATTTAACGAGGTTCGACAAAGATGTCTACGTCATCAGGAGCAGAGCGACGATTTTTCTTTCAATTCAGAAAAGAAGTACAAGATAACTAGGATTACAAACAAGACATATATATATATTCCCTGACATATATGTAATTGTAAAATTACTCCTGTACCGTACCGCCCCCGCATCCCAACCCACATAACGAAACTCAACCCCGATTAGATAGATTATTCCACTCAACTCCGCTGGCTCACTCCGTTCCGCTCCAGCATCTGTCATTTATCTTGTATTTGAGTCATACCTAGCATAAACAATTATTGCTTTTAAAAAATTATGCTTTTGTTCTGTTTTTTGTTTAATAGCACCTCAAAGTCATTATAGTTCAAAACCTCAATCAAGACGCTCTTCACTTATTTAATTATCTGTATGAAAATCTTTTAAAAGCTGAAATTACAAAAAACAGCCCTTTCATTCTTCTTATATCACCATAAACCAGATTAGAAACATAATTAGTTAATGTATAAAAAGTAGAAATGAAGCTCTCAATCCATGGCAGCTGATTAAGATCCATACAAGCATCAAAGCACAAGTCGGGCGAGAGAGCTGGAGATAGCGGAGGAAGTAGAACTCAAGGCCACCAAAGCTGTAGATTAAAGAATAATAAAGTTACAGGTTTAGGATTTCAGTTTTTATTGCTGCATCGAAGTTTGAGTCGAGGAGTAAGGATAAAGAATAAATTCAAATTTAAGAGGAAGATTTTTACATACATATCATTCAATTCCTATGTATTTACATGTCCAACACATAAATTTCAATTTTTAAATATATACAACCTTATTGTCACATCCCAAAAGAGCTCTTAAGAGAGGTGGGCAGCCAATGACTTAAATACTGCTTTTCGGTCATACACCTAGCCGATGTGGGATTATTTGTCCGTGACATTCTCCTCCACCCAATCACGTGACGCCCTCGTCACGGATCGACTCCACCGAGGGTCCCACTGGACCATGAAGAGTCCACACACCTGGCAGACAGTAATCTGCTCTGATACCACTTGTCACCTCCCAAAAGAGCTCTTAAGAGAGGTGGGCAGCCCATGACTTAAATACTGTTTTTCGATCATACACCTAGCCGATGTGGGATTATTTGTCCGTGACATCATGCATGAAAGATGTAATTCACTATTTAAAAGTTAAAATATTAAATATGTAAATACACAGGAAATGGGTGCTGCGTATCATTCATAGTTGCAGTAAATGAGAGTCAAATGAGGACTGATCTATCATACAAATGGCAGCAGCAGTAACTGTAGTTGATGTTCTTACTCTCTCCTTAAAGGCGCAGTCGCGCAGATGAGGCTGACGGTCCCCCATTACATCACAACTGAAGCTCCATTATCAGCCGTCTGATAACACAATTACCATGATAACCCTGTTCAATATTATAAATACAGCAGGTTGTACTCAGTTTATATGTAGAAGACATATAGTATTCTACATGGTTTCAGAGCCATAAGCATCACTGCACAATGTCTTATCCTCCAAATGGATTAAGAAAATTCTTCCTCAGCTCAAATCAATCAATCCACAAATCATTCTCTACCAAGAGTGACCATAACCTCTATATTGACAACATTAAAATTTCTCATCCCAAATCAAGACCATCTCCATCTCAACCCTCTCCAACGATAACTATCGTTAAATATTTCACTACCAACAGATTTGAGTCCTTGCAGACATCAATTGTCTCATCTCACAACCTTCTAAAGTTTCAACACTATCTCACAACCTAATCTCATTTTATCAACTAACCAACCAAAGACAACAATTGTCTCATCTCCTTTGATGCTTTTGGTTACCGTATTCAGGACTAAATCCCCAAGCAGATGCTAAGGTCTAACTAAACAAGGCCTCTACTCCAACTCTAGATAGAGCCTTGCATACGGCCTCCTACCTTATCAACTGATTCCCTCACCTACAACTCACGGAAAATATCCCTATCAGCTACTCTACAACAAGAAACCATATATGGCCATCCATGCATCTTCGATGCACTTGTTTTCCCTGGCAGCAACCCTCCCCACCTCATAAATATACACCAAAATTCTCACCTTGCATGCTTCTCAGCTACAGCACAAACCATAAGGGATACACGTGTTATGACCCTCACACCAAAAAAGTACACATATCTCGTCATATCACCTTTTGATGAACACAATTTTCTCTACAAGCAGCGACCATAAACTTCAGTCACACCTACTCTTCTCCCTCATTACTAGTTCCCACATCCACAAACTCCACTTCTCCCTCCCTATCACCTAAAGGCTCAAACCATCACATCAATTGAAGTGAACTTCACTATCATCACAGTCCCTACAACAACTTTATCATCCCCACCAAATCCTTGTTGGGAGGATAATTTCACTCCACAAGAAATTACAAAAAAAAAGTGATTCAAGAGATCCGAAGAGAAAATTGAATAGGAGCGTAAAAATAAAAAAATTCAAAAAATAAAAGACAAGTATTTTAACTTGAGAAAACTTGAGAACAAAAAAGAAAATCACGGAGCCACGCTTCAACAAGAAATTCACTATGAAATAAGGAGAAATGTACATATTACACCACACTCAAATCTTCTCACGAATGTTTCTCTCTCGATCATACAAGAGAAATAACATAAATCCGCCTATAGAATTCCGCATGCTCTTCTACATGCACTGCTTGTTTTGTTTTTTGCCCTCTTTAATGCATTCTCGAGAAAGTTCTCCAAATTCTATGTCGAGAACTTAAATGCCTAAATTGTTCAAACTAATTTTGGTGTTGGATCGCCTCCCTCTAGCATCGAATTTTCGGACGATCAGTTTCTAAAATGCTCAAAACTAATTCGATAAGTCAATGTCTTGGTTAACATAGGCGGTCCCAGAAAGGGTTATGGAGGGCAAGTGCTCAACCGCCTCCCCTAAATTCAAATTTTTACTTATATAGGAGGGCAATTGATCTTTTGCCCCTCCTGAAATATCACTGTGTCTTTCGTTAGCCAAGCCTCCCGCCCAAGTTGGGTCCAAGAGGGTTGCGCCCCCGCTGCCCCCCTCCCCCCGGCCCCCCGCCCTAAATCGTGCACCACCTAGAGAGTTCTCCAAATTCCACATCGTGGTCTTAAATGCATAAACTACTCGAACTGTTTTTGGCTTTGGATCGCCTATCCCGAGCATCGCGATTTAAGGCGCCTTATTTCCAAAATGATGAAAATGCGTTCTCGGGCGTCGTTGCGCCCTACTTGGGCAGTGCCCTTCCATGCGAACGGGTCCTAGAGCATTTGGCTGGGCGCCTAAGCGCCCGGTACCAAGCGTCGGTTCCTACTGGTCGCTTCGAGTGATGCTTTTAAGCCCCTACCATTGCTACTCTAAAGCTTTAAGTGAACTTTGAACAAAACAATCAAGCTCCGCATAATAACAATCCAAAACCCCCTCTCACTCACTCTCAGTCTCACCCAAAGCTGACTCATTCCAAAACTAGAAATCTTAAACACAAAACAACAGCGTATCTCCATCATTACTTCACAACACTCATCCTTCTTGATCCCACAACCTTCTCCCATGCCAACAAAATTCCTCAATGGAGAGTTGCCATGCCTACAAATTTTAAGCTCTTCAATAATAGAGAACTTGTGATTTGGCGCCTCCAACACCAAACGAACATACTATAAGTTGATAAAACCAAGTACCACATGAATGATACAATTGCTCGCCACAAGGCCAAACTAGTAGCTCAAGGGTTCAAATAGCAACATGGACTAGACTATACTGAATCCTTTAGTGCAGTTGCAAAGTTCTCAACAATCAACATATTACTAAACATAGCAATCTCTCGGCAATCGCTTGTGGGGGTGTGCATTATTTGGTCAGAACCAAAAAATCGTGCCAGAGCGGACAAATTTGGCTGATTCGGTCCAGTTTTAAAAATATATTTTGGTTTTTCTGTTTTTAAAAAATCAATATTTGGCTTTCGATTATTTGTTCGATTTGAATTTTTAGTTAATCCGAAAAACAAAAAAAAAATGAAATTTAATTAAAATTGTTTATTATAATAGTTTAGAGGCATTTACATTTTTAAATATATAACGCCTAAATTCTACCTTTTATATTTATATCTCTTAAATCTTTCATATTTCATTAAAAATATCACCATTTTAATCTTAAAAAATTGAAATACACCTTTTATGCACAAGTAACATAACATTAATATAAAAATTAAAATTTGGTGTTAGATATATAAATACATAAGAATTATGCGGTATGTCTGTAAATCTTCCAATATTTTAATTTCATGAAAAAATCAACGCTCATCATATATACACATTTGATTAAAATAAATGAAGGATTCATGAAATTAAAATAATAATATACATGTAAGACATATAATTTGTAATGTTTGTTCAAAATTGAACTCCAACAAACAATTAAGTTTTGGTTTCTTGATAACAAGACCATCTAAACCAAATCAACTCTTGTTCGGTCATTTCGGTTTTATCAACCCCTATTGACCCATGCAATAACTCGACGTATTAAATGCATTTCTTCATGGAAAAATAGACTAGACGACCATCTCTATATGTCACAATGACAAGGCTTTATGGTTCCTCAACATCCTCTTCATGTCTGCAAATTACAGGGTCATATATGGTCTAAAACATGCTCTTATACTATGATATTCCACCTTTCGCAATCATCTGCATCGCCATGGATTTGTCCATGGATTTTTCCCTAGCACAACAAACCCATCTCTTTTCCTCTACCACAAAGGTAGCATTACAGCTTATGTATTGGTCTACATATATGACATTATGATCAGCATCAATTGCATTATCCTCTTTAATGAACGTGCTAATATTAGATTTTAAAAGATTAGAATGTGTGTGACAAAGTAAGAAGGGAGTGGAGGAGGACAAGAGAGACAGTGCAGAAAGTTAAATTTATTGATCCAATTCTATGACTACATCAACTCATTCATGACAATTGTATTATTATTACTATTATTACGAGGCATTTACATACATGCCACAAAATTTTTAGGCATTTATACATCGAACAACTTAACATTCATATTTACATGCATGCATGCTAAAATTTTTAACAACATATTAAAAATATCATGATAATCAATTTTAAATACGCTTCTTGACGCATAAGTTCGTGATAGCAAAGCGCTACAAGCAAAAATATCAAATCTTAGGTGTTAGATGTGTAAATACATAAAAATTGTGTGGCAGGAATGGAATATAGATTGAAATATTGAGTGCTGCTCCATATGAATTGTATGATTCAATCTGCATAAGAAATTCTATGTAGGTGAGTATAAGTACATGCTTGAGCCAGCAATTATTGCTAGAATTTGAACTGTAGGCTAAAGACTACAAATACATCTTTGTTGGGATTTTCTTGACAATAAAAAGGAGAATTTATCATTTTAACATTGCATGGAAACCTTATACACATAGTTATATGATGCACTCTATGTAGTAGATACATGATTTTCTTAAATAGGAATTCTAAAAAAAGGAAAAACATAAGGCATGATTTAGTTGAAATAGTTTCAATATATACATTGAATATTATGCAAATATGCTTTCTTTCTTACTACTAGATGTGGAGTGAAGATGATGTTTGATTGCAAGGGACATGTCGTGTAATTGTGGTTGAGTTTGCTATTGTGAAGGAGTTGAAAGTTGGATGAAGAACAATGGATAACATAGTGTTTGTTGATGGTGAATGTTAAAGGATGCGTGTCGGTTTAATTGAGATCAGCAACGAATGAACAATTATTTCATTGATATTGGTCAATTAGGAAGTAGAATTTGATAGTAGATACTGGTTTTAATTTTGAAATTTTAGGAAGTAGTAAATATTATTCAATTTAATGATAAGACCAAGCATTCAAAAGATGATTTATTGTTGCTCCCAAGTACTTCTAGAGCTTGATTATTTTTGAAGTCCTGAAATTCTCTCCATCAAATATTCCCTTCAAATATGCATGAATATTACATATTGATATATTCCTTGAAAATTTTGTAATAACTTTAGCATTTTAATGTGCAGTTTAAAAACCCCTCTATTGATCTTTTGGTATTATTTAGATTTTTGGGTGCTCTAATGAGCTCATAATTGAGTGAACATATATTCATTGAATTTATCCTGAGGCCAAACTTTCTTAATCCAACACTTTCTTAAAGTAGAATTTGTTTGATCTTAAAGTAAAATTTTAAATGTTTTTGTCCAAAGACTTGACTGCTTTAATAAATAAAAATGGCACTAAAGTTTATGCTTTATCAAATAACTTTTCTTCTTGTGATGTATCATTATTTATTTATTTTTAGATGTTAAAATATGTAAGCGTACACCCAAAAATAACCTGCACGGATCTGAAAGTAGCTTGGGGGTAAAGATCAAACACTAATGTTCATGAAGCCGATTGGCTGGAGAGCCCATAGCGGCCATCTTAGGGCCGATCAATTGAAAACCTATCTAGGACGACTGAAACAAAACCTCGCCCAACTAAGCTAAGGGATAATATCCCCAACAACCTCGCAAATATCATTATAAACTCTCTACACTTTTCGTAAAAATCATAAAGAAATAGGCTAGCCTACCAGCCAAGCTAGGGTTGGCCGGGTACCCACTCAAAATTGATCGGCTTCCCAGGACGAAAACCACCCACACCTAGGAGACATAACTGATTGACGCCAGTTTGGTCGACCGAAACAAGGACACACTAACTGAATAGCCCAGGAGTACCAAAAGATGCTTAAATCAATTAGAAATGCAAAAACACATGATAAAAGACAATAACATCTTGTTACCCCTTCAATATAGTAGGGACATAGACGTAATTTTCTATTTTGTGACATACTATACTCTATAAATAGCGGTCCAGTGCATGTAAAAGGAGCTTTTCGGCTATTTTCTCCAAACCCATACTTTGTAGGGAGAAACTCTCTCCCTTTTACTTTGTAGGGAAAAACTCTCTCCTTCATTCTATAACTTTTATTTTCATAAATAAAATGGGAACATATATGTGTAGTTGGTCATGTGGGCTGTAGTGGTGAACTGTGATGACATTGATATGCTACAGAGGCTAGAGTCAAGAGCTACACTAGCTATGAGTCACGTAAGTCGTGGTTGGTCACGTAGGTCATACCGGTGGGTTGCAAGGAGAGTGCCTTAGGAGTTCGAAGAACTTCACCATCTCTGAGGAACATTGTTACACTATCATCGGGGGGTGTCGTTGTTCTGTATTTTGAGAGAATTGTTACATCATATTAGAGGTGTGTTATTGCACCATATTCAAGGCATTTTTTTACATTGTATGTGTAGGATTTCGTTTTGCAGGATGTCTTGTCACTCTATAATGTGCGTCGGGGTTCCTCAATGCACTTTGTGATTTCAGTTTTATTGCAACGAGTTAAGGGCGGTCAACGGTGGCGAGTATCCATGGTTGATAATAATCGACAGCTACAGGAGTGGGAGGTACCCGTCAGATATGCATTGTAGTAGCGATGTTGAACTTCACCTCCTCCTTCAAGTTTCAGTCTTCTTCTAACTAAAGATCTCCTCCCTATCCCAAAATAGTGGTAGGGTTCTATTTACAGAGTCTGGAAAAAATTTCTTTGCAAATAAGGAAGGATTTCACATCACTCTATTAGAAGACCTAGAGAAAATTTCATTAATCAGATGACATTCAATGAGCTTGTCAGATTTCAGAACTCAATTAAACTCCAATTATGCACTAAAAGCTTTTAAAAATAACTTAATAGCTTGATGTGGACTTTGATTTGGCTGAGATTGGGCCAATATTGACATTGTTGTTGGCTATAAGTTATCTGAAATTGGAGTCATAAATAAATTTTTATTAAAATTTAAAATTTCTCAACAATGAAATACCTCAAGATTTATGTCAGGTGATGAAAATTTGTTGATAACATAACAATAATTATTTTATTAACCAACACCGCAACATATTTTCCCATAAAATACACTTTAAATGGTAATTTTTATTAATAAATATATACTTTAAATAGTAATATTAAATATATATATCATGTTTGACCGTGGGAGGGCAAATCTTTAAATATGAATTCAAGAACAACTTATTATGATTCCCATATTATTAAAATGTATTGCTACACTATAACTAATGACTCGAGGAAACATATATTAATATTAATTAAAAAAAATCAAATGTTGCCTAAAATTACATCCGCCAAGCGGACATCGGATCTGGCCTCACAATTAGCTGTTAGGGCGTGAAGCCTCCTCAACACGCGTCTTATTTGGTGCCAGGAATAATTATTATTTATATTTTGTCCTTTTTCAGTTGGGTCCCTGCAATGACACCACACCCCAAAATATAAAATTAAAAAATTAAAAAATATATATATTTTTTTTATTCACTGACAAACCATCTTCGACCAGCTGGGCAACGTGCTCATGAAAGGCAATTTATTTCACAAAAAAAAGGGAAAATAAAATAATGCATTTTATGGGATGATAAAGACTTAAAAATTATCTTATGTATGAGAATATTTTTTTCTTAATTCGAATATTTATGTTTCTTTATTTAGTACTTTTTAAATTAATAATGATAAAATAATATGACGTG
>NEWO01000007.1:1546156-1566554 GCA_003013225.1 Phalaenopsis aphrodite
ATTAAATTCAATTGAACTCGTCTTAAATATATTATTTTTTGAATTTAAAACAAGTCAAAGTCTTAGCTTAATAGTTAGTTTTAAAATAATTTAAACATTTATGAATATTAAATTAGAAAATGTTCCATCTTGTTTAAATGAATCAAATTGCAAAAAAAAAGTATTAGATTGATCTTAAATTTTATAAAAGGTTTTTAGAAATTAATTAGAGCACCAAATAAGTGTCAATTTTCGTGGAAAAAAAATCAAAATGACTTATCTTCTTGTTTATTTAGATCAAAATTATGTGATTCCAATAAAGCATGGGTCGCACCCTTTCTATCAATGTTTGTCAGTTCATTAGTCGAAATCTGTTGAATCACTGTCGTGGTTGCAGAAACAAAAATAAAGAGAAAATCCTCACCTACAAAGTTAATTGCTCTGCCTTTTGCCTTAGTCAGCCTCCCTTTAGCCGTCGTCGTTTCTTGCTCGACTTTTTTTGCTTTGGCCTTTGCCTCGTCTTCGGTCTTGGCCTTTTTCTTGGTTGCCTGGCAGTCAACTCTTCTGTACGTTTCACCTCAGCAGCATCTAAAGCAGCACATAGCTCTGTAGTCATATGACCAAAACTCTCGGGAACAAGACTGTTTTCACAGTAGTTGGCTTGGTATACTGAGGAATTGAAATTAGCATGCCCTCAATATCAACCCCTTCGATTCTAGATTAGTCAGTGTCATTATTTTTCTAGAAAAGATCACCAGTCGGAACTGTCGGGACGCCTCCTCACAGTTGACAAAACGTTGAAAATTTTGTAATTCCAGTTTTTAGTTTTATTCTCTAACCCAACAAATTGGGACCAACTGATTGTTCCAAATTGGACATAACCGTTCGATTTCACACGAAAAGAGAACATGTGACTAAATAAGTTAGTCGATCACGGAATCCCCTTTTGACAACAAAAAATAATGTAGGCCATAATTATTGCAATGGAATTTGGCTTGATATGCACAAGAATAACTCCATATCAATTGAAAATGACCCGAAGTTTGTGACATAAAGGTAGTCCATATTGAAATTGGTCCTAGTAGACCACCAAATCATTCGCTTATTTGTCAATCGCCCTCCCATCTTTGCGGGCTGATCTCGACTTGATGGCCATATCAAAAATGAAATACTCTTCCACGAAAGCGACTTGGGATGGAGATAGAAAAGAAAGCGTGGTTGTGACTTCCAAACCGAAGGTTTTGGGAGTTTTCCTATGAGCCATTCAAAGATAGAAAGGAAAAAAACAAAGATAGCCAAGCGGAGAAGCAAAAAAGCAAGTAGAGAAGTTGGAGGCAAAAGACGAGAGGAGCACCAAAGGCCCCTCAACCCTTATTTATAGAAAGTCAATAGAAGCTCAAACACCGCGTGTGAAATTTGAGAAAATTTATTATGTGAACATGGAAATCGAGATATAAAAAAATTAAATATTTTATTTATTTAAAAACATAATTACATTTGAAATTTAATCCAGAAGAAGATAGTTTACAGGTAGGTCCTCGACTTCCTTGGTCAGGCTAATCGTCTCACAACTTGTCCTATATATAATGTTTTACTGCCGAGTTTGAAGTAATTCACTCATTCAACCTCAGAACAAACACTCTGAATAGGTTTATCTTATTACAACCTCTTGACTAAGATTGAATACCTCTCTGCACATTTCCTCCAACATACCATTTAGGACCTCTTATTGTCAGACCAAAACATCCTCCAATTCTTCCAGACGGTGAGTCCAAGTTCTACAGGACAACAAATTCCCTTCGAAAGCTTCTCCCCAAGCCACGAAGGATTGGTCTGGCGGTTGACATATTCTCCTCCCAAACAAATGGTCTAAAGGAAATGATCTATCATCAAGATTGGATTTGGCTATCACCCCTGACCAATAAGAGGATTCTTGCTGAATTTAGGTTACGATAGGGGTCTTCAATGACAGATCGGCTACTGAACCACCCGACTCCTTCCCAGTCTTGGGCATAACCTTCACGTGAGTACCTCAAATTGAGTTGGATGACTCCTCTATCCCCACCTAGTCGGTTAGTCTTGCTTTCTTTGTTTGTTTCTTTCTTCATTGCTTGCCCTCAGGGCAGCACGATTTTATCCCAAGGGCTGCCCGCATTATAACCAAAATAGGTTTTAGCATCGAACAAGAACCTTTCTCCATAATCGAATCACTAATACACAACGAAATACAAAAACAAGAATAGATTTAAGACTAAGATGCCCCCTTACGCTCTAAATATAATGGTCTTGGGCACTAAAATTCAAGGAGTTTATTTATTACTTTAAAATTAGGTTAATAAGATTCAACATATTGCATTGAAAATTATATTGTTCTTATCATAGTTTTCACTGCAAAGGAACAAGAAATTTGAGGAACTTAATATGACATCCAAAAATTATCTGTATGGTTCTCAAAACTGCTTGATGATCAAGATCAAACACTAATGTTTTTGAATCCAACTGGTTGGTTAGACCATAGTCGAAGGATCACCATAAGGTCAACCGACCAATGACATATCTAGGTCGGCCGAAAGCAGGTGACCTCCCCCAACTAAGCCAAGGGCTAACATCATCAACAACCTCGCAAATATCGTTATACACTCCCAACGCTTCCCTTAATGATCACCAAGAAACAGGCTAGCCCACCAACCAAGCTTGAGTCAATCAGGTACCACACTCAAACTGATTGGCTTCCCAGGGCGAAGACCACCCGGTACCCAAGCAGCATAGCTGATCAACACCAGCTTGGTCGATCAACTCAAGGACCAGCAGACCAAAGAGTCCAGAATTATCAAAAGACAACTAAATCATTTACAAATATGAAAAGATACAATAAAACATAATAATATATTGTATCCTTCGCATCAAATTAAGGCCATATGTGTAGTTTTCTAATTTTTTGGATCTTTATCCTCTATAAGTAGGGGTTCAATGCATGTCAAAGGGACATTTTGGCTTTTTCTATAAACCCTTTCCCTATAGGGAGAAACTCTCTCCCCTTTAACTTTGTAATCTTTATTTTTATATGTAAAATGGGTCAAGGAGCATAGGAATACCGCAGTTCTCCTTTACTGGTGTGTTGTTTTATTTTCTTTGTATCTTTTTTAGTCTCTATCGCTTGAATCCTTTGGTATGCATTACATGACAGATTTGGATTGAACAGTAAGAACGAAAACTCTATGTCTCATGAGAATAGATAATCAAATTATAACTTCAAAAAAAATATATAATAAACTTTGCTTGTTTAAGATGAAAATGCTCAAAGGTAATTAGCTCAAATATGCATTCAAAAATTTAACTTCTCATTTAGAGGCTTCATTAGGGACCAAAGTTGCAAAATGAAATTAAAAAATTCATAAAATAGTCAAAAGAAGCTAAAAAGACCTAAAAAAATTTAAATGAATCCATCTATTGCAGTACATGGGTGGGGGGCACAGCCCTTGAAGTGTATGTGAAAAGCTTGGCTTGTTCTTGTTATTTTTGGGTTCAATGTTAATTTCCTAGCAAAAATTAATACTTTTGTTTTACAATTTTAAAGATTTACTTGAATGCTCTAAAAAATTCTTCTTCTCTTCTACTCAAAATCTTATAAATATTCTCACAAAGAGTTAAAAATAAATAAGAAATTATCTTTGTATGCTACATTTTTCGTAAGAAACTCGTTAAAAACTATCATATAAATGAGTTTGATGATTTTCTAATAGTAAATTAGAACTCAGGAAACTGTAAAACATCATCATATATTGAAAACATCACGAAACATTATCACTTAAAATATTTTTATTTGACATGAAAAGTTATTTCAAATTTATAAATTCGTAGAATATAAAAATTAACTAATTAAAAATTTTGAGATTTTTTTTTTTTGAATCTATATTCATGAAAATTGGAATCTTATTTATAAATGCACTCCTTGCATGTGCAAATTTTCTTATATTTGCTTAAAATTTTTCTCAAAGTAGCTATTTATGAATAAATTTCTAGTGTGTGTCACTCATCAAATCATATTAAATGGTAAAACAAAGGAGTTTTCTAGCATTATTGGTTTTATTGAAAATAATATATTACCATTTTAATTTGTTTATATATATATATATATATTTTTTTTTTTCTTTTTTACTTTTGATTTTAAGTTTTTTAATAAATTAAATATGAGGCTAAGATAATAGATCGAAGTCCTCTAAATTTTTCCTAATTCCAAATTATATAATTACTCATAATCCTCTTCATAAATAGTGTTGCCATGTCTCAATTCATTTATAAAAATATGGTGATCATGGTTTGCTTCATTTTGTTTTTGAAGGAATGTAGGAGGAGTATTACAAACCTACAATGAGAAAAAAAAAATACTTTAGATACAACAAACATAAAATTGGTATTAATCTAGTGAGTATACTAAGAAAATTGAGAAGGATTTTTTTTTGTTTGTTTGCATGAATAACTCCTTCACTAGTAGGTGACTTCGTGAGTTCTTGTGATGAAATCAATGGTATGATAATGTGAATTATCAACATAAAATTTTGATGAATTTGATGAGATTTGACCTTGTGTGACTTGAAAGTTTAGATGAATTCAGGCTATTCATGTTTACTGGCAATCATCATGATTGAAGTGTGATTGAAGGTTTGCAGGAATAAAGTAATGATATCGTCTTAGTGTTGCACAAAAATCTAACACACACTCAAGTAATTAAAGAGAAGAAGCCAAGAGGAGACACCTTGACTTTTTTATGCAGAAAGTCTAAAAAGTGTAAAAAATCATGGGGTCTTACCCAGTTGAAATAATTCACATTGAATGATGATTACACATGTCCAGTTCTCTTAAATCAGGGAAAAAGGAGCTACAAAGTGGATAATTGTAAATATAAAACAGTAGTTCATAGCTAATAATCATAGTATGGTTGTAATGAATGTAACTCTCATTGATAACAAGTTGCAAGGGTCGTAATCAATTATTATGGAGGTACTAGTTCACCTTGAATGTTATAGATAATGATTTTAGCGCCAGTTTGTTGTGGGTCATAATTGAAATCAATGGCAACAGTTGACCGTGTGGGCCACATATAATTACTTCAGGAGCTTATGTTGGCTAGAGAGACCCTAGTATGAAGCTACAAGAGTTTTCAACCATGTTAGCCATAGCTGGTCACATAGGTCGTAATGGTAAGTTGTAGAAATATACGTAGGTCGAAGGGGCCAAATTTGGGAGATGCATGAATTGTGGGCTACATAGGACTTAGTTGGTCGTGTAGGACGTAGTGATGAGCTGTGATGATGTCCATAGGCGTCATGGTGGATCGGAGTCAGGAGCAGCACAATTTGTTGACCATGTATGTCATTGTTGGTCATGAATGCAGTAATAGTGAGTTGTGGTGACATCTATATGCCAAAAGACATGAGTTGAGAGAAGCACGAGTCGTGGACCACGTAGGTCATAATTGGTCATGTCGGTGGTAACAGTGAGCTGTGATGACATTCGTAGGCCATAGAGGCAGGTGTCGAGAGATGCAGGAGAAATAGAACAAATAGGTCGTAATTAGTCGTGTGGGCCATAGTTCTAAGCTATGATGACATTCGTAGGATACAAAGCTTGAAGTCAAGAGCTGCACGGGCTATGGATTACGTAATTCGTGGTTGGTCATATAGGTCATACTGATGGGCTGCAGGGAGAGCGTCTTAGGAGTCGGGAGAAAGTCACTATCTTTGAGGTACATTGTTACACTATCATCAAGGTAACATTGTTGTGTCGTATTTGGAGTGATTTGTTATGTCATATTCGGGGTGTCATTGCACCATATTCGAGGTGTTTTTTTATAGTGTATGTGTAGGGTGTTGTTCTGTAGAATGGCTCTTCACACTGTAATGTACGTCGAGGTTCTGCAATGCACTTCGTGATTCTTGTTTTATTGCAATGAGTTGAGGGAGGTCGACAATGGTCGATGGTTGCGGATGCTCGGTGGTCGATAATAGTCGACGGTTACAAGAGTAAGAGGTACCCATCAGATATGTAGTGCAGAATTGATGTTAGATTTCAACTACTCACACAAGTTTCAGTCTTCTTCTGACTAAAAATTTCCACCCTTTTTCAAAAGAGACGTAATACTCTATAAATAGAGTATAGAATCTGGGAAATGTCTCTCTACAAATAATAAAGGAATTCATACCCTTCTATCAGAAGACCCTGAGAAAATCCCTTGATTATATGTCATTTGATGGACATTTAAATGTCTTGTTGATGTCATAAATGAGTAATATTGGGCTCATTATATTCATCTTATCGAGACACATGATTTGGCTATAACCTTGTCAGATTTTAGAACTCAATTGAACTTCCAATTATTCAGTTGAAGCTTGATGTGGACTTGATTTGATTGAGATTGGACCAATATTGATGTTGTTGGGTCTTTCTCGTCAAGCTAGTCAGTCCGACTATAAGTTCTCTGAAATCAAACTTCCGGATAAATTTTCAACAAAATTTAAGAAAATTCTTAATAAAAATTATCTCGAGATTCATGACGTCGCCAGGGATTTATGCCATGTGATGAAAATTTGTTGATAAAATATTTTCTCCTAAAATATACTTTAAAGGGTAATATTTATTTATAAAATATAATTTAAATAATAATATTAAAAATACATCATGTTTGATAGTCGGAGTGCAAATCTTTAAATAATAATTCAAGAAACTATCAAATTCAGCTTATTTTGATTCCCATATTATTAAAAATGTAAACAGATATTAATACTAATTAAAAAAATCAAATATTCCCTAAAATTACATCCGGCAAACGGACATGGGATCTGGCCTCGCAATTAGCTGTTAGGGCGTGAAGGCTCCTCAACACGCGTCTTATTTGGTGCCACGAATAAATATTATTTATATTTTGTCTTTTTTCAGTTGGGTCCCTGCATTGACCGCCACCCTAAAACATAAAATTAAAAAAATAATAATAAAATATATATATATATATATATTTATCACCGACGAACCATCTTCGACCACGTGGCCAACGTGCTCATGAAAGGCATTTTATTTACAAAAAAGGGCAAATAAAATAATGCATTTTATGGGATGATAAAGACTGAAAAGTTATTTTATGTATAAAGATATATTTTTCTTCATTCGAATATTTATGTTTCTTTATTTAGTGTTTTTAAAATTAATAATAATAAAATAATATGAAGAGTCTTGACTGGGAAAATAATTGCACACGTAAGACGTACGCAGCACTGCGTCCATCAGAGGTTATTCATAAGATACAGGGAGACTACATGGGGGTTATATCTGTATTATACCCCATGTAACATCTCTGTAACTTACATGTACCTACCGGAACTATAAAAGAGCGGAACTTATTTGTAGGTTATAGATATGTGACATAGAAGTTACAAGGGATATAATGCAGATATAACCCCCGTATACCCTCCGAATAACCTCCCGACGCACGCAGCGCTACGTACGTCATACATACGCAAATATTTTCCTTTGGACTGATATAACTTTTTTTTCAATGTGTTATTCGCATGGATAAAAATGTAATTTAGAGTTTTGATTTGGATGAATATGACAAAAAATAAAATTTTTTTAACATTTTATAAAATTTATGCGAATAGTTGAAATAATCTCTGCTGGTCAGAATCTATTTATACTCCTCTCGCTGCGAGCTTTCGCCCTTTAGTTATGGATCAAGACGCAACATTTTGGATTTGGGGGATTTACATAAATACCACAAAATTCTTATGGGTAATATCAAAATATAAATAGTTATCTATATACATAACATTTAATCTTTGATACAGTATTTAAAATGTCTATAATTTTAATTTTTTTCTGAATTAAAACACTCCTTTTCATGCATATATTATGCTAGTGTGTTATATATATAAATATCAAGGTTGAAATGTTGAATATATATAGATACATAAAAATTGTGTGGTACGCCTAATGTCCAAATTACCATTAAGGGTCCGTTTGGGGGATTATTTGTTGATTGTGCGTTTTGAAAACACAGCTATTTAGTTTGGTTCGAGCGTTTCAGATCCCCCCCCGTAAAACACACAATCTACAGTGCTGCGACCTGCACTTAATGTACCGCGATCGAGCATTTCGAAGGGTTTTTACATTACTTACCCCTCTGCCTCCTCCGCTTTCCGTAGTTAGTGCCCTAACGTTCCTCACTTGATTTCCACATTTCATGCTTTAACGTTTCTCGCTCTGAGAAGAGGAGATCTATATCTATCTCACCCTACTGTCATGCTCTGAGGAGATCTAACACTTTCTTCCCTATTCTCTCATTCAATCCGATCGTTCTGTAAGTTGTTGTCTTTGGTTACCGTAGGAATATATATATATATATATATATATATATATATATATATATATATATATATATATATATATATATATATATATATATATATATATATATATNTATATATATATATATATATATATATATATATATATATATATATATATATATATATATATATATATATATATATATATATATATATAGTGTGTGTGCACACACACACACACATACATATCAAAGTTGAAATGTTGAATGTATATAGATACATAAAAATTGTGTGGTACGCCTAATGTCCAAATTACCATTAAGTTACAATGGACAATTACATCTAACTTCTAAGAAAATAGAAGATCAGAAGTTAGAATTGGTTCGATTTTTCAAATTTTGGATTTCAGTTCCAATAAAGTTTGCCCAATTTGAAAAACGATCCGTCAAAACCTATCGAATGCTCGCCCCTATCCTTCACAATAGGATAATTCATCACTTCCTCTTAAGGATTCAATAGTTCAATAATGTATGCCAACAACACTCACACTATGTTTGTGGTGGTGGTGTGGCACCGTCCCACACCTTTATGTATTTGCCTACTTTTTAAGAAAATCACGGTGAAAAAATTGTAATTTGTAACTTAACTTATACAAGTGTGTTGGCTGGTAGAAAGCTACGATTCGACAATTTGAAAAAAAAGAAAAAGTATCACAACCATCATAGCTTTCTGAGCAACAGCTTCTTCCGCAACAGTTTCACAATTGCTACTTCAAACAACTATAGCATCCCCAAATAAACCCTACATTTTGGTGAATTTGATGACATCCGGCTTAATGCGACTAGATTTAGATGAATTCATGCACAGCCACCTCCAAAAAAATAGGCAGTTCAAATATAATCCCAATCACCATAATTACTATATTAACCTTAGACTGCCACATTTTTAATATTAAAAATACATAATGTTAGATGGTTGGAGTGCATATCTTTGATAAATTAATTCAAGAAGCCATCAGATTCAACTCATTATGATTCCCATACTTTTAAAATGTGTTGCTACAGTCTTACTTAGAAGTTGAGGAAACAAGCCAAGCTTATTATAAAAACAAAATAAGAAACAAAATGTTCCATAAAATGTATATTAAACCCCGGCAATGCATCAACCTTCCGGCAAATGGACATCGGATCTGGACGCTGCAGCGACTGTAGGGTGTGAAGGCCCGCCGGCACCATGTGCTGCTATTCGGTACCACATTTTGCTTTCTTTTTTCATCAATTCAGTCAATGGGATGGATGTGAATTTGAAGTTTTGTACATGTGAATGATGGACGTAATATTCGCTCCAGCAAAGTCGAGTATGATATAGATTGGAGTTGGCTTGGTTGATTCATAAATTGTTCGGGTTAATTTAGTTCGATCTATGGCCGAGTTTTCACGTATTTATTCATATTTAACTTGCTTATGTTATTTTTTTAAATAATTATATTTAGTGTTAATTAAATAAATAAAAATTAATTGAGTATTTCACTACGATATAAAATTAACATACTAATTTCTTACATGATTTATCATATAAAACTAGTAAAAAGATTAAAAATTTTAGTGTATTTTTATTTTTTGTATAAATTATTAACAAGAAAATTTTATAATTAAAAATAGAAAAATAATTGAATAAATTTCAATTCATTGTCTAATTAATTTATGCCAAATAAATAAAAAATATATGTCATAAATGTGTTTTTTTTTTTCAATAAAAAAATATATATTTAAGTACTAAAAATTAATTAGTTGAAACAAAAAATAAAATATATTTATCCATCAATTTGGACAATTAAAATAATGAAGATTTATGCACATGTATTTACATATCTAACCCCTCAATCTTAGGTGGTAGATATGTAAATACATTAGAAAGGATGGTTGCATGTAAAACGCCCCTAGTAAAATATAAAAGGAATATCATGATGCATGCGCCAGTGACAGGTATGGGGCCAACCATGCAGCCTCCCATGAACCTTCTTCGACCACGCGGACAACGTGCGCATAAAAGGCAAACAATATAATGTTATTTATGGGTAAATTAAGACACAATGAATATGATCTTATTCCTCCTATTTTGAATATTTATGCTTAATAATTTATTTTATTTTTTATTTTTTTCATAAACATGTTATTCATATAGCTAAAATATTGTTTTCGGCTCACCGATCAGAACTCAAACTCTTCTTCTCGTCCAACCTTCCCTAACTCATCGTCTTGTCTGAAAGCTGGGAATTGAAAGAGATTCTATTCTCTAGTAAATGAGCCGAATGCGCAACTCAATAGGGTTCCTAAAATGCCTATGAGCTAACTCGTGTAAATTGGGCCTCAAACTTTCAAGCTTGAGTATGAAGATGCAGGGGGAGATGGTCACAACGTACCACCATGCCATAGTAGCGAGGATCGTAATAGTTGGTCGCAATTGTTGTCATAGTCAACGACGGTGGAAACTTCCAGGAAAAAAACTTTGAATTGGGAGGGCGATCCTCAAATTGAAATTTATAATAGTTAATATTTTAGGATAATTGCATTAAAATTCTTCCCTTTATTGAATAAAATAATATTCATATATTAGGCACTATTATAATATAAATTTTTTATTAACCCATTAAATTATGTCCAAGCACTTTTTGTATATTTATTTCATTTTAAGTTGAATAAAAAATAATTTTGTATTATTTTTATCGATTTTACATTTATCTTAACACAATTAATTCTTTTTAAAATTCATCCAATCAAAATCTTATACGTCATTTTGTAGGAAAATATTTGTGTTATACCCCTTTAATTTCTCTGTAACCTACGTGTAACCTATATGTAACCCAAATAAGTTTTGTGCTTCTGTAGTTCCGGTAGTTACAGGGAGGTTCCAGGAGGGTATAAAGCGGATATAACCCGTCTGTACCCTCTAAATAACCCCCATTTTCTAAGCTATTTTTAAAATACGAATATTTAAAAAAAAACATATAATAATTAGAATATATGCATCTTAAAATACAAGAATTCATCGGTTACACGCAAATTAAATGTATTAATTATGTCTATTTTGCATGACATATTTTTAATTAATTAATTAATTAAATGCAGGCCGTGTATTTTTAAACATGTTATTTTAAAAAAAAATTAATTAATCCTGAATCGATAATAGTATATTAAATTTAATTTATTTTAAGGAAAACATTTAAAAAAAAATGGAGCTCTTTCATATTTTAAGTAGAAATCAAATACTGAGACATCAACAGCCGTCAACTTCCAAATAGTTTTGTCGTGGTTTAATTCTTCCTAAAAAATAAGAATGGTTACGCGTAGCCTACCAACGCACAGCTGCATGAAGCCTGCGCTGTAGACAACTTGTTCCTAAACATTAACATTGTAAGGATAACGGGACAAATTGCTACAATCTGAATTCGAGTTGAGTTGGGGTCGATTTAGATCTAAATCGGCTCGTGATGCATTGTATTGGATTTCGGGGCTTGTTGTATTTGATTTTGAGTCAAGCGAGCTCAAATTGAATTATTTAGATTTGCTTCAGCTTAGAATCAGCTCGATCCAACTCATAGCTGTAATTGAGTTAGTTGGATTTGTTTCAGCTCGAAATCATCGTTATAATTAAATTAAATTAGTATTATATATATAATTTTTTATGAATGAAAAATAATACTAGCCGATTTCCAGTCAGTTCTAGCTTATTCAAAGTTTTTACTCCTAGCTCGGCTCATTTATATATGTAGTATAGAGGG
Organism: Phalaenopsis aphrodite; assembly: GCA_003013225.1. Classification (NCBI taxonomy): domain Eukaryota; kingdom Viridiplantae; phylum Streptophyta; class Magnoliopsida; order Asparagales; family Orchidaceae; genus Phalaenopsis; species Phalaenopsis aphrodite. Next base: position 1,558,256 of record NEWO01000007.1, read on the forward strand.
GGTATTTTATTTAGTACAAGAATATTGGAATTAGAGCCTGGAAAGATCTTGGCCGGAAGGCCCCTAAGAAGTCATTCGGTCGGACAGAGCCGATAGGCTATGGCGGCTTCCCGCCTGGCTTCATTTTCACAGGGCAAACGCTAGTTGAGGCCTGGAGTAAATTGACAATTAGGCTATTTGTTGAGAGTTTATTCCTGTGCAGGTCAAGCAAAAAGCTACGACTAACTATTCCGGGGTCGGGCGATTCATTGCCACTCATCCGACCGGACTAGAAAAAGATGTTGAATTCATCTGCGTTGGTCTTGTGCCGGTAGATTGACTTCTAAAAAGGTGGTCGAGTTTCAACCACGCGGCAAATACATCCCAGATTATAGGAGTCGTTCAGCTAGCCACTAGGGACATCGGTTCGTCCTTGGCGGGCCCCCGTGAGGCCACGTCATCTATGTTCATCGGATATCTTTGAGATTTGTGCTGATACATTTTTTTTTATTTACAACACTATTAATATATATATATATATATATATATATATATATATATATATATATATATATATATGTTTACAATATGGATTTATCTCAACACATTTCGTATATTTTGGTATGATAATAATGATGGTGTGTTATATATAATTATATATAAATTTAAAAGCCAAAATGTTAAATAAGTAAATACATAATATCTTATCTAATTATGTTCATGCCCTTGATAAATCTAAGGAATATTGCTGTAACGGCCTTATAAAAGGTTAATACGAGTTTCATAATTATTGAATAACTCTTAAATAGCTAAATGAGGGCAATATATAAGTGATCAATCACATTAATTCTATACTGCAATTATCTCATCCTGAAAAATAAAAAAATGATCTAAAAATTCCAACTTATTTTTTTTTCATTTATAATTTGAATGCAAATTACAAAATAAATGTACATTATTTGTCCTGAACATAATTAATTATTTTTAAAATTCATCTAATGAAAACAAAAGCGCCATTTTGTGAGCTATTTTTAAAATAAGAATATTTAAAAAATATTTATAATAATTAGTATACATGCATTCTAGAAATGCATGAATAATTGGGCAAATTAAATGTATTGATTATGTCTATTTTTCATTTTTATTTTTTTAATAAATTTAGACAAAATCAACGCGGGTTATATTTTTTGAAGTATGTCAATTTTAATAAAAGTTAACTAATCCTAAATCCATAAAATTACAAATCAATAGATGTTTTATAGTTTCGACACCTTATACTAAATTTATGTTATTATAAGATAAGGTATATAAATATATATATATATATATATATATATATATATATATATATATATATATATATATATATATATATAACATTTTTTACGTAGAAATCAAATGCTGAGAAATCAACAGCCGTCAACTTCCACAAAGTTTCGCCGTGGTTTAATTCTTCCTAAAATGGTGGCGCGTAAACTTCCAAGACACCGCCACTGTAGCCAACAAGCCGGTAAAAATGATATAATGGATAATTATCAACCCATGTATGATTCTAGGGGTGGTTAATCATCCGGTTTCGAGCTGAATTTGGTCGGCTTGAAATTTGTTCGAATAGATTTAGTGCGACTCGAAATCAGTTAGTGACTCTTTTATATTCAATTTTGAGGCTCGTTATATTCGATTTAGAGTCGAGCCTGCTTGAAATTGCATCGAAACGAGCTAGCTCAAATAGAGTTATTTGGATCTGTTTCAACTCAGAATCGGCTTGATTGAACTCAAAATTGAAATTAACTGGCTGAAATTAAATTATTTGGATTTGTTTCAGTTTGAAATAAACTTGAAATTTACTCGTGACTCGTTTTATTTAATTTGAGTTAGTATTAGTTCAAGCTGATTCATGTATGGCTCCAAATTCGCTTGAAAAAAAATTGATTGCTGAATCCGAATATGCTCAGGAGATACGCTTAAGGAATAAAACACTTGATAGAGAGAGAGAGAGAGAGAGAGAGAGAGAGAGCAATAGCACAATATTGAACAATAAAATTGTGTAACATTTTATTCATGAATTTGAACCTCTATTTATAAGAATGAATCAGTATCCAGTTACATAATGTACCCCTAAACTACATAAATTTGGCCTGAGGGACACATATATATGGTCGGTGGGCCATTATTTATGACGACCATTAGGCCGGGAGATTATTTAGACTCGGCGGCTATTAGGCAGAGTGGCTACTTGCTGAAGCTCCACATCAACCGCTTTGGAACTGGAGGGCTTGTTTCTCTTTTCTGGTGTATATGGATTAGAAGACTGCAGGTTCGTTCGAGTGGGTTTGGTCAGTTGGGCCTGTGATCCTTTAGGGGTGATTCATTTCTTATTTGTTTGAGGCGCACGGTCTCTGTGGTTTGAGGAACTGGTCAGTTGAGCATGCGATCCTGAGACACCCTTGGTCCACATCAACCACGTCACTTCCTTCGTCATCTTTGAGATATCTTTGTGATTCGTGTTGACACTTTTTTTATGTACATATTAAAGTTTCATGATTTTCTTGCTCCTTAATAGAGACATCTGCGTTAAGGAAAATATAATATAAATTTTGAACAGTCTGCGGTAATCATTACTATTTAATGCGTAATAATTAATTACTTTTTTACTTCCATGCTGGAATTGTTATAAAAATTATGTGGGTATTGTCATAATTAATAGGGCCTTCACGCCATAGGGTTTTGCTAGAAAAATTCATCATATGCATATACCCGAGGAGAAGTCCTCTCGCTTCTTCACACCTGACTTGACCAATCATAAATTTTTACCTAAGAGGTTGTCTAATACGGCTAGGGTGTTAGAGGCATCCCCGACCCATATGGGGTATAAGTCCTTTGTGCGAATCATTTCCAGCTTTGTAGCTAAACCTCATTTTTTCTTCTTTCAAGCAGTAGCTCTACCATTTTTCTTGGTGAGTGTAGGCCCCATCTCTTTAAGCTATATGTATTTAGGGTCATTGGAACTATGTTTCCTTTCTTTGACTTTAGGGCTACTGAGTGTTTTTTGAATGATGATATTCATGGATTGTAGAAAAGAAGCCTACAGTTGTGTTGAGTCAACTACCTTCACAACTTGGTAGACTTAAGGCCTATAAAGTTTGGGATGACCGATACTTGGTATCCTAACCCGACTATCTCTACATTTTTTTAGAATCTTTTCCTTCATCCTGACTCCTCTTTTGAATCTTGTTTATTCTTTTTATAAATCATTGATATCGTCTTATGGGCCACGCATGCCTAGTCATCGCTGCCCATAGTGGTTTCGTGATTCACCCCATGCCCTATGACCTAGTATAGATGTATAAAGCATCGGGATTTTCCCTTAAGATGATTTAAATCTATCGGTTTCCCAAATAATTGAATTTAATTAAATCATGTAAGCAAGACCCTTTTTATCGAGTCTTTTCTTGGGTGTCACCAAGATGTAATTAATCAATTGAATATGTTCCTTTGGGAGTGCCCTTGACCTTAGAACAAGCAAAAAACTTGATTTGATTTCATTTCAAACGTGCGCTTTGGAGCTATCCACACAAAGTTCACTTTATGAAAGTTCTCAACGTTCTTTTTGCTGTTTTTTTTTTGCCCATCATATATCTCTTCTTTTGGTTGTTCTCCTCTTCAGATCATTCATCTTATCTGAGAGAAAGATTTACTCAAATAAGGGAATAATATGACGATTATAAATAGACAAGCTGATGACTACTTAAAAATAAAAGAGAGAAAAAGAACATAAACAACAGTAATTCCTCATGTCTCAAGAAAACTTTCGGCTCTCAAAAGTGCGGGCTCCTTGAAGTATTCTTTTTCTTGCATGGCATTCACAATTTCCATTATCGACACCCTAAAATAGGTAGCTCGTAACCCCTTGTAGTCTTCATACAACTGTTCATAATCTTGTGTCTTCCTCTCATAGTATTGGGTCGGTCGCAGGTCTCAGTTTCTCACCTGATCGCCGTCCTGGTTGTATCATTTGGGTCTTTCCATTATTGTGAAAGGATTGACCATCCTCGAAATGGCTTCTGAAGAGTGTTCTACGTTCCTCCATTGGGCTTGATCCATTGTTGAGAGGAGCTCTCTTCCGGGCCTTGCGACTCTCTGGTTTTTGCTACAGACGGCTCTCCTCCACTAGCATATGTTTGTTAGCCCTCTCAAACAACTTAACCAAGTCTTGGGGTTTGTTAATGCTGATGTCGTAGGAAATCCTTCAAACCCCAAGCCATTCTTCAAGGTGGCTACCGTTGTGTCTACTTTAGAGTCTTTCACATCCAAAATTTCCCTCTGGAAGCATGCAATGAATGCATAGACTCTCATGCTAACCTTGCTTGAGCTGCCATAAGAACTGCACACTCTTGGTTGGTTTCCAGGCTTTAGCAATTTACACTAAGAACAACCTCTTGAAATTAGCAAAGCTGCTGATGCTCCCACCCGGAAGCGCATTGAGCACTTCAAGGGTGAAGACCTCAAAGTGAAAATAGAATACACTTGAATGCAGTTGAGATCTTGAGCAAGCACATGCAAACTTGAATGCATCAATGTGGTCGTTGGGGTCTAACAACCCCTTGTAAGCTTCAAAGGTCGACAATTTAAATTTCTTCAGGGGCTCTACTCTATATATTTGGATGAAGAAAGTGTTCTTCGGTTGTCGTGGCTTTTCAGTGTGCCCTAAGCATTGCCTTTCCACATGTGTGAATCTTGCATTTTCTTTGCAATGTGAGTCGGAGGCACCCTCAAGACAGTGGTTCGCTCCCTGCCATTGTGCACTCTTGCCACCTCCTGTGGCTGGTGCTTTTCTTTTGAGGCCTGATTTTCTGCCAAGGCTGTGACATCCCTCAGAACTTCGGTGATCTGACCTAACATCTACTCCATGACCCGAGTCATCATCTCCTCCATTCTTCTCTACATACGCTCCATGTCGTCTTGTGGGGGATCCATGTTAACTACAACTCTTCGGTCATTCCCTTCTCTCTATGTCCGTTGTGTTCACATTCTTTTTGACAACATGGCTCCACCCTCACTGCACATTTTATGAAGTTGAATCAAAATCTGTCCAGAAGACACACTTAAATAATAAAGAGCCAGAGAACTAGAGGGAGAGAGGGAGAGAGAGCAATAACACAATATTATATAGTAAAATTGCATAACTTTTATTCACGAAATGGAACCCCCTATTTATAGGAATTGTTTAGTATACAATTACATATTGTACCCCTAAAGGTACGGAGGGGGTACCTTAGTCCGTACATAAATTTGGCCCGTGGGGCCCATGGATATGGTCAGTCGACCGTTATGTTGAGCGACCCTGAAGCCGAGCGGCTCTCAAACTAGGTGGCTCTGTTTAGGTTGGACAACTATTAGGTCGAGCAGCTACTTGTTGAAGGTCCACATCAATCACCTTGGAACTGGATGACTCATTTCTCTTTCCCGGTGTATCTTGATTGAAAGGCGATAGGCTCATCAGAGTGATTCTGGCCACTTAGACCCTTCAGGGGTGATTCCTTTCTTATTCGTTTGAGGCGCACCATCAATGCGGTAGAGGAGCTAGACATTTGAGCATGCAATCTTGGCTCACCATTAGTAGGCCCCGTGGGGTCATGCCACCTCTTTCGTCATCCATGAGATATATTTGTGATTCGTGCAGACACATTTTGATGTACATTAATCCAAAATTTCTAATCATTGCTTGGTTTGTTTGTTTCGATTCGTGATGTAAGCAAAAATTCGGTTCAATTTTCAAACAATCAATCATATTAGAGCTAAATTCACAGCCATACATAGAAACACAATTATTTTGGTCGGTAAACTAACCTTCCGGTAATCTTAGCCTATAACATCAGCTCTGATGCATCACTCACCGGACCCATAAGCCCACAAATTTCAAATTTTCTGACTCGGAAAACCGAAAGGGCACGAATCCACCGGTCCGTAATTTTGAAAGAATCTTAGACCCTTTTACGTAAATTCGTCTGACGGTTCTCAGTTCCCACTCTCGCCTCCAGGCTGTCCACGCAACCTTTTACAGCCTGTCATCAGCCCCATCAACCCATTTATATACCATCCGCCCCCCTTTCCCTCCTCATTACCGCCCCCCCAAAATTTCCATCCTCTGCCCCTAATATCTCCTGCCGGACTGCGATCGCCGGAATATTCTATTGGCTGCAATGGGGGTTTGCGCTTCCTGCGAGGCGACATCGGTGGCACCGATTACGACGTTGAAGCTTGTTCTGTTTAACGGCGAGCTGCGAGAGTTCGCGTGTCCGGTGAAGGCGGCGCACGCGCTGCAGAAGGACGCAGAGTTCTTCGTTTGTGATGCCGATGAGATGGAGGTCGGCGGATTTCTGTCGGCGGTACCTGACGACATGGAGCTCCGGCTAGGTCAGATCTACTTCGTGCTGCCCAGATCGATGCTTCGGCAACCCTTACAGGGTGCTGACCTCGCGGCTCTTGCTGTGAAGGCTAGCGCGGCGCTTGTGAAAGCATCGCCGGGCGGGGAGACGCCGCTGGTGTTCTCGGAGACTCTTCGATGCGAATCGGCTGAAACGACGATGCCGAGGAGGAGTAGGAGGAAGCGGAGCGGTGGATCTGGGCTGAGTTTTGAGTCGAATCTGAGTTCGATTGTGGAATGAGAAAGATTGAGTTGTTGTTTTAGAGGAAATAGGATCGCCCGAATACCGTTGCTGGAATCGGCCGAGGAACGGGAATGCGAGCTGATTTGATGAAATGAAAGCAGCCGGATGCATGATCGGATTGTTTATAGTAACGCCGTTTCGCCAGGCGGCGAGCGGCCGCGCCGCCTTCGTTCTCGTATTGCTCTTGTAAATTAGGGGATTTATTATGTTCTTGGAATCAAAAAACTGAATATTGAGCCAGAAAATGGAAGGAATGGAGATTTTGGACCATTTTGTCGCTTCTTTGCTTTGCTATTTTTTCTTAAAATGATGAAAAATTGTTGTGATTATTTTAAATTATTTTATTTTTAAAAAATTAGATTATATTTTTCTTTTTGGGATAGCTTCTAATTTTCTGCCACATAAATTTCTTAAAAGTAATAAAAAAAATAAGTTCCTCTAAAAAATAATGTCCAAAATAAAACCTATGATATATGTGTATTATTGGAGCAAAATTATAGAAAATACATTTATTTATTAGTTTGAAATAACGAATCAATTTTTATTTCGAAGGTTTTAATTTTTGGATAAATTTTAATTTTTATTAAATCAAAAAGTCATACTATTGGCTTTGAAAAATTAAAATCATTTTAATTGAGGGGTCCATTATAGCTTGTATTATTTCATTAATCATGCGGTTTATTTTGAGGGAGAAAAAGTTGGGGAGAAGAATAATTGGCAATTGAAATAATTTCATATTTAATAATGTTGTTAGATAAATTAGGTTAGTTTACGGTGTATTATCACATCGAGGCAGTATGAATCATCATATCAAGGTGGTACGAATGATCACACCAAGGCCTGTAGCTCAGATGTCTCAGAGCCGGTCGGGGGAGTCAAATCAAACCATTCAGATTATCAACACTCAAAACTTGAAGGTCGTTGCAAAATACTAATGAGTCACCCTACCATATTACGAGCCAACTGAACTCAAGGTCGAACAAAGGACATTTGTATAACTGGTCGAGCGAAAGATATCCATTGATTGGGGAAAAGAGGACCAAGAAACTGCGATAGAAACACATGTGAAGGCGGACAAGAAGACCACATACCATCATCGCATGGTTTGTTCGGCTAAAAGAATGAATGGGAGCAAATCTAGCAAGTGAGAGGTCACGCCGTTAGTAAAAAGTTTGTTTGTATAATGTATAATATAAATTATTTTAGTATCTATGAGTTCTTTTGTATAGGAAGAGGACATAAAGATAATTGCATATATAGAGTACCTCCCATACCAATAAATCTGGCACTCTTTCATGAAGAAAAAACTTTAGAGAATGTGTATTACTGTTCATTCCTTTATTTTACTTATCATATGTGTTCTATTTCTTGGGCATGATTATCAAACATTTGGGTTCAAAATCCTAAAAGTTGTGTGAATGTAGACTCATGCCTCCAATAAGAAGAGGAGCACAACACGGCGCTAGAACAACCGCCCGAGAAACACAACACAAACTATGGAGAAGGATACCAGGAGGGAGATGGTCCGATAAAAAGTAATAGGGATAAAAAAACAAGTAATACTCGAAATGAAAGAGCAAATGATAGGTGAAAGGAGCCCAAAACCCGCAAAGTCAAATCTCAAAAAGTGTGTTCGTGTTAGACTCGTT
>NEWO01000007.1:1567459-1584976 GCA_003013225.1 Phalaenopsis aphrodite
ATTTTACAGTTATACCACCCAACTAGGGGTGTAAACAAACCGAACACGAATGAACAGAGCTTGTGTTCGTGTTCGGTTCGTTTGAAATTTAGTTTGTTTGAAATAAGCTCGTGTTCGAAATTGTTCGTGAAGTTAATATTCGTGTTTGTTTCTTAACGAACAAGCCGAACACGAGTAGTTAGCGAACGACGAGCCAGTTTGACATCCCTAATATTAATATATATAAATAATACATTATATTAATTATATAACTTATATTATATAAATGTATATTAATATATTATTATTATTAATTTAATATATATTATAATATATAAAATTTAATTTTCTTTAAATATCATAAATTTTTATATATAATTATTTTAAATTATTTTATATTTCGAACAATAACGAGTCTAACACGAACGAACGCATCACTATTCGTGTTTGGTTCGTTTAACTAACCGAATGAAAAAAAAAAATATTCACGTTCGTCTCGTTTACTTATCGAACTAATCGAACACGAAATCGTTGACGAACCAAACATGAAGTATTCACGAACAACGAGCTTTTTTTACGGCCCTACACCCAAATCTTTTATATCAAATAAAAACCCTGATACATTAAAATTTACAAAGCAAAATAGACATTTCATGCATATATAAAATAGCGCATATATATATATATATATATATATATATATATGAGAATGATTGCGCATCAATTGCCAGCTAGCTTTTATAGACTGACTAACTGGTCTTCAAACCACGAGATTATGGTGGGAAACCAGGGCCAATATTGCAATTTATAAAAATGATCAAGCAATTAAATATGGCCAACTTGTTGACATATATTATTGCAGCCAGCTAACTAAAACAAAATTAATTTAAGATAAACACGCATCATTTTGTTGCTAATCTCCAGTCTTGATTATAGTTTAAGCAAAGCCTGCTAACAGTTGTAGTGTAGTGGAAAGCTCTAGCACAAAACATTATAATTTACATGTAAATCATGCAATTACATACATACCATACAATTATTATGTATTTTGGTTATGAAATATCTAAACTCTGATGTTCATATTTATAACATTCGAAGTAAGAAATACAACTATTAAAGCTTAACCACCACTTTCAAACTGTCGTTGCTTGGTCATGACCATCACACAATTGGTCTGCCGTCACCATTTCCCAACCATTATCATCACCTTACCGCCACGACTGCCAGACCACTGCTCTTTGGCTTCCGTCACCATCAGACCACTAATGCGTAGCTGCTGCCGTTGAGCCGCCATCATCGTTGGATGACCGTCGCCGCTTCCTGACCATCGCTAACCAACTGCAATCACCAGCCTCTTCTCGGTCGCCACTGTCGAACCCCAACCACTGTCAGACCACCACTGGTCCGCCACCGTCGGAGCACTACTGTCTGATTACCACAGTACCACCGTCGGAGCATCAATCTTTGTTGAATGATGAATTCATAATCATTCGATGACTCGTGAAATGATATCCATAATGAACAATACTAAAGTGAGCAGGAGCTTCTAATTGTGTAACATTATTATTATTATTATCCATTTCTCATTCTTATAAGTTTAATAACCTCTGAAAACCCTCTCTCTCTTTTATTAATGTAATGGTAATTCTCTGTAAGTGGGACTCTTGGCGGTGACCATGTTGTATGTATATGCTTATTTGAAAGTCGACTATTATTGAGTACAGTGATGCCTTGCTTGGTGGTTAAGCTTTGGTCAAATTAAATGTTAATGTGTGAATAAATTGACTAGTGTTAGCAGTGGTGTGGAGAAGTGCAAACGAAGTCATTGGTCATTGGCATGAATGTCAACTGTAGCAGACAAATTTGCTGGCATCAGCAGACATTAACATTTGTGTCTAAGGGTGTGGTTGGGGTGGCTGATGATTTTTCAAGAAACTGTTATAAAGAAGATGCAGCTTTTTAGAAGTTGTCAGAAAGCTGCTGATAAGGAAGCAACGTCTCTTAAGGAGATCTACTTTGTTGTTGTTGTTTATGTTGAGAAAGAATGTTTTGACTTTATATATATAATATATTGAAATAAATATATTTTTGAGAATATTCAGAGCTAAATAACAGAAGCAGGCGTACCGATAAACAAAAATAACAGTTCAGTCCTAAATACTCTAATACATAAAAAAAAATGATTAGCTATTTGAAACTAGCAACTACAATAATGAGGACAACAATGATAATCAACGGGCCTAGAGTGATATTTGGGTTGAAATCCAGATGATCAAGTCTTGGGAACAATCTCCACTCCATCCCTGAATCTCTCCTCGACTGATCACGATATAGAGGGACCTCGTCAGTGTCATCAACCCAACTGAAGTAGTCGCAATCTGCAGGGGTCCTGCTTACAAGACAAGAATAAAATCTTTCCCCATGCCTTCCCTTTTAGACTGGTACAGAACACACCAATCACCACAATAATAAAGAGGAACTTTTGAAGTGTTTGATGATCTTGAGCTCATATTTCATGTTATTATAATACAATATTATTCTAATTAAGAAAATTATGTTGATGCAATAATCGAGAAATTCTAAAAAATATATAAGCAATCTTAAAATTAAGAATTAAAGTTTATCGGTGCACAAAAAAAGAAAGGTACAACACAACTTTTTATTTATATTTTGAAAAACTACATCGAGAAAAAAAGCAACAAATAACTATGTTTCTAACAGGGTCCCATCCTAAACTAGTGGCTCCTCAATTTAGCTTCTTCCACAACTTCAGTTCTTCTTAATTTGATCTCATTTATTTTTCAATTGAGTTTTGTTGTACAATCTACAGGTTCTTTCTTGAATGAGTTTCGTTATATTTTGCCTACATTTCTTATTAAAATGTGTGGTTGGTATATTGTAATTTTCTACCCCTTTCAAGCATAAATCACATAAAATTATCTCCGTCTCTCTATCCCAAATAGTGGATATCTCGCCTTATCTAAGTAAGAAAAAAAAAGTATCAACATGATTGACATGTAAAACAACAATACATGAACCTAAAACAAGATTATGTGAAATAAAAAGTAAAAGTAATGCTCATAATCAATTCATGGATATAAAAAATAGCTCCATCTAGATCACCAATTGTGTTATCCAAACATAAAGACCATATAGCATTCATGTCAAATTAGCATGATTGTTTTTTTTTTTTTCATATTCACAATTGATAATCGGTTGAGATTTTTATTACGTGTTTTCCATCATCGCTCTACTAACCATTTCACAAGAAATGTGAAATGTGCCCACCAAATTTTCTTCTGAAAGCATCACCGTAAACGAAAACCAAGCAACCAACGGATCCATAAAAAATCTGAAGTAATAAGATCATATAAATCTCGAGAATTATTTTCGATAAGTTAATAGCGTCCACTTCACCTCAACATATCTCTCTTTAGATAGATATATGAGCACGAGTTCAATTTATCTGATAGATTATGTTGGGTGAATCGTCTGCTCTTGCTTCCTCTTAAGTGTAGAGAAGTTTTTTTAGTTTTCTTATGGTAAAACATTTATAAATAGAATTGAATATGTTTCGTTGCATATTTGAAGTTTGCATGACAGATGAACACTAGTTATCATACAAACTTCAAATATGCGGTAAATCATATGCAATTTTATTTATAAAGTCTCTGCAGAAGACAACTAAAAGAAAGAAACAGTGCTCAACATTCTTCCCCAAAATGTTACTCCACACTGATGAGGCAAGAGCAAACAATTTGATCATCAAAATTTGTCAGAAAAACTGAAAATTAGTGTTTATATATCTATCTAAAGAAAATAAACCAACAAAAAACTGAAATAAACATGTGAGCATTACCCATATATATTTCATCTCATTGTTTCTATTGATTGATCAAAACAAATAAATATTATGTTAACTTATCTATTTGGCAAACTTCAAATGTGCAGTAAAACATATGTAATTATATATGTAAAAGTCTGAGTAGAAGAAAAATAAAAAAGAAGCAGTACTCAAAAATCTCTCCCCTCCCTCCAAAATGTTACTCCACACTCACTAATAAAAAAGAAGCAGTGCTTATCTATCATGCAAACTTACAACTTTGCATGAAAACATATGCAATTCCATCTATAAAATTCTTGCATTAACTAAAAAAAGGATTTCTTAAAAAAATAGATGAACAAAACTCAAATATATCTAATTTCATATTTTCTAGTGGTTCATCAAGATAGTTATAGATGTTGCTAAATTGTCTATCATGCTAGCTTCAAATTTGTAACAATGCATATGCAATGTCATTTATAAAAATATTTCATATACTAAAAAAGTGAAGTAGTGCTCGTTCAACTCTTTATAGGAGGCAAGTGCAAGCAAATCGACCAACAAACATTGGTGCAAGCATATGTAGAATAAATCCACATAATTCTTAAAGAAATAGATGTACAATGCTTTTATATTTTCTATTCCATAGCTTCTACTGCTTGATTAGAATTAGTATAGATGTTGTTAACTAATATATCAGATAAACTTCTACTTTGCATGAAATCATATGCAAAAATTAAGCAATAAGAGAAGGAAAAACAAATAAGTGCTCAGAAATCATGTCCATCTATACATATGCATTTGAAAGAGGAAGTTATTCAACCATCAAACATCAATGAATACATATGCAAATCAAGAAACACAAAATTTCACAGAAAAAACAAGAAGCACAGATGTAAGTAACAAATGAACCACAAAAATATAAAATGTATAAAGGAGAAACTTCACCAGAATGTTGTAGTTAATCGACGACACTAAATAGAGGGGGTGAGCTGAACCAGGTTTCAACCCTAACCATACAAATGATATAGGAGGACAATGGTCACGGTATCTACGAGGATAGGGGGTGAGATTAACGGAAACCTGAAAAAACAGGGAAGTCAAAGGCACCGCGCAATGGAGCTCCAACCGCAGAAAACCCCTTCCCCCTTCCGTTTCGACATTCGACCTAATGTAGCCCCCGACCAGCGAAACACATGAAATAAAAGGATTCTCAAACGCGACTTCTCTTGCTCTGCAACCAAAAACAAAAAGCCACAAAAACGAGGTCCCAAATGGGTCCTAAATTAAAAGTTATGTATTCTTGTTAATGAACATTGTAGCTAAAGTTAAAGGCACGAAATCCTTATAGGCATTAACAGGAGTCAACAAAGAGTTGATCACCTCATCAATGCTATAAGCATCAATATTTAAGAGCAAAACATTAAAATATTCTTCAAATATATGAACCCCACAACACAAATCTCCCTTTATAGACTTCAAAATTTTGCCCTTAAATTAAGTTACTAGTAAAAATATTTAATAAACTATTACATAATTTATAAAAATTATTATCATTAATTCAATAATAAATCACCCCAAAATTATCATAAAATTCAATCTGCCACAAAAGATATTATTATAAAAATGAATTACATTTATATTTCAACAGAAATTTTGCCTTGGAAAGGTCATTCACCACATACTTTTTCCACATAAAAGGCACTTTGGGCTCAACTTTCTCACAAAAAAGACCATTTTTTTTGGGGTCATTTACATAAAATGAATCCAAATCTCACTAGTCCAATGACCATATCTTCCATTAGACTATGACTGATCAGCGTAGAACATAAAACCAACTAATTAACAAAGGGTAGCACACTTTTGCTCTCATAATGCAATTTCTAAAACTCTATGAAACCACCCAAATTATACATCAGTAAGAAACCTAGCACAAGCACCCAAAGCCTACACGCACAATCAAAGCAACAAGTAGCACACACAATGCAACTAATGTGTCTACTGCCAATTGTACTGATTTCGGTTCGGACCCATATTTGGGCCACGGTTGGCACCAGAAGCGCCGTAAGGACCACCTTGTGGATAGTTTCCGGCTGCCGCACCATAACCAGCACTACTACCGCCGCCGGTGCCCCTCGGTCCACCGGCACCCTGCATATTGCCCCCAGGATAAGGAGGGCCGCGGCCTTGTTGGGGATAGGGAGCACCGCTGTAACCCCCACCCTGGCCGCCTCTATTGGGATGGTTGGGATTGTAACCTCCAACGGGGTTACCTCCTGGAGGGTATCTGTTAGGACCGCCGGAAGGGCCGCGTGGCTTCCCATAGTGGTGGCTCGGACCAGCAGCCATCGGAGGCGGTGCATTATGGATGGGTTGACCGGGACCAGGCCACATTTGGGGATGAGGTTGACCGGTCTGTTGGATGGGAGGAAGACGGGCATGAGGCTGAGGGTGCTGAAGCTTCTGACGCTTCGCCATTTCTTCGTGCTGGCGTTGTTGCTGGCGCTTCTTCTTCGTCTGAAACTCATGGGAAGATTCGTACTTCGGAAGGCTGTTCAAGGTTGGATTGTGGGGTAATTTTTAGAAGGCATGAGCATCAAGGCGAGGAGAAATTGTTTGTTGAGACAGTGAAGGGTTTAAGGTTCACCTTTTTGGATCACATGGTAAGGGATCAGCCCAGAAATACTCTGCATCAAGTGCATCTTTTGCTGATATTCTCTGCAAATCAGAAGATGTGAGATTGAACTTTATACAGATAGCACAAGATGAATTATAAGATTCCATATGTAATGTCAGGGGATATAATCATGAAAACTGTCAAGAGACACGGAAATGTTCAGTTAATTGTTGGAAAAACTTGTGCTGGAAAGTTGTTCTAGATCTTTGTGAAGTATATTGATATTTATATAAATGTTCAATGATAATAAATGATCATAGAAATTATAAAATCAATCTTACTATGAAAGATAATTTTTAACTAGGAAGGGTGTGTAGAGAGCTATGTGACTGAAAAATTCACGCCATGGATTTTTCAGATCTTAGATTCAAAAGTTTTGTGATCAATTTTGATTATTTCCAAGGGGAATCAATCTGAATCTAACAAGATTTAAGAGTGTAGCAATAATTGTATCAGGCAAAGTACCAAAAAGCAAAGATAAAGCTCTATTGTTATGTCTCCAATTAGAACTATTAAAGACGCACAAGCTGTCTTAAAATGATAAATACATTAGAAGTTAGGGACATCTACATACAAACCACCCAATTCATATGTATTTACATATCAACACCTAAATTTTACTTTTTTTTTTGCATTAATAACAACCAAATCTTTCATCTCACATAAAAAATAGAATCATTTTGACTTTCGAAGAGTAAAATACGCCTTTTCATGTATAGGTAAGGTTGCATGCATGTAAAAATTAAAATTTAAATGAAAAATATGGTAATACATAGGAATTGAGTGATATGCATGTAAATCTTCCAAATTATAAATGCCAAAATACAGAATTATCCACTACTATTATCAGCAGCTCGTGTAGCCCACTTGGCAAAGAATGCAAAGTTCCTTTCTAATTTAGCTGCTTTAAGGGGTTGGTATAATTGCGATTTAGAACATATTTAGAAGTATAAACAACTTCTCGTAGTAAAGGAGGAAATTTAAATCTTATGCAATACCTGAGATGGATCGAGCATTAACATCCTCTCCAATAACTCCAAGGCATGACGGTCGAAACTGCAAAAAATCAATTATTTTGTAATATTGGAAAATAGAATGTAAAAGAGTAACATATAGTAGGATGTGAAAACTCTTCGCAATTATCAATGCTACAAAAACGACTAAGATAAGCAAATACGTAGAAGGGCCAACTTACTGCTTGAAAAGCTCCCTGACACGTCTCTTCGTTGGCCTTGAAGGCTTGAAGTTGTTATACCAAGGCATCTTAGTAACACCAGGCCAGTTCACCTCATCTGGAGTTCCACAGAGCTCAAAAATCTTTGTCAACTGTTCTGGCTGAAATATTGCGAGAAACAAGCAGTTAGTTTGATTCTCAACTCCACAATAGCCTAAAGTATGGGTGTCAATTTGGGTTTGGGTTAACCGAAACCAAAACTGCTTAGACTCAGACCCGACCCTTATGATTCGTTTAACATAAGGCATAAAAGCTATTCGAGTCAAATTTGGGTTGATTCTAAGTCAATTTAGGGTCGATTTTAAGTTGACGGATCGATTTCAAGGCAATTTGGGTTGGTAGGATGATCTCATTTTTGTAGCACAATTCGAACCCGACTTGAAAAATTAAACAAGTTAAAAATCCTAAACCCGAATTCAACCCAAAAACTATCAGGATAACTTGAACCAGAATTTTTCAAGCCTAGTTCGGGTCAATGTAGTTCAAGAAAAAAATGGTAGTGGAGACAATAGTTGGATCAATTGTAAAGTTGGAAATAAAATCATGAACAAAATAGAAAAAACTCCACTAAAAAAATCCTGCATGACAACTTACTGTAGATTGCAGTCAATTGTTAAAGCTTGAATCTTTAATTCAGAACACCAAAAGAAAAAAAAAAGAACTTCACATGGAACACCAAGAACCATGAGTTAAATTTTATTACAATAATGCAATTTACAATGTTCTGCCCCAATACATCTTGCAGCAAGATGCGAGAAGAACAAATGTCTAGATCACAATCTCAGCCAACCCAGTTTGAAATGCAAACTTGTAAAGCAAATTAATAGATTAGCCTTTTAAAAAAAAACTTTTAAGAGGGATCTACTTTTGAATAACATTGTATGAAACGACAAGGACTAAAGACATTTGCAACACAGGTTCATTACTATTATTTTTTTATTCGGAGTTGCATAAAGCACCTTATCAACAATTAAAGACATTTGCAAGTTAGGACATGTATGCAACCTAGGACACAAAAGTAACAGCTCTACTCCGATTTCCAGAAAACAGTGAACCCCACTTGTAATTAGGTCCTGCATGTAGGTGCATGGCCGTGAAAGGCATAGTTTGCATTAAAAAAATGAAGAGAAAAAAAAATTTATGATCATTTAAATCAACGGTGCAAGAAAATTTGTTCACCCTCAAGCTTGTTCAATCAAGAAAAAAACTTTCAATTTAAATAATATTTCAATAGATCAACACCATTAGATTTATCACAAAGATTGTTTCAATATATGAAAATAAACAAACACCAAAATTCAGTTGCAGAGAGGGAGAAAATTTTTATCTCAAACTTTGAGGAGCAAAGCTTAATTTAAGAGTGAAGTTTTCTTTGAATGCCTAATTACAAAAGATTGCTTTCCAAACCAGGCCCACGGCCGATGCTAGTTAAAAATAATATTGCAGTACATCCTCATTAAAAAATAGAAAGTTTTAGCAGATGGAAGAAACAAGTATCAAATACAATGTCTAATACCATGGCAAAACTAAAATTTGAAGTGAGAGAGGGCAAATAGATTAACCCCAAACATAGAGGGAAAATCCTAAAAACCCAAATTTATAAATTTTTACATGATGAATTATCACATTATCAAACATGAGATATAGAAATAAAGGCTCTGACATACATACATGAAAGTAAGAAATGCTTTGCAAAAGACACCCTACCTCATTTTTCCCAGGTAAGATGGGCTTCCCATGTAAAAGCTCTGCAAAAATACAACCAACAGACCACATGTCTACAGCTGGACCATACTTGGTTGCTCCTAGCAGCAACTCCGGAGGCCTGTATTATAACCATAAAAAAAATAAAAAGTGAACATTAGAGTAGCTTGGTTCATGGAAAACTAACATGTAGTGTTGACATAATCGTTTTGGATGTTCAATGAGCGGACAAGGCACCAAAGTAAAAATAAAAGGTAGAAAGCAATGTTATCATTATTATCATTTGGGACAGTAAATGGTTGTAAACATTTTACCTATACCACAAAGTTATTACACGATTAGTTAAGTTGCCATTGTGATCACTAGAAAATGAGCGTGCAAGCCCAAAATCAGCCAGCTTTAGATTCCCCTCATTATCAATTAGTAAATTAGATCCTGCAGCAGATCCAAAAAACACAATTAAAGCAAAATAATGTCGTGCAATAATGATTTGCGCAACAAACCAAAAACATTAACCACCTTTGATGTCACGATGAAGCACCTGGTTAACATGACAATAATGTAGTCCAGTTAACAGCTGCCTCATGTAACACTACCATAATGAGAAACAAGGTTCAGTAAAATAAAATGAAGTGATACAATAAAATAAATCAATCACAAAAATTTTACCATACCTTTATTTGCGGTACGGTGAATCTCATGCCAGGACGATCTGCCAGCCCAGTTAGATCGTGATCCATATATTCGAAAACCATATAGATGCTTCCTTTGTATTTGTTCCCATCTGGACATGTCAATAAAATTAAACAGCCTTAGTAATGTTCTCATCAAAATAACCAATAATCATCGGCTAATTTCCATCAGTCTACAAAATAAACAAATAGCTAATAATTCAAATATTCATAGCTATATTATCCGATGATTTGCCATAAAACACACCTGGCTTTCCTTGTTCGTCTTTCTCTGGACCTGGTAACGTACAAAAATGTTACATGTAAGAGAAGAGCCAAAACCAAAACTACAAATCAATTGAAGATCGAACCTGGGGATGTCACAATCTCTTTCAGTTGGATGACATTCTGATGCTGCAGCTTCTTTAGGATCTTTATTTCTCGTATTGCCGTAATGGGAAACTGTATAAGTAATATATTGTTATGAATTTCTAAACTTTGATAGGGCCATTAGCCTAAGATATATTTGTTCAAGCCTGCAGCAAGGAAGATTAGAACCATACCCCTTCTCTTTCATTGTCCATCCTAATTTTCTTCAGCGCTACAATTTCTCCAGTTCTGATTTCTTTAGCCATGTATACTTGCCTGCAATTTCAGAAGCATGAGCCTCGGTATATTATGTATGAAGCACAAAATTAGAGAATAAATATTGCATACAAAGCATAGATTTAATAACATAAGCAAACTAACGTTAGTTTTGTAAATTAAGGAAGTCTAAACGATCAATAATATTTCAATTCAAATCTCTTTGAAATTCTAAATTGAAAAGCCTTCATAAACAAATTTGCAAAGCATAAACATGCTTGAGGTCCGGCTTCAAAAAGGGAAAAAAACCAATTCTTTAAAAGCGAAATAATTCGGCACCAGCGAGCTACTGCATACAGCAAATATAGAAAAAAAAAACTGGTCTTGTAGAACATAAGCGTGCATGACTCCCAAAAAAGTTGATAAGTTCCAGTTGAGTATGACTTTATTAATGATTAAAGAGTTACTTTTTCCAAAAAAAAACAAAAAACAAAAGGAACACCAACATATGCAAGCTAAAAGTCAACTCTGATAAGAGCACAGAAACAAAAAACCATGCATGGCAAGACTCAGCAGGAAATATGATCAATCTTCATTTTAGGGGTGTCAAAAATTGACCCGACACGGCACTTGATTTGAATTCAACTTGAAAAACCCGAATTCAAGTTGACCCGACAGGCTTGGGTCCAAAATCCAAACACATCATTTTTTTTTTTAGTTGGGTTTAGATTGATCTGCCAACCAGAAATTGAATCTAATCCGTCAAGTTCAATTTGATCCTAAACTTTCTCAAATTAACATGAACTTCACCCAAATAACTATTACACAGATATTAAAAGAGTTATGCGGTCGGTTTCGGGTCAGACGAGTTGAGAGTGGGTAAGGTTCGAGCTAAACTTATTGACCAATTTAATATTGTAACTGGCCTGCGTTGGGGCCCCTAATTCTTTTCTTTGAATCCAGGATACAATTATGCTCACAACATACAGAAAAAAAGTTAAACAAGAGAGCAGGGGAAATGGGAAGAACCACCACCAAGCCCAGAATGCCTAAACCTTCTATGGCGTTCACAGATATAACTGCATGCATAATACGAACACCCAAAAAAAAAAAATAATAATAAATAAAAAAATGTTGGTGTTGTAAATGCTTTTTTCAAAATGAGAACAAAAGCTAAATAAATATTGAAACAAAATAATAAGGATAGCAACAAAAAATTAATGAGAGGTCAACTAAACAGGTCAAGTAAATCCAATGCTTACAAAGGTAACAATGATGATGAACGAATGCATTTGCTATAAATAAAAGGGAAATCTACATATCAACCCCACAATTCTTATGAGTTTACATATCTAACACCTAAAGTTTGAAATTCACATTTATAACATCTTGGTGCTCAGCTTATGCAATTTAAGGCACATTTGACTTTTAAAAGTTAGCAAAGGTATTTTTGATGTGATGTTAAAGATTTGAGCATTATGAATGTAAATATTAAAGTTTAGGAGTTAGATGCGTAAATGCAAAAGAATTGTGAGGTATGTAAGTAAATGCCTCTAAATAAAAATAAAATCCAATGACCAGCCAATGGATGAATTAATAAACATTTATTCTCATCCAAATCTAGAGGAAGAAGAACAAGTATACAAAAAATGAGAAGGCATTGAGATTATCCAACTAACCCATAAGTCCCTTCACCAATCTGCTCCAATTTCTCAAAGCAATCCACACCACGAGAACCCCAAGAGGGGGACTCATCAAGATTTAGCTGTCCAGAAGCAGCCACAGCCATCCAATAGACTATCCAAGTGCTGCATATTCATCAAGCAAATATAATATCATGAGAAATGTGGGAAAGATATTAGCGTCGAAACATAAGAAACACGAGACCATAAATGTATTATTTTCGAAGCAGCTTCATGTTTGAATGAAAAAAAAAGAAAGTAAAACAAATTAAATAACTGCATTCTGAAACTTGCTCGTTTAATCCTCTACATTTAACTATACATGAATGAACAAAAAAGAAAAGAGAGTAGCACAGACACTTAGTAGAAAAACCAATAGAATTCGAGCTAACAAAAAACACTACCAACCACCACAGTAAGAATGACAGTTAATATATGATAAATACACATGAATGATACAGATAAAGTTGGAAAAAAAAAAAACTATAGAAATTTTCAAGCGTTCCAAGCCTAATTGAGAAGAGTATATTTGATATCTATCTCAATGTGTAGTATTATAATTCAATATACCCTTAGGATCCTAAGTCCAAAGGGATAGCATCAAGCAAGGACCAAAACAAAAAAAAAATTGAAAAATAAAACCAATAAATGGACCATATAAACATATAGATGCATGTGCTATCTACTAAAAACTAACTAAAAACTATAAGATAACCTAAATCATATTAATTATACCATAACTTTAATTCCTTAATCTTTCTTGATTACAAAATAATTAACTCATGAAATAGATTAATTAATTCTTTGTCAATGCAATAGTAGTTGGTATTAAATCTAGTCGAATAGTTCTTAAGAAGGTGTTGTTCAATGAAACTGAAGACTCAGTAATGCACTGGAAGCTGCGCTCCAGGCAAACCTAAAGCATTAACATAAAAAAAAAAAAAACCGAAACAAAATGAAAGGAAATCATTATGGCTGTAGGATTAAAAATCACTAGCCAAAACACATGATTTAATCACTGTAAGTAAACATTCTCGACAAATCTCACCTGTTAAACGGTGAGGAGGAATTATTTCCGGATCAGGAGGCAGCGATAGGCGTGGATGTATGTTGACTCCAGCGGCTTCGACGGAAGAAGGCGGCAGCCGCGTCAATTGCAGAAAATGATTTAACGAAGGATCAAGATCAAGAAGGAAGTTGGATGATATGAGTGAGGCGGCTGGCCACTGAAACTACTGCATTGAATAGAACGAAATGATCAATCTTCCGCCTTGATGGAAAAGGAGAAAAATGCGAATAGAAGGAGAACGGCGGCACCGGCGCTCAAGGCGGACGGGCCGCGAGGGCTTCGTGAAACTGCTTAAATTAGGAGCCCTGCCCTTACTTTTTCTTAAAACAAGAATCAAATAACCAGAATTAAAGGTCTGTTTTAACCTAAACCCTGCCAAACAGCCAAAAAGACATCTTTATTCCGCCGTTTTGCCGTAAATCCAGGATTTAGAAAATCCCCAATGGAAGACAGATTAACCGATTTAGTGAAGCTGAAGGGAGCGAAGGAGTTTGGGATGAAGTGGAGAAAGATGAGGGTTACCTTCCTCGCTGGTTTCGGGTAGAAGCTGAGCGTAAGGAGAAGAAAGATGGGAGTTTCCGAGGACTTTGTATGCTTCAATCCCCGCGTTGCCTTCCCAGCTAGCTCTACTCGCAACTGTATCGCGATGGATCGGTAAGAAAATGAAAGGCGATTGTTCTGGGCTATAAACCAAGAGAGGGGAAGGACGCAGGCGAGGGTTTCGAGCACGAGGTTGGGGGAGATAGATTTGGGGATTTAAATTAAATGTTTTAACTTAATTTTGATTAATTTGCAATTACCAAACATTTTCTTATTTAATTATTCACTAAATCCGAAATTTTAATTAAAACTTGCACCCATAGAGCCCGTTTATTTGTATCACTGAGCTGTCAAAAGGGCTAGTTGTTCGTGAACAACTATTGTTCGGCTTGTTAAGAAGCTCGTTCGACTCATTTGCTAAGTTAACGAGTTGAATATGAACAACACGAACAAACATAAACAAAGATTTGTTCGTTCGTGTTAGGACTCGTTTTGAACAATGATTTTTGTCATGATTCTTAGGTTATTGCTTGTGTGCTCCAAAAATTTAAAAATGGCCTCTAAAATTGAGAAAGAGATGAGGAAATTTTATTGCGAGCAGTGGTGAAACAAAGAGGTGGGAGTGTTGATGGCGACATTCACCCGTCTAGATTCTTAATAACTGTGTAATATCATATTATACATTAAAAAATTATCCCCACTGAAGTTTAACACTGTCATTGTCAGTACCAAATCCAGATGTGAAAAATAGAGGATTGTGTTAGGTAATCGACAACCAACGTAAAACCTGTTAAAAAATCATAACAAGAATCATTTTAATCATTGTGTAAGTGATAGAGCATCCCATGGAAGTGACGCGTTGTATGGTTTAAATACAATGAAAAGTGTGCAAAGACCGCTACACCGGCACCCAGTTATAATTTCAAATAAGCAATGGTTCTCACATCACAGACGAATGTAGATAAACAAACTTGCTCATGAAATTAATATTAAGATAGGATCTTGGGCTATAGATACTCATATTGTTAAATTAATAGAATCAGTTGATATTATGATTCATAGAAAGATAAATTTCTTTAGATCTTTTCTAAATAGGGCACAATGGAGAAAAATGTTTCATGTAGCCGACCCCGCTTAGTGGGATAAAGGTTTTGTTGTTATTGTTGTTGTTGTTGTTGAAGTAGGCCGACTCCCCTAAAGCTATGGTGAATGAAATGAGTTGTAAGCTTTATTTATCCAAGAATATCTTACACATATATTATAGTTGACATTGACAGTTTTATCAAAAAAAATTTATTCCAGTTTGTCAATTTTTCATTTATTTTCAACTATGAAGATTGTCAAGATAATAATAAGAAATAAAATGAAAGAAAATTTTTATAAGGGCTGAGTGAAAATATAATGAAAGTGATATTAGATTGAGTTTTGAAAAACAATAAATGATTAATGATTTCAATCTCATTAAGAAGCATAAAACACATTTAATTATTCCTCTTTAGATTTTAATTATAGATTTTAATTTAAGTCATTTTAAAAAGTTTTAAGTTTGAAGAATTTATTTTGTTTTATTTTAGGATAAACTTTTCTGGTTGTGATATGCAATTAGTGTTCGTAATTGAGGAATGATAAAAAATGATATTTAATTGCACTTCTTCATTCAAATATTTAAAAATAGATAGTCATGTCAGCCACAATCACTATTAAGAAGAAAATATGTCTAGCCCAATGGGAGCTCAATCCTGTCCACTACGGTTCATTTAAGAAAAATAATCAGACTAAAGTGTGAGACTTGCAACCTTACATTGGAGGAAAGAAGACCAATTTGATAATGTGAAGAATGACAATATTTATCAATTTGATATTTAAAAATAAGAATTCGGTAAAGATCTGGAATACTTGCACATTCCCTGAGGTAAAATCTTATTTCTAGTATTAACATGCAATTAACCTGCACAACAAGACACGCAAGATTAAGAAACTTGGGGCAAGTGATAGAGCACATGTAGGCATTTAAAGCTTATGATTTTAAATTAAATTTTAGAAAAAAATTGTTGCTATTTGAATAAATGTGTTACCATTGAAAATGTGTGAAAATATTTCATTTAAGTCTTTTAGTTTCTCTATATGTCTACTAATACAGAGAGGTTGTTGATTCGGTGGTGAGAAATGATAAACAAAATATTGATTTTGCATTCAAAAACAAGAATTTGATTTCTTGCATTTAACCTCCAACTTATCAAATTTTGGGTTCTCATTGAAGCTTTGTTAAGCTTGTGAGCTAGCGATTAATCTCATTAAAAGTTTATCATATATTTTATTCTAATAGTAGAATGGACTTATGAATTAACCATTTCAATTTGGTTGCTTAATCACTTTTTTGGCGTACGAGTTTCACCATGCCGTGAAAAACATGCAATACTCGATTAAGAAATTAGATCTAGAGAAAAACCTCGTATACTTCTGAGAGATTAACCTTCGACTGGTAGAAATAAACAAATTTTGAGGCCCACGCTTTTTTCTCTTTTCTTTCTCTCTCCTCCTTTATCGGGTAGGATTGGGCTGCCTACTGTGGAGCGGTGTGTCAGGGAGAGCAGGCCGGCTATAGGGAGAAGTGTAGCTTCCGGCAGGAGTACGTGGATTTGGTTGGCTATTACGTAGGAGTTTGTTGGCTTGGAATAAGCCAAAGAACCTAGGATTTAGGGTTTTGAAGAAGCGCCATGTTTCCATTCATGGGTGGAAGTAGAAAAATTATTCGGTCAATAGGAGAGAGTCTTGTTCCTTTGACTCAAGCGATATCAAGGCTTTTCAGAGACGCGTAATTCATGGATTGTTGACCAGGAATCTCAAGACGTGTTGGGTCTACTGCCTTCATGACCAAATAGACTTAGGGTTTATAGCTCAGAATGAGGGTCTGTGGTACCCAACTTGGCTACCTCTACCGAAAACGGAGAGAAATCATGCAAATACTTAAGAGAAAGAGAAACTCTCGGTTTTGAGCATAGAGAGCCGTTGGGGGTTGAAATATGTATGTATATATGAGAGCCTTCATATGTAGGGATTATGAGTATAGTTAGGATGTATTCTTGAATTTATTTAGATAAATACATCTAAAACACATCCTAAATACACCCACATCTGCACCTAGCCGTCAGAGTGTGAGAGCGGAATGAGGTTATGCTTTTAGGAGGCGAGATATTGAATGGATATATATATGTATATATATAGCTATTGAAGAGAGGGAGAGAGATGAGGAAAAATAATATTTATGGAAAGGAATGGTGGCCTGAAATTTGAATGTACGTTTTCCTTCCTTTTGCATGATAGGGGATGAATGTGGGGGGCCCTTTTTTTATTCGGTTTTAGCAAGGATTAATAGCGTGATGGGCAGAATAATGGAGGGCTTTTATGCAAAAGTTACATCTTCTTTTTGTGGTAATATTGAATGTGGTGATGCAAGTTTTGTATCACGATTTCAATAAGAACTTGTCAAGCATATAGCCATGCCCTTTTAGTAAAAAAAGTTAATTTAATACATGGGGGCCCTGCTTGTACA
>NEWO01000007.1:1585754-1615223 GCA_003013225.1 Phalaenopsis aphrodite
CTTTACCTACATGTTTTATGAATGAGCATTTATCACCATTGCTATTCCAAACATGAAATCCATCAATTGAAAAGGCATTAGATCCATGACATTCTCATGGCTTTGCAAAAAGAAAATATTGAAGACGATACGCACGATTTATTTTCAAAGATGGGAAAAAAAGATGGTCATGTCAATCAATATAATCGAGTATTTTCAATCAAAAAGTATTTAGAGGAGCCAATTGATATGATCATAAGATCCAATATAACCTAACTTCATCTCTTTGATGAGGTTCATAGCTCCAAATAGAGCTTCGAATGTCGAAAGCATACTCTAAAGATATGATATGGATTGATTAACTTTAGGAGCTCCATCACTAATTGGAAAGTTCTTTAATGGAGAGATATAAAAGTAAAGTTTAGGCGTTGGGTAACTGAATATAAAGGAATTGGGTGGCATGCATGTAAATGCCCCTACTATAATCTAACAAGTTCAAGTATTCAAAATTATCATAGTCAAAAAAAGATCGCGTGGTTGTGGTTCGTCAAAATGGGTGGTACGTGGGTAGTGTCGGATGTGTCTTTGCATGTGTCGAAGGTGAGACTGTGTTGGACCCAGCCCGGTCGACTTGAAGAGCTGCGGGCAGTAAGAAGGGCTATCTGGCCCTGAAGGATAGTGATAAGTTCATTCTTGGTTTGGACCCCTTGATGCATTGCGGGGACATCTTGAACCTCATGGGCTCATGATGTTCAGCGTCGTTGAGATCAAGCGTGGGGCTGTCAATGGTAGATCCTTGACCAGGAGTGGTCACCATCATAACATGGTGAGTTTCCATCTCAAAGTCATATAACTCCTCACCAAGCAGGTCATGCTCCTCGAAAAGGTTCTCTGGTAAATCAGAAAGATCCCCAGATAAATCATCCCTAGGATCGAACTCTGGCTCAATGCCCGAGACGGCTCCAAGACGTGATCAACAGGAAGGATGATTTTCTCTAGGATCAAATCCATAGCCTTTGAAGTCAGAGCTGGAGCTGCAAGAGATGCAGTAGCAGGAGCCTTACCCGCCGCTTTGGCAAGATCAGACGATAGTCCTTTTTTATGTACTTATTTTTGAATAAGTAAGGAGGGCATCAACAGGGGTATGCCACAAATTTCTCCTTCTGAGCAAAAGAAAAATCCATCTTGTTTCCACTTAAGGAAGAATAGTAATAAACCAACATATTCTTCTTTTTATTTCTCTTAAAAGTAGAGGTTACAACAGGTGGTGTTGGCAAAGCCGTCACAACAACACTAATAATAGGAATGGAAACAGACTCAGATACATCGGTCTTAAGTGCTACATCTGGAGCCCCTTGAGACCCCTGGGCGGGCTCAACGCCTACGCAATGGAAGGTAGGTACCTCGGCCTCACACCGGAACGACGGGCAAATGTACTTAAATAAGTTAATTAAAGTTTAATTTAAAATTTCAATGTCTAAAAAATCTAACAATTGAATCATTAACACGTATAGTAAAAAATAGCAATCTTGATTAATTACATCAAATGAGCTCAAGATCATTATATTATGATACCATTAAGATATTTAAATACTTAATAATTGAGCTACATTAATTAACACAATCCTTATGAGGAAGGGTTTGAGACTAAAATAATCATAATGCTACTCCAAAAAATTACAAATGGAACTTATTCTTTATATGAAATTGAACTACAATTGCATAGAGCTTAGCAATTCGAATAATCCTAAAGCTCTTTTAGATGATTGCCACTCAGAATCATTGCCCAACAAATGTTGACCAATGATCGCCATCTAAGGCTCTGTTTGTTTCGGCTTTCAAAACCGGCTTTTTCATAAAACGGCTTATTTTGGGCGCTCCGTTTCCTCGTCTCGGTTTAGAATCGCGGTGCGGTTTTAATAATCTCGCATGCTATGCCCATCCATTCGGGCTTCATGTGTAAAATGGTTTCATGGGTATTCAAATTGGATGTAGGCAATGGATATGTCTCTGTTGGATTCTCCATGTTCCTGGTTTGTAATGGATGAGTGGTTGAAAAAAAGCTTATAGTGGTGTTTGAAGTGGAAGAGAATTATTGATATGCAACTCAATTTTTTGTGTATTTACACATCTAACACCCATGCTTTGGTTTTTACATATATGCCACCTTCATAATGAATGAAAAGATGCATCTCACTTTTTTGTGGTATTTCTGATGCGATTTGAAAGGTTTGGGGGTTGCAAATATAAAAATAAAAAATAAAAGTTATGGTGTTAGATAGGTGAAGATATGCATAGAAAATGGTTGGTATGTAAAGATATATATAGGAAATGGGTGATTGGGTGGAATGTATGTAAACTCATCACTAAATGATGTCCCATAAGATGCTTTTTAAGACATCTTTTGGTCTTTAAGGTGTAATCAGTCCGAACATTGGCTTCTCTACTTGTACAAGTAAATTCCTGATTTGACTTTACTTGTTTGTGCCTCTTTTGCATTTTGGTAGTTACATTTTTTATTCAAGTCTCAATTTCTTTAGAGGGTTATGATGGGTCATTTGACCTAAGATGTTCTTTTGGATGATCTTCTTTATATGCGTCTCTACATGTGCAAATTTGGTATTAAGTGTTTATGGCAACTAAAATCTCCTGCATTATGGGTTTACTGCTTTGTTTTGATGACAGATTATTCACCTCCATGTGTTGACTCAGAAACTTGAGATTTTCTTATTCTAACATTTCGCTATCTTAATAGTTTTTTTTTAAAAAAGAACAAGGAAGCATTTGTTATAAGATTTGATTGGTGGCGCCTTTTGTAGAACTACAACAATTTCTTTTATTGATTATTTCTACCCGTGAAAATGTTTGTGGTTGCAGGTCTTACTGAATTTATGTCTGGCTTTGACGATTTATTATGATTATGTTAATGTTTACGTTAATTTGCTCTATGATGTTGTGAGTGAAAATAACTTGATAAATTGTCATTGAATTTATTTCACATATATAACTTTTAGAACCGTGTTTTTCAAATAACTTAAACTGAACTGTGTTTATATACCGATGGGTATTAAAGTCATTATGTCAATGTAACACTTTCATAATTGTGTAATTCAAACAGGCTAACTGTTTCTAAAACACAAGTTTTTGATAGCAGATTTTCAACAGCAGCTTCTGAAACTAGCTTTTCTACAGCTACAGCCGAAACAAACAAATACTTAATCTCCATTATCTAACTATCATCATACGACCATTATCATCTAACTATTACTATTTAACTATTATTGTCAACTACCATCTCTCAATCATCTTTCTCTTCTGCAAACATAACCATCTTTATTTTTCATCACTATTGTAGCTTAATTTATATCATAACAAAAAATTAGATAAGATAAAATGATTGATAAGTTCAAAACGACCCTTCCAAGACAATTATTGCTTAACTGAATGAATGAACAATGGGAAAAATTTAATAGAGTTCTAGTAATGGCGCAGCTCGTTTTAGAAAACTATGTAATTTAAGGAAAAATATTACATCAAAACTCCTAACATAGAGCCACATTCGGATTGAAATATTCAACTATGTTACAAGAATATTTCATCAACGTTATTTGTAAAAATGATATATTATTTGAGTATTACATGGTGTTATTCGATTATTTTGCGGTGTTATTGGAATATTCTATCGCGTTACTTGATTTGAGGGTGAAGTGTTATTGAAATATTCTCTTGCATTACTTGATTTGTGATTGTGTTATTCTAATAACATAATAGAAATTCAAATAACACGAAGAATATGCCAAATAACATAACCTCAAATCAAGTAATGCAATGAAAGATTCTAATAACACCGCAAAATATTTGAATAACATTATATAATACTGAAATAACACATCATTTTTACATATAACGCAGATTGAATAATCCCGTAACACAGTCAGATATTACGATCCGAACGTAGCTCTACTTTATGAATCCTCATCTAATATTTTTCCATAATTTAAAAGATATAATTATATCAATTAAAAATAATTATGTGCCACTTAAGTACATAACTATATTAAACTAAAACGATTCAGTTTATTATTCTCACTCATTTAAAGAGTGCATTATAAGGGAATAAATTCATAATTAATTCACTCATAACAAGGTATAAATATAAAAAAAAAGTATAAAACAGATTCATTTTTAATCAAAACCCTATTAATAATACACATTAAACAAAAAATCTACTCATTTTTTAAGTTCATAATTATTTAAATTCAAATTTAAAATTTTTATTTTAATTATTTAGAAAAAAAAATTAAAATTCAATGTTTATACTTTAGGAAGAAGATGAAATATTTTGAGAAGTGCATAATACTCGAATTAAAATATTTATTTGACAAGGAAAATCAATATACCTTGCCCACTTAAAATAAAAAAGTTTCACCAAACAAATTTGAAAACAAAAATAAAGGCCAACATTGTGTTTTAAAACGGAATCTTTTCCAAGGCACTGAAATTATAACTCAAAAGCTTCTTAAAGTCCACATCATCTCATTATTTGAGAACAACTTCTGTTCAGCTCATTCAACAACTCGTGTTCGATTCAATCGCTAAGCAAACGAGCTGAACACATAACTTTTTTCTGCACTCAGATGTATGAGAACCTCTAACTCCCATGCATGCAAATTTAGAATTAAATATGTTTCCATAAGAATTTAATCCAAATGACTATTAATACAACCTTGATTAGGCCTCAGATGGCAAGTTTATGCCTAAGAAACTTCATTTTTAAGGCCGCGTTAGTAATGCAACAGAGATTGAAACATACCGATATCAGAAACCTTACAGCGCATATACAGTACTTATATAGAGAATAGGGAACTTCTTGGATTTTGCAGCACCAGCAACAGTTGATGTCTACGGTTGGGGATGATGATGACTGATGTCTGCTCAGACGGTATAGGCTTGCTTGATGGTGTCTATGTCCAAGCCTTTGAGACGCACGACAGATTCCACGTGGCCTTTTAGTGTGTGGAGCTCTCTCAGCCTATAGAACAGTAATCGGAGTAAGAATCAGAGAAAGAAGCTGAAAAATGATGTGAAAAATAGTCGGGAGAGTTTATTTATTTACAATTTTGGAGGAGAGATGTGTCAAAATGATCTCGGTCTCTTTTCCAAGAGATCGTGTTAGTCCCCGAGTTTATAAAAATGTCAATTTAATCCCCACGTTCATTTTAGTATTAGATTAAAATATAGTTCCATAGAGGGCTATTTTAGCCCTCATTAAAATGTTTTGGGGACTAATATAGTACTTTTATAAACTATGAAATTAAAATGACCCGATGTAAATAATCAGGAGATTATTTTGGCACTTTACTCTGTTTGGGAGTTGGATTGTAATCCACAAATCCTCCTCAAAGTGCAGATTGAAGGAACATTATGTTAAAGATCAATAAAACCCAGCCTTTGCCATGCAATCTTTACTCTCTTTTTCACATTATCAAATTTAGAAAATAATATAGAAAACCATGATCAAGTTTCCTGAAGTATAAGCTAAGGATCTGTTGTTTGCTGCAGTTTTTTTATTATTTTGTTTTTCAAATTGCTACTGCATATTGTTGTTTTGCTGCTTTCAAGAAGTTGTAGTATTGATAGACCATAAAAAAAATTTATCATCCAGCACAGATCTCTAGACTTGATATGACTCAATATAATTTTTTTAATAAGGAATGTTCACACTTCAATTAAAAAGCATCCAGAACTCCGATTTTAGCAAATGATCGGCTCGACGAAAAGAATGTGAACACCAAAATTGGTCTAATACAAGTCAAATAAAGCCCAAATTGAGTAGTTAAGCCATTTTCAGAAGCTTCTAGTGCCAAATTGGAAGGTCAAACGAATTCCAAATCTACCAAGCTTATAGTCAAATTAAGTGTCTCGATAAGACAAATATAACGAGCCTTAGATCACTCAATTCCAACATAGTTGAAGCATTCAAATGTTCACGGAATGATCTCCTATTGAGGGGATCTATCTAGGACGTCTGGTGGAGTGATATGGATTCTTTTTTTTATTTGTCGGAAGGTCTCTCCCATACTATATCTAGAGCCCTAACCCTTCAGGAAATAAGCCACAAACCTTGAATCGGGGGAAGCTCGAGACTTGAAGTAGCTGAGGTTGTGTGTTTCGCGTTAAAGGTCCAGCATGAGTCACCCTCTCCTGCAACCGTAGCCATTGTCGACCACCATATGTTGCCTCCTGCTGATTACAACAAAATTTATTGCAGAATCATGACCTATGCTATGGAATCCTGGCTATGTATAGAGTAACGAAGCACCCTACATAACAATGTCATGATGCCCCGAAGATGATAAAACGCGTACCCCTAAAAATGTGCAACGACGAGTCCTGCATAAAGTGTGACTATGCACCTTCTCCCACCAAATCCTGGCTTAAGGACATTATTCAGCTCATGCGGCCCTCAATTTAGGCCGCTAGGTCTACGGACGTTATTTAGCTCATGCGGCTCTCAATTCTGACATCTATAGTTTACGGACGTTATTCAACTCATGCAACTCACAATTTCGACCTCTATAGTCTACGAACGTTATCTCAGCTCAAACAGCTCTCAATACCAACCTCTGCAGCCTACGAACATTATCAAAACTTATGAAGCTCTCAATTTCAGCCTCTGTGGCCTACAGACATTATCTCAGCTTATACAACTCTCAACTCCAATCTCTTAAGTTCAAGAACGTTATTTTATTACAACTCACGGAACTCCCAACTCCGGTCACTACGACCTACAGATATTATCTCAGATTCGGCATCTCCCAACTCCGACCTCTAATGACCTACAGATGTTACAACAGCTAGCCATTACGACCTATGTGAGCAACTACAACCTACGTGACTCATGGTTCCTGCAGCTCTTTACAATGACATCTATGGCCAACAAATGCTCCTGAAGCAAGCATCTACAACCCATACAACCAACTACTACCATGGCTTTCAAATACGACCTATACAACAAGCTGGCGTTATGGCCACCGTCTACAACATTCACGACTAACTACTGCCGCTATAGCAATCAACTACGGCTTTTGTGGCTCGTTACGACAATTATTATTGAAATGCCATTGTATATCAACTTTGTAATCTAATCTTCCTCAACTTGGAACAAGAATGGGTCTGTGTGCTCACCATTACACAATAATTTATTTCAACAGGGCTAAATCCTATGATTTTTTTTCTCTTTCAAGGATTT
Organism: Phalaenopsis aphrodite; assembly: GCA_003013225.1. NCBI lineage: Eukaryota > Viridiplantae > Streptophyta > Magnoliopsida > Asparagales > Orchidaceae > Phalaenopsis > Phalaenopsis aphrodite. The sequence continues at coordinate 1,592,986 of NEWO01000007.1, forward strand.
TCCATATAAAAATTTATGGTGTCTCTACCTGTCATTTTAATTAGCCGAATGTGTTGGTTCTTCGTCCAACACTAAGACACTAAATTATTACTCTACCGTCATGAATCTTCCGATACTTAAATCTTCCGATACTATTTAAGTATAAAGCTACTTTTGAGAGTCTGGTCTACTAAAGGATCATAGTTATAAGAAAATGTTGTACAAGTTTAAAACAATAATAAAATATTTAAGATACTCACGATAACATTAAAAAAAAGAAAAAAAGCTAAACTCAGACTCAACATTAATGAGATCTCTTACTCCAAAAAATCTCATGAAAAATCAACGAAGTTCAAACTTACCTTGCAATCTCAGCTCGTCTTCTTGCCTCTTCAGCCATTTGATTCAGATCAGTGAAACGGCTCCTATCAGTGGAGAACATTTTGGTCTCTGGAGGTTGAAGACCATGGAGTGTTCTCTGAGCATGCGCCCACTTGAGCTCCCTCGCCTCCTTTCCAAAATCCTTCTGTCTTGTGAACGCAATCTGCGGCGATAAATAGCACAAAGAATCAGAATTTTATACATAGCCTCATCTCTTATAAAAATTGTGAGTCAGAGTGTAGAAGATATTTACTCTCTGTTCAATAACAAGATCCCATGCTCTTCCACTTAATGCATAGCGCGTTATGAACTTTATAATGTCGAGGGGGAAGTAGAAGATGAGATTATAGAGCCAGATAACACCAGCCCATCCCCAACCAATCCCTTTGATGAAAGCAAATCCCCAGTTAGCATATACAGCAATCAAAGTAGCAATCTGCATGTAGATACTGTGGGTTATAAATGATTGAAAAGCGGATAGAAGTGAAAAAAATAAAATAAAATTTTGTGTACGCAGAACACTGAGTAAAATGACAAAATGGTCCTCTGATTGTTCACATGGGATCATTTCAATCCCAGAGTTTATAAAAGAGTCATTAGTCCCCAGAGTCTTTAACCTGAGGCTGAAATAATCATCCGTTGAGACTTTCAGCCATTATTAAAAGAGTGGGGACTAAATTGACTTTTAGGCTCTCAAACTAAAATAACCCACTGCAAATAGTCAGGAACTAATTTGCATAAAGATATGGCGGTTGTGAATAACTGAAATGCAACTAAAAGTGAAGAAAAAAAAATTTTCATGCACAAAACAAAAAACAAAGTGACAAAATAGTCCTGTGACTGTTTACATGGGGTAATTTTAGACCCAGAATATATAAGAAGTATCAAATTAATCACCAAACTTTTTAAATTGGAGCTGGAAGGAGACTATTTTAGCCAATATTAAAAGAATATGGAGACTAATTTGATAATTTTATAGACTCTAGGACTAAAATGACGTAATGTAAACAATCAGGGATCATTTTGACACATTTCTCAAAACACAGAAGATACCAGCTGGGCAATGATGAAAGCAGCCACGAGCAGAAGACCAGGTCTCTCGATAAATGACCAACTTCGAGATCTCGTCACGAATATAAGAGCCTGGCTTATTGTACTCACTTGGAGGTAGACGGCTGATGCTAGCATTCTGAAATCATCCTGATTTGTTTTCTCCAGGCTTTCAACGTGAAATATTCGCTTAAAGGTTATAATACAGAAAATATTAGAGCATGTGTTAGTATAAAGGCTTGAAAATTCTATTTCAATAACATTGTGGAAGTTCTAGTTTAGATGGATTCATTTTTTATTTTGGCTTTATATATTTATTATTATTTTTTTTACAAATATATTCAATACATGATGCAAATGAGATCTGAAGTTGATCATGTGAAATTTTATTGGGGTTCTAGCTGAATTTTGGTAAATGATAATAGTGTTTCGGTAAAATCTCATCCAAAATTTAGATTTTTGGGTGAAATTTTCTAGTTTTAGTGAAAGTACATGGTACTCAAATTGATGAAACAAAAAATTAGTTCGTTCTAGATCCATAAAAATCAATGACAAAATAAAATAAACAATTATAAGGTGTTAAGTTGTGGAGCCTCATTTTTTTCTTAATAGTCTTAATAGCAAAAAAATCACCCAACAGACTCCACTGCGTGTCAACCTTCACGCTATGATCAAGATGGGGGTTAAAGAAGGAGAGTAGAATCCCCAAGAAAAATACAATACTCGTGAGCTGTTTCATTGAGGGCTGGAATTTTAATGCATTTTTGGCCTGCCTTAGTTCTTACTTTATGAAGAAAAAGGCGATATCTTTATGTTAGATACGAGGAATAGGATTTCAATAACTTCTTACTCGAAATCATCATGAAATGTAAAGCAACACAAATAGGATATAACCATAATTCAGTGAACAGATATAAATTTGAACTGTCTCACCTAATTCTCGATAGTATGCACCAGGGAAAAAAGTAGATTAAGCTACAATGATTTTCTTTCTCAAAGAGATAAAAACCATATAAAGGTTGATTAATCAAAAAGCTAGAATCTTTGGTAACATACTGGAAAGAAGTCAGTTTTGTATGCAGCCCAGAAGAAAATGACTGTCATCATGGCCAAGTAACTTCCAAGGATAATTCCAGTTGTAAAAATTTCTGCAAGCTTCCAACTGTCAGGAAGAGGGGAAGGCTTCACCCTATCCTTCGATATCGTCATGATGGTGCCTGGCAAAATATACAGAAGGGCAAAATTATAAAAAATTATTTACATACATAGCACTCAATTCCTATGCATTTACATATACAACACCTAAGCTTTGATTATTTACATTTCTACGACCTAAAAATTTCATATTACATCAAAAATACCACTATTTTAACTTTTAAAAAGTGAAATGCATGCATAGATAAAGTGGAATATATGCAAAAATTAAGGTTTTTGTGACGGATATGTAAATACATAAGAATGGAGTGGCATGAATGAAAATCTTCCAATCATAAGAAAAAGAGGCTTTATCCACAAAGATTATCACCACAAGGTAAAAATGCAACACGGATAAGAAAATGTAACTGGAAAGAAAGAGCATACCATCATTCAGGATTGCAATGATGAGGACCATAAATGGGGGGAAATCAAATTTCCAAATGAGGGCAAGTAGCATAAAACCAAGCTGTTCAAATCAACTAGTAGTTAGCAAAAAGAATATAACGTCCTTAAAAAGTACATGAATTTTGAGTCTATAAGTAAACAATTAAAGTAGCCAATGGGATAAGTTCACTACGCAAGCTTGAATGGTTCATGCATGAGGTTCAAATAACACCCTCTCCCTCTCCCCAACTCTCGTTAGGGAGGATGAAACAAATCGGGATGGAAATTGGGCAAAATATATAAAGTAGTTGGAAGCTGATAATTTAGCTCAGAAAAAGTGGTTCTTTTAGATTAGAGAAATTTACATACATACCACACAAAATTCTTATGTATTTACATATTTAACACCCAAAGTTTGATAGTTGCACTTTTAACACCTTGATATTATAAACATATGCATGAAAAGGTGTATTCCACTCTTAAAAAGAATGCTTAAGTTTTAGATGGGTAAATGCATGAGAATTATGTGGTATGTATGTAAATGCCCCTTTACATTATTGTTCTTATAGGTTTCTTGATTTATCAAGTTTCAAGGTCATATGACTCCTATGATCCCTCCACGGGTTGAGTGGGCTCTTGGTGCATAATCTTTGATAATGCTGAGAAGCAACATAGAACGAAGGGGTGGTTATGGGAAGCGCTCACTGCACCTACATTTTTACTGAAATATTTAATACTATATAGTATTCTGAAAAGTTTATCCCATAAACTTGAATACTTAATAATTTAGCATTAATTAAGTTTTTTACTTTTAATAATATTTTTATTAATTTTAAAAAATTTTAAGGAGATGAAAATCTTAATTTTTAATTTTGCCACCTTAAATTTTGGTTCCATCACTGCAGAAAAGTATCCTAAGGTGATGTAATGGCTAAAGTGGAATGCTCTCATGCGATAGAGAAACTATAAAGGTACAAGATACTTTGGATTTAGTCTCTCATGCATAAGCTTAAGTAATAAAGGCCTAAAGTAACTTAACAATCTCACCATCACATGAGATAATTTTGTATCAACTATCACGCAAATAGATAAAAAAAATGTTGGTGTAGAAATGCTAAATAGTTGGCTCTTAGTAATAGGCTTTTAATCTTTTGAATTGAAAATAAGTTTAACCACTATTATATCTATCTCAAATTTGATCCCTTCTTTGGTTTACCAAAAGAAAAATACCAGTAAAAAAAGCATACCACGATACGTATAGTGATCGACACAGCATAAATCTGCAAATAAAACAAATCAAACACTAACAATATGAACCAACAAAGTTCATCAAGAACATTAAAACAAAATAAAGCATCCCTCTATAAGAGCCAAAGAAACTCACAGTATAATTTTTCATCCTCTGAAAAATAGCACGGCTCGTTAAAACAGCGCTGATGATAACACTCAGACCAGGCTCAGTTAGAACAATGTCAGAAGCACTTCTAGCTGCATCAGTCGCATCGGCCACTGCTATTCCTATATCAGCTTTCTTCAAGGCTGGAGCATCATTAACTCCATCTCCAGTCATACCACATATATGCTTTTTTGCTTGTAAACGCTTAACAATCTCATATTTATGCTCTGAAATGTGCCAAATAAGTGTGAAGATTGCGAACCGAAATAGCAACAAAAAGCCCTTCAAGAGTAAAAAATGCACTAAAAACTCTTACACAAGATTAGAATTGACAAACATACCTGGGAAAACCCCAGCAAAACCATCAGCCTTTTCTATTAGTTCGTCAACAGGCAAAGCAGCAATGGACTCGTCCTTGGCATTGCCCAATAAAGCTGATGAGGGATACATATTGGTTCCCATACCCAAACGTCGACCAGTTTCCTTACCTATAGCCAACTGGTCCCCTGATATAAATTTTAAAATTCAACAATAGCACTTTTGGCTGACAAACTACGAAAATTACTGTAAAAAAGCATGAAAAAGTAAAATAAACCTTTTTTCTTTCATGTTCATGCAAACCTACATAATTCACGTGATATTGTTAAGCCTAATTACACTACAACATCAGCATGCCTACCTAATGCTTTTAATAAGTCAAAGAAGCTCACCTTCGTGTGAAGATTACCAATATGGAGGCATCCTAAACATTTCATATAAGGCAGCTCCTATAAATATAAATCTACAAGGGGCTTCAGTCACACTTGTATCATAATATATATATATATATATATATATATATATATATATATATATATATATATACTATTTATTTTAAATTCATCATGAGAAGACTACTTAATCCAATTGGCGTAAGTGAAAGCGAGAGTGGAGTTGCTTCAAAAAATGCAAAGGTTGATCCAATCTACTTTTAAAACTGGCTCAAAGATTTGACCAAGTTGGCCCGTCTAGATCCATTGCGCTCGAAATAAAACAAAAATAAACTCAATCTTATTTAACTAATGCAGATAGAAACGATAGAGAAAATAATTAAAATATAGTAAATATAACTTAAGGAACACTATAATTTTATCTCTCTAAATCAGATACAAATTCAAACAATATAACATTATTTCGATTAATATGTTCATAAATTTTAAGTACATTTTACAAAGAGCAGTGCTTATTTATGTCTGAAAGTAAAGTAGATTCGAATAAAATTACAATGTTACCTGAATACAATTGATCATGAAAAATATGATAAAATAAGAAATTTATACCATTTGGTTGGATTTTTTATATTGATAAAATAATAATCTTAAATCAATACTATCAGATAAGTACAATACATAATAGATTCTAAATAAAAACCCTCGGCCAGACCAAAAAAAATAAAAGAAAAAATTAATTGAAAATTAATATAAAGGGCCTGAATACAATAGTCAAGAAAAATATGATCAAATAATAAATTTATACCATTTGGTTTGATTTTTTTATAATGGATAAAATTACTTTAACTTAAAACTATCATATTAGAATGATACAGTATAGATTGTAAAATCAAAAGCCTCGACCAGACAAAAAGAAAAAAAAAAGTAAAAATTAGTATAAAGGTCAAATTGCACATTTGATTGGTGAATTCAAAAGTTAGACAGCTTTTGAAATCGCACTTATAGTAGAGATATGGCCCCCACTTAAATATATATCAATAGAAGTTCATTTACCTAAAAAAGAATATGAACAAGTATCTTCCTAACCTTTGTTACCGAATTTAGCTTCAAAAGAACATGAAGTAAATTAATTTAAGGTGCATTTGCTTCGGTTGTGGCTATAGAAAAGCTCAATTCAAAAACTATTACTGAAAATCTGCTGTTTAGAAACTGATGTTTCAAAAGCAACTGGTTTGTTTGAAAAACACAGTTTTGAAATTGTTGTTTATTGAGTAATATCTGTAATACCTTTCAGTATATAAACACAATTCCATTTGAAAACAAGTGGCATGTTAAATGTCATAAATGTAAAAACATAAATAGTAAAATCTACATAATACATCTATAAACCATTTGGAGGATAAACCAATTGTTAAACCAACAATATTGAAATCCGCTCTAGAAGCCATCCCAAGTAAATTAATATCTGAAATTGGGTTAACAGTGCAAATATTTTCGCCAGCAGAAATAACATTTTTCACCTGCTTTGCACCAAACCATTTTAGCTGTTCACAAATAGCCCTGCAATATGCTGTTTCGTGAATTTCACTTTTTTTTTTAACCACTTCTAAATGAAATTCTTAAAGTCTGGTCAGCCTTACAGAAAAAGCTATCTCAAGTCCATTCTTTTTAATGCTCAAACATTAAGCTCAGGTAAATGCACGACAGAAAAAATAAAAAAAACATATTTTTTGTGTTAGATCTGAAAATAAAGAAGAATCGTTGGGTATGTAATGCAAATTCTCAACCATATGCAATCACCCCCATAGATCTGATGATATAAACCGAGAAAAAAAAATTGCGAGAAGGCAAAAGAGCAGGATTCTTCTCCTCATCATCGCATTGAACAAAAAAAGAAAAAAAAAAGCCGTCTATAATGCCCATGGCTTTAGTGATAATGATGCAGATAATTCCCGCCGCAATTTCCATGTGATTTTAGGGGTGTATGGGATTAGCCTTGCACGTTGAGCACCTCTAGATGGGCTTAGATGTGGTCAGATCCTACAAATGGTGCTGTTCAGTTAATTTCAAATTTTCAATAAAATTGAAAAATAATTTAATTGGGATTGATTTTATCCATCCTTATCTACTGTTTAGGTTGTGGGTTGATTTGGGATATGTAATAAAAAAAATAACTAGAAATTCTTTCCTTTTTCTAGTTTCAACATTTGAAGTGCATGATTGAAGAGTCATCAATGTTTTTTCACCTACATTAGTTGGCCTTGATTGATATAGTGCTCTTGATTTTGATAAAAAAATAACACATCAAAAATCTAAATTGCAGAAACCAATTCCTTTTTCTAGTTGATTTTATATGATTGTCATTCCTTGCTGAAATTCTCAAACAATTTTGATCATTCCATTACCAGTTAGCTTTAAATTCATGTACTGATGGTCTATATTTAAAGAAAATTAGTTATTAGATTGAGTGATGACTTAGATCTATGAATCCTCAATTTTATTTGCATGAACAAATATTATAATAAATAATATTAATTGTATTAAAAATTACTATTTTCAAAGTGGTGTGAAATGTTACATGGAAAAAAAAAAACCTGTGATCATTTTGACATTAACACCTAAGTTGAGCGCCCTTCGAATTGTTTCAGCACTATCATGCCTAGGAGGGTCAAAAAGCGGCAACAGGCCAATGAACTGCCATGGACCACCTGAACTCTCTTTCCTGCCTTCTGGAACCTCCTGTACAACAAAACACGAAGAAGCTGTGAGCAAACTCATGGTGAAAACAAAAGAATATATATATATATATATATGTATGTATGTATGTATGTATCTTTTACTTGATATGCCACTGCTAGAGATCGCAGCCCACGCTCTGCAAATTTGTCAATCACAGAATGAACCCTTCGTTCTATTTCTGATTTGTTGTGTGCAAGATTCAATATCTGAAGCCCAAAATGAACATTTAAGACTACATTACTGAAAAAGAAGATTTACTCGCATACGATTCAACTCCTATGTAATTACATATCTAACACCTAAACTTTAATTTTTACATATATGCAACCTTATCTATGATTGAAAAGGTGTAATTTACTTTTTAGAAGTTAAAATAGTGGTATTTTTCGTGTGACATAAAAAATTTTGGTGGTATAGATGTAAAAAGAAAAGTTTAGATGTTAGATATGTAAATACACGAGAATTGGGAGGTATGTATGCAAATGCCCTACTGAAAAATAACAAATTGTAAAGCAGACTAAAATAGGGAAAAAGTGTAAAACAATATTAGTAGCACTACCATGTTACCTGTTCCGGAGCACCTTTGCTGACCCGATGAAGTTTTCCTTCGTTATCAATGTAAGTTAGAGCAGTCCTCTTATCCGTAGGATTGAAAGGCAAAAAATGAACTTCTTGGATATCAGACCGCGCCTTTGAGAAACAAAAAATTTTTTACAAACATGGACGGATACAAGAGGACAAGAATAAAAACAGTTTCAGAAATTTACCTCTTTTGGGTCAGCAAGCATTCCAACAATAGCAGTATCAATAGCATCTTGATTCTCAATTCTCGAGGCCCTTGCCGCCATTAGGATGACGGTATCACGAGTTACACCTTTGGTAAAAACCTGTGTAAATACAAGAATTACAAAGAGATCCATAAGATAGTAAGAGCAAATAAGCCAAGAGCAGAAAAGATTATCAATTTCAAATTCCCGAGTTTGACCTCTATCAGGTTTTTGTCAACCGTTAGCTTATTCAAAGTAAGAGTTCCAGTTTTGTCACTACAAAGCACATCCATGCCAGCCATTTCTTCAATAGCAGTCATTCTCTTGGTGATTGCTCCCTGAACACAATTTTTGGTAAAAATGGGGAAGAAAAGAAAAAAAATACATTTTCATCGCTTAATAGCCTACTAAAAGGCCAAAAGCAATTCAAGCATATGTTTGTTTTTTAAGGCATTTGCATAAATACCACAACTCTTATATATTTACAAATCAAACACCTAAACTTTCATTTTTACATACATATCACTCAAATTTTTCACATCACATAAAAAATACCACAATAGCTGACTTTTTAAAAGCGTAACGCACATTTCATGTACAAGATTTTAATACCAATGTGTTAAAAATGCAAATATCAAACTTTTGAGTGGGCGGGCACCGCATTTTGCATACGGGCCACCACATTCCTATGTATGTTCATATCTAACACCCAAACTATGTTTTTTACATTTACACAACTGAAAATTTTCAGATTACATCAAAAATATCATTATTTTAGCTTCTAATAAGTAAAATACACCTCCTGCATAGTTAAGGTGGCACATATGTAAAAACTGAAGTTTAGGTGTTAAATATGTAAATACATAAGAATTTAGTGGTTTTTTCAGTTCTAATTTTATGTTCGGAGATGAATATCACAATCGCTTACTTTTCAAAGCATAATGCAGATTTTATGTACAAGATTTTAATAACAATGAGTTATAAATGCAAATATCAAAGGGGTCAATTGCATTCTGGCCACCAAATTCTATTTACATATCTAACACCCAAACTATGTTTTTTACATTTACACCACCGGAAATTTTCAAATTACATCAAAATAATCATTATTTTAGCTCCTAAAAATTAGAATGCACCTCATGCATAGTTCAGGTAGCATATATGCATAAATTGAAGTTTAAGTGTTAGATATGTAAATACATAAGAATTGAGTGGTATGTATGTAAATCTTTATTTTTTTTCAGTTCTAATTTTAAGCTCGGAGATGAAGTCAAGCCAACCTGTTGCGATAATCGATGCGAACCGATCGCCATTGTTACAGACAAGACTGTGGGCATGGCTATAGGAATTCCTCCGATAAGTAGAACTAGAAGATTGTCGATTCCTGGACGATAAGCCCGACGCTGGATCGGGTACATGACAATAATCTCGGTAAACATACCCACAGCGATAGAACAGATACAGAAATTTCCAATAGCTGTTAAAACCTGCTCAACAAATAAAATCCAACAACAAAACGGCAAAATTAATAAAATAAAGGGAAATTTACATACATAGCAGACAATTCTTACGTATTTACATATCTCACACCTAAACTTTCATATTTACATACATAACATAGGTGGATTTCACTTTTAGAAAGTGATAAAAGCGCTATTTTGATGTGATATTAAAGAATAGTGTTAAGTGTGTAAATATGAAAGTTTAGGAGTGAGATATGTAAATACAAAAGAATTGTGTGCTATGTATGTAGATATGAGAGCCAAATTCATGCCTTTCCACTCACCTTTTGGAAGTGACCAACTTGGCTTGTACTGTCGACAAGATGTGCAGCCTTGCCAAAGAAGGTGTGAACTCCAGTAGCAATAACTAAAGCTTCGATCTCTCCTTGCTTGCATGTGGAACCAGAATACACACCATCACCAGGACCCTTGGTTACAGGCAGTGACTCGCCAGTAAGGGCAGACTACATATTTCACCCAAAAAATTCAAAGCAAAAGACAGTTGAGAGAATTAACAAATTGGGAAAAAAAAAGGAAAATTTACATACATACCACTTAATTACTATACATTTATGCACCTAACACCTAAACTTCAATTTTTACATATATATACCACCTTTCCTATGCATGAAATGGTGTATTTCACTTTTCAGAAGTTTAAAGGTGGCATTTTATATGATATGAAAGATTTGAGTGCTATAAATGTAAAAAACAAAACTTGGATGTTAAATATGTAAATGCATGAGAATTGAGTGGTATGTGCGTAAATGCCCTTAAAAACAATTCATAATTCTGCTCAAGAAAATAGAAAAATATCGAGCTGAAAACCTGATCAATTTTTAGCGGATCTCCATCAAGGAGTCGAGCATCTGCAGGAATAATATCTCCAAGCTTGATGCTGATAATATCGCCGGGTACCAAAATAGCAGCCTCCTCTTCACTCCACTTTCCATCCCTAAGCACCTACATCAACAAAACCGAAAAATTAAATCTAATAAATACAATAAATTTATGGGGTAATTACACACGGCACTTGAAACTATGCCATTTACAAAACTAGCACCATCTTTCATCTGTTTTTCTAATTTTCACTCAAATACGAAAATTTGTAACAAATTCTCAACCCATATTTTTCATTTTTATCAAATTCCCAATGGTTTCATCATAGCACATGTAAATAAAACAGTACGGTAGTTCAAAAAAATGACAATGGTGTTAATATTGTAAATAGCAAAGTTTTGAGTGTCATGCATGTAATTATTTTTATTGCTGCTTAAAGTTAACCATAAAAATCCTAGATTGCGTACATATCCTAAACTTTCCCAAGTTTAGATGGGAAAAAAAATCAGAAATTATAGTGAAAAACAGAAAGAGTGCTGAAGTGGAACCTTCGCTTTGGGAGCGAGTCGTGCCATGAGCGCCGCAGCAGCATTGCCTGCATTATTCTCCTCGATAAAGCTGATGGTTGAGTTGATCATAAGCAAAGTTATGATTCCCACAAAGTCCTGCCAATCTGGAGGCTTTCCCTGCTCAGGAAGAAATAGTTTTCTTTAATTTATTTATTTGGTTGATCCTAGCAATCGTGTAACCACAAAAGAAATTACAATAAAAAAGAACTGCAAGATTAGAATGGGAAATTTACATACATGCCACATAATCCGAAGTTTGATATTTACATTTACGCACCATTGTGTCATAAACCTATGCATGAAAATGTATATTTTACTTTTAAAAAGATAGTGATGGCAATATTTTTTTATTTGATGTTAGAAATTTGAGTGGTATGCATGTAAAAATGAATGTTTAGATGCTAAATATGTAAATACATAAGAATTGTGTAGTATGTAAGTAAATGCCTCAATTCAAATAGATTATAAAATAAATACTACATGATCCTAATAAATATTAAGCATATGTAACATACTAAAATGATAATATAATAACTACAATAACTATAACAATCATCCGCTCAACTCAAAACTCACCACACAAGAGCAAGAAACAACAAGAATTTATAGTATATTATGAACCGAGAGATGTAGGCCCTGTTTGGGAAGGTGTTGCCGCTGCAGTACAATGCCCCACTACGCCACGACAATGTTTGCACCAACATTGGGATGCTATTTGGAAAACGTGGTCCTAATCTTAGGGAGTTTTGGGACCTCTATTTTGTTGTTGCGATTAGCAATTTCAAGCTCTTCTCGTTTGACTCTCCCAATACTACCCACATCCCTCTCTCTCTCTCTCTCTCTCGTTGAGTCCCCTTGGTTTCGACCGGATCCCATGATTTCGATCTGATCCCCTTGGTACCAACATGATCCCCCTGGTTTGTAGCATTTTTTATTCTGTGATTTTTTTAGTTTTGATATGACCCATCTGGTATCAATGTGACCCCCATGGCATTTTTGGTTATGTGATTTACAGTGTTCTGATTTGATCCCCAAGTATCAATCGGATCACTGATTTTTGTGGTTGCTTGTATGGTTATTCGGTTGTGCGCTCCATGGTTTTGTTATTGTTTGCTCATGTTCATGAGTGATTTTTCATTTCTTTTAAGATGGAGGGTTTGATCGATTGGTTGTTGTTTTGGCTAGGAATGTGGGGTTTATTTTCTTAAATTCCTTGTATTTTCTTTCTCTATCGATTGTTGTTAAAAATGATATGAAATGGATACTATAATTCTTGATTTTTCCTATTTGATTTATGTTGTTTGGTTGTAATATCATAAGGCACAACCGTTATCAGAATTTCATGAAATTGTGCTCCCGAATGTTGGATTCATGTGAGGGAAATGACATATGTGGCTTTCGCTCTAGAAGTGAATCTCATTCTTTGTGAACTTCTAAAATTTATTTTTGTTGTTATGTTAGAATTACTGAAACTGTTGACTTATAGCTAATACATGCACATAACGATGTTAGCTTTTTCTTTCAGAAGAAGCTGCAGCATAGCAAATCTATTCAAACAGATATACTGATTCAACAACAACTGCTTTCTAAAAACAACTTATTCTAAAAGCAGCTTTGGAGTTGTTTATTGAAACAGTTATAGTTGCCCCAAACGCACTTTAGACCAAAATTTGTTTGACAATATTTTTGCAATTTTCAATATGAACCAATTTATGTTAGAATGACATGTTCTCAATGAATGCCAAGAACAATCGAGAGACTGGAGCTATGTTCGACCAATTGATGCTGAGACTAAAGACATACAAGCTATTGTCAACAAGTCAAGTTGATACTTGTCAAAGTTTTGAGAAATAGGTTGAATTCCGAATAGGCTCGATTGTCTTTTCCTTTTCTTTTCATTCCATTAAATAATAATCTTACAATCTATTTTAGGTACAAAATAAAGTGCATAATCTATTTTAGGTAGCTTAATAATACATATTCTTAATTTAAATATTCAGCTAAAAGAGAAATAAATCAGAATAAAGATATTGGAAATAAGGAATCTTTTAATTAAAGAAAACTCTTACTTTAGCTGTCTGATTTTCGTCCTTCCTGATTGACATCCCCCCTCAAATTGATGTTGACTGATCGGGAAGCATCAATTTGCTAACAAGAAACTGATGATACTGCCGGGACAAAAAATCCTCAATTCGTGAGTATCGAAGCCCAAGAGTGCCGAAGCCAAAATTTTGCTAAAGCCTAAGAATATCGAAACCTGAGAGTGTCGAAGCTTAAAAATGTCGAAGCTTAAAAATGTCGAAGCCCAAGAGTGTCGAAGCCCAATAGTGCCGAAGCCCGAGAGTGTCGAAACCTAAAAATGCCGAAGCCCGAGAGTATCAATCATGAGTAAATAAAGAGTTTCCTTCTTCACAATACTGTAAAGAAGGAAATATTATATTGGCATGAAATATTTCCTTTTAGCTGAATATTTAGATTAGACATATGTATTAATTAAATTACCTAGAATAGTTTATACAGAATATTATGTACCTAAAATAGATTGTACAGACAATTATTTATTGGAATGAAAGCAAAGGAAAAAACATTCAGCCTTTTTGTTCAAAATTTGATATGGTATCAGAGCTTGAATCGATCTGAATTCTTGTTGTTATTCTTGACTTTTGTTATCTTCGCCAGAAATAATGAAGGGAATCTTCGCCGGCATCTCATCCGCTTCCTCGCCAGGAGTGTTCATTCTTGTCTTTGTTTAAGTTCTGCGGCATTTTCTTTCACCTTCGTCCAAGTGCAAGGAAATCAACTGTCGAATCGCAATCCGCTTTGTCGCGATCCGTCTGCTCATCCGCCGATTCAGAGATCGGCTCAATCCAGTTTCTGCCGATTTCGCGATCCCGCGATCCCGACCCATCATCCGCCGATTCCGTGATCCCGTGATTTGTCTACTCATCTGTCAATTCCGAGATCGGCTCGATCCCGTCTCCGCCGATTCCGAGATCGGCTCGATCCCGAAAAGCAGTATCTTGACTGTGATTTTTTTTGTGGTTGATTTCAATCCACGAAAATTCTATTTAGAATGTTTTCTGAAATTCTAGCTATCATATTTACGAAAAAGAATTATGCCGCATGAGAATTTCAGCTTAGAATGTTCTTAAAAGGGAAGGAGCTTTGGGGGCATATTGATGGGACTTCTCCAGCTCCTACTGAGGCAAAAAATCTTGGTCAACGGGAAGCAAAGGAAGCTCAAATTGTTTCTTGGATTTTGGGATCTATTGAGGCTCATATGGTGAACAATTTACGATCCTTTGGCACCATTAAAGAAATGTGGAAATACTTGAAACACATTTACAGATAATTTTGCGAAGCGTTTCCAATTGGAACTTGACATAAGTAATTATAATCAGGGCAATCTTTCAATTGAATAATATTATTCTGACTTTCTAAATTTATAAAGCAAATATACTGGCATTATCTATGCTAAGATATCAATAGAGAACTTAGATAGTCTTCAGGCTATTCATGAAGAAAGTCGTCGTGATCAGTTTTTAGTGAAGCTCGGACCTGAATTTGAAATTACTCGAGCTGGGTTGCAGAACAAAGATCCGGTCCCTTGTTTTGATATTTGTTTTGGTGAATTACTACGCGAAGAACAAAGATTGGCGACACAAGTTGTTATTAGTACAACAGGTGGATCATCAGAAATAATTAATATGACATATGCTGCTCAGACCAAAGGGAGGGACCAGTAAAGTGTTACAGCTGCAAGAAATTTGGTCATATTGCACGAAATTATAAAAATAAGTATTGTAATTATTGCAAACAAAAGGGACATACCCTTACGGAGTGCCCTACACGACCCGAGAACTGCAAACCACAAGCACTTCATGCCATGGTATCTGAAACTCATAGTCCGGGCTCGACATCCACAGTTGCTGGCAATAATCAATCAGTTATCACACCATATATGGTTCAACAGATGATTCTCTCTGTCTTTTTCTGCTCTCGGCCTTCAAGGGAAAGGTAAAACTATTACTTCCGTCTCTTCTCCTTGGTTTGTTGATTCAAGCGCCACAAATCACATGACCGGCACAGCTAATTTATTGCATAACCAATGACCGTACACTGGTACTCAACATATTCAGGTTGCCGACGGAAATAATATTCTAATTACAACAGTTGGGAATATTAACTCCTCTTTCAGACATGTCTTGATTTCTCCTAAATTATCTACTAATTTACTTTCTGTTGGTCACATTGTGGATAATAACTGTGACGTACATTTTTTTCGTGATGGTTGTACTGTGCAGTATCAGGTGTCGGGGAAGGTGATAGCGAAGGGCCCAAAAGGAAGAAAACAACTCCAATAAAAATCAAAAGTCCCCAAAAAAAGGCAATAACTTCCTCAAGTGATGAAAAAAAAGAAAAAAACCGACAAAAAAAAATGGGGCAACCAAAAGAAAAGGGAATGAAAAAATTAAATTAAAAGGGGGGTTTTCATTCTGCAGATAAAAGTTTAGTAGTTTACTGTTTCGTTTGTAAACTTAGAAAAAGTAAGACATTACTATTTTCAAATTTAGGCAGTCGTGTCAATAAATATTTTGACATTATTCATAATGATGTTTGGAGAATTACACCAGTTATTTCACATGCTCAATATAAATATTTTGTGACATTTATTGATAATTACAGTCGATTTACTTGAATCTATTTTTTGCGCTCTAAAGCAGAAGTTTTTATTGTATTTTAAACTTTTTTAGCATATGTTGAAACTCAGTTCTCTGCTTGCATAAAAAATCTTACGATCAGATAATGACAGTGAATACATGTCTAATGAGTTTCAAGCATTTCTCTATAACAAATGTATTATTTCACAACGTTCATGTCCCTATACACAGCAGCAAAATAAAATTGTTGAACGAAAAAATGGACATCTATAAGATATTGTGCGCACATTACTGATAGAATCATTTATTCCAACTAAATTTTGAACTGAAGATTTAGCTACTGCAATTTATCTCATTAATTGTTTATCATCTCAACAATTGAAGTATGATTCTCCCTACTATCAATTTTTTGGTAAACATCCTAATTAGCATATGCTACATACTTTCGGATGTGTTTGCTTTATTCATCTACCTGCTCATGAACGTCATAAGTTGGCAGCTCAGTCAGTACGATGTGCATTTAAAGGGTATGATCCTAATCATAAATGTTTTGTGTGTTATTATTCGATTAATAGTCGCTGACATATTTTCTGGAATGTGATTTTCTTTGAGCATGGATATTACTTTCAGCATCATGTATCGACACCGGATACAGTTATACTTCCACAATTTGATAATTACTTTGCGGATAAACGGTTAATGTCAGACATTGTCTACACACGACGTCAGCCCCTTCACCTCCAATCCTCCCCGACCCTGATCCAGAAATTGCTCCAATAAGTCTTCGACGATCAACTCGGCGTATCCGTCTTCCGGATAGATATAGGTATTCTGCAATTCTAACTAATACTACTGTTCCTACCTCTTACTTTCAGGCTGCCAAACAGGCTTGTTGGGTCAAAGCCATGCAAGAGGAACTTCAGACACTTCAAGACAATCACACTTAGGATATTGTTTCATGTCCTACCGATATTAAACTCACTGGTTGTAAATGGGTTTACTCTCTTAAACTCTGATCTGATAGCTCTCTTGGCAGATATAAGGCAAGATTGGTAGCTCTTGGCAATCGACAAGAATACGAGATTAATTATGAAGAAACACTTGTACCTGTGGCTAAGATGACAACTGTACGGCTGGTAGTATCTATTGCTGCATCTAAAAACTGATTCTTAAAGCAGATGGATGTTAAGAATGCATACTTACATGGGATCTCAAAGAAGATGTATATATGACTCCTCCTTCAGGCTTGTTTGCTACACATTCACATGATGTTTGTAAGCTCAAACGATCACTATACGGTTTAAAACAGGCTCTACAGGCCTGGTTTGAAAAGTTTCGCAGTACCCTTCTTAGCTTCTCTTTTATTAAAAGTCAATATGATTCTTCGTTATTTCTTTGCAAAACTGACAAAGGAATTGTTTTGTTATTAGTCTATATTGATGATATTATCATCACGGGATCTGACAATCAATTGATGTCTCAGCTACAGAAGCATCTTCAAGGTTCTTTTCATATGAAAGATTTGGGATCCTTAACTTATTTCTTAAAACTTGAGGTTAACTCCTCCCACTGGTATTTTCCTTCATCAGCACAACCATACGAAGGGACTCATTGCTTTTGCTGGTCTTCAAGATGGTCACTCTGCTGACACTCTTTTGGAATTAAATGTCAAATATCAACAGAATAGTGGTGAATTCCTATCTGAACTATCTCTATATCGACAACTTGTTGAGAGTCCCAATTATTTGACTATTACACGTCCTAATATTTCATTTGATGTACAACATGTTAGTCAATTAATGCAAGTCCCTACACATCTTCATTTAGCTGCAGTTCGACGTATTGTTCGATATTTGAAAGGTACTCCTCATCGTTGTTTGTTCTTTTCGGCAAAGTTTCCTATCAACTTAACAGCCTATAGTGATGCTGATTGAGCTGGTTGTTCTTATACACGCCGATTTATTGCTGGATGGTGTGTGTTTCTCAACAACACTTTAATCTCTTGGAAGAGTAAGAAACAAGATCGAGTGTCTAAGTCATCTACTGAATCAGAATATCGCACTATGTCCTGTGCTTGTTCTGAGATCATTTGGCTTCGGGGTGTGTTGGCTGAGCTTGGTTTTCTCCAACTTGAGTCTACTTCTCTTCATGCAGATAATACGAGCGCTATCCAGATTGCTGCTAATTTCGTCTTTCATGAGCGCACTAAACACATTGAAGTGGATTGTCATTCCATTCGAGAAGCATATGAGGATGGTGTTATATCTCTTCCTCATGTCACATATGATCTTCAAACGCCTAATATATTTACTAAGGCTCTTTCTCGACAGCGTCATCAGTTTCTTATTGGCAAACTGATGTTTCTTGATCAGACAATATCAATTTGAGAAGGGATATTAATCATGAGTAAAAAAAGAGTTTCCTTCTTCGTAATACTGCAAAGAAGGAAATATTATATTGACATGAAATCTTTTCTTTTAGCTGAATATTTAGATTAGATATATGTATTAATTAAGTTACCTAGAATAGTTTATACAAAATATTAGTACAGACGATTATTTATTGGAATGAAAGCAAAGAAAAAGGCATTCAGCCGATTTGTTCAAAATTTGATAGAGGTCGAAGCCTAAAAGTGTCGAAGCCTAAAAGTGCTGAAGCCCGAGAGGCCGAAGCCTGAGATTGCCGAAGCCAAAAAGTGTCAAAGCTCGAGAGTGTTGAAGCCCAAGTGAGTCGAAACCCAAGAGTGCAAAAGCCCATGAGTGTCGAAGCCGAAGCCAAGGAGGACGAAGCGAAGCGTAAGAAGCAATCGAAGATGTCACAGAAGCAGCAATGTATAGTGAAAAAGATCTGAATCGAACGAATAATAATACAAACATAAAAGCCCTTTTTCAACCCAAGAATCCTTATATACCACAAGATGATACCCTAGAGTCCATGCAGGCGGTGTGGAACGGAGCGAGGAATTGAATCCGCCGGCTTCGTTCTCATATCGATCGCTTTTGAGAGCGAGACCAAAATCATTGAGACGTGCATTAAATCTTTTGTCTGGAAGCATGTTCGCCGACTTCACATCACGGTGAGTAATCGGCGGATGACAACAGTGAAGCGCGAGGATGGCTTTCGCCTTTTGAAGAGCGAGGCGTAATAAGCTGAATTTTAAATAGGCTCGAAGCCTCTAGCAAAGAAAGTCTGAAAGTCGCGGTCGTTGACGAAGGAAACCATGAAGAGAAGGAATCCTATGGCGAACAATAGCAATTTCGCGAAGGAGTCTGAGATCTGGATCAGAAGCTGATCGAGGTGCGTCGAGCCCTATAGTTTCCTTGCAGTCTCTGGCTCGTGACCAAACACAGAGATTTCGTTCAGGTATAACATCATCAGTGCTCTGCACGTCGTCGCTATCGCCAAATGAAGCGGATGGTGAAGAATGCCGATGATGGAAGCGATTGCGCCGAGGATGGTGGCGCCATGGACGATTGAGCTGAAATTCTACAGTAGGGTGAGCGGAGCCGTAACCCTAACCTTGTTGGTGAGCCCAGGCATGAGAGGGAGAGGGCGTAGAAGGAGAACGACACAACCCGGTAGAAGGCGAATCGAAGGCAGATAAGTAGTTCCTCCCTTCCCGCAAGAAGATCTGCGGGAAAGGAGTTTTGAGGCTCCTTCAACGATTGTCAGTGGTTAGGACAAAACTTTTCTCTGATACCATATTGAAGTTTTGAGAAATAGGTTGAATTCTGAATAGGCTCGATTGCCTTTTCCCTTTACTTTAATTCCATTAAAGAACAATCTTACAATCTATTTTAGGTACAAAATAAAATGCATAATCTATTTTAGGTAACTTAATAATACATATTTCTAATCTAAATATTCAGCTAAAAGAGAAATAAATCAGAATAAATAGATTGAAAATAAGAAAGCTTCTAATTATAAAAAACTCCTAATTTAGCCATCTGATTTTCGTCATTCCTGATTGACAATACTTAAATGTAAGCAAATGTGACAACTCTATATAATAAAGTCTAGAGTTTCTAATAAATATTAATCATGCATCAAAATATTAGTATAGATTATAGAAATGTAATAATCGTACTAACTCTAATAAACCTAACTCTACAATAATAAGGGCTTATTTAGTTGCTTAAGATTAGAAATTATACATAGAGAAAATAAAATTTAAAGAATTGCAATATTTAGCTAGATATAGGTAGAAATCAATATTAATTTTAAACTCTAGGAAGTGTTTGGCTACTTGCAGGATTTAACTCGAGAAGAAATTAATAAATTATGTACAAATATTTTAGTGAATATTGGGAGGAATAAATCTTGAAAAACTATTTAGCATGAAAATTATTAAATCTTTTTAGATCGTGATAAATTGTTTGACTATTCTTTCACAAAATTAAATATCAGCAAAAGAGAGAAACTCTTATTAAATTCATTAAATCATGTGATTCGTGAGATTTAACAAATCCTACAAGCAAAACAAGGTTGAAATAAGATCTATCAAAAGAATATGACTCAAGGGTGTTTGGCTACAAGTAGAATTTAACTTAAGCAAAATATAGTGAAGCTTGAGAAGGTTAAGACTTCAAAACTATTTGGCATGATATTTTCTAAACCTTCGTAATTATAATCAATTATTTGGTTATTTATTTTAATATTTAATATTTGTAGGACAACTCAAATCTATTAAATCCCATGAACTATGGAAATTAATAAAATATGAACTTAACCAATAACTAAATTTAATTGAATTTTATTAAATAGTGGGACTTCTAGTAACCAAAGTTTTATTTAGTGAGATTTAAGTTAAATCTAGCTTAAATATGCTCAAAATGTTAGAAACGGTGGAGCCTGGTCCACCATCGTTGGGTAGTTACTTTGCTTTGAAGAGTCACACCTCTTCGCAAATAACCACTCCCGCCTTCTTTTGTGAAGTGAAACACTCTTCGCTCCCTCCCGTTCGTGATAAAGACTTCGAATGACTCTCCCAGAAATAGTAGTAGACACGCTTTGAGTTCTTCGGTTTCCTCGGGATAGAGGAAGGTTTCCTCGAGGCAGAGGAAGAGAAGTGCAAGAAGAAGCAGTTCCTTGCGGCAGAAGGAAGAAGGAAGAAGAAGAAGATTATTTTTCCTATGCTTCTTCTTGGTGTCTTGTGGCAAAAGAGAAATTAGGTTTATTTCTCTTATAAGTTTGTCTTCTTCGGTGTATCTCGGTGTAGAGTTTTCTTCGGTGTATCTCGGTGTAGAGTTTTCTTCGGTATATCTCAGTGTAGAGTTTTATTCGGTGTATCTCGGTATAAAGAGAGAAGAACAGAGAGAGAAGAACAGAGAGCAACGAAGAGTGAGAGATTCCTCTTGTAAGTCGAGGTGATCGACTGGTGTAAATTCCTCAAGTAATAAAATCCTCTGAAACTCCGTAGACGTAAGCAATTTGCTGAACCACGTAAATCTGTGTTTCGCTGTGTTGTTTTTCTTTTATGGTGTGATTTTTCTCGTTCTATTTTTTGCTTCATCGATCGTTCTCATGTTTGACTTATATATATACCACATCAACTGGTATATCTATAGATCTCGCAATCACATCAACTGGTATCAAAGCGTGATTTCGGATCTGAAGAAGAATGATGACTGCAGATGAATTGAAGGTTTCAGGGATCAAGAAATTTGATGGCACAGATTTTGGTTATTGGAGAATGCAGATAGAAGATTATCTTTATGGGAAGAAATTCATCTTCCATTATTGAAGAAAAGACCTGAAATGATGGATGTGGCTGAAAGGAATTTGTTGGATCGACAAGTTCTGGGGGTTATTTTATTGACTCTATCGAGGTCTGTAGCACGCATCATCATCATGGAAAGGAAGACTGCAAATCTCATGACAGTTTTATCAGGTATGTATGAAAAGCTATCGGCGAATAACAATGTGCACTTGATGCAAAAGTTATTCAATTTGAAGATCGTGGAAGGTGTTTTTTTGCTCAACACCTGAATATTTTCAATACTATCACAAATCAATTGTTGTCTGTGGAAATTGATTTTGATGATGAGATATGTGCACTGATCT
>NEWO01000007.1:1630677-1650021 GCA_003013225.1 Phalaenopsis aphrodite
GTCATAAGGACATTTTTTAAGACTTTTGAAGAGGCACTTGAGGCACCCTTTAGAAGATTCATGATTATGGACACTTTTGAAGATACACTTAAGCACCTCTTGGGAAATTTCAAATAAGGCTTAGAAATGTTTTTAAAATGACTCTTGAACTATTGGAAGATGAGAAGAAGGCTTGGGTGAGAGCCTTAAGCGGGGCGACAAGGTGAGAGAGAAAGAGAAAGAGTGAGAGGTTTTTCTTTTCTTTTCACTTAGTTCTTAGAGAGGATTGTAAGGAGATTGCTTTTGCTATACATGGAGAGTTTGATTTCCATCAATGATAAGTATTTTTATTGTATTTTTATTTGAATATAATACTTTTTTTGTATGATTTTAAAGTTTTGTTCAAAGAAAAGTTCTTGTTGTTTCTCCATGTGTAGTGAGTAATTTTCTTTACTCTTCCCTCTTATAATGAATTATTATGTATGTGTAGGATATAGAATTGAGTAGAGTGATAATATATTGTTATGATTTTATTTTGTTCTTCATTTACATGTAAACTTGATCAACTTGCATGTTAAAATCTGTTATGAGGACATGTAAGATCTGTGATAGTGTTATCTCAATCAACCGTGGTAGAATCATATGAGATTGTATGGATGAGAATGTAGTTCATATAGTTGAGTGCAAATAAATAGGAAAATAATCTTTGATCGGTGTAGAATTAGAGAACTTTAGGGTGCAAGCTAAAACCCCCAATTTGGTTCTTAGTTTTAGGTCTTAATACTATATGTTAGCCTTCAGGTGAGGGGATGAGGAGACTCTAGAGTGAGAGCTAATATCTCCCCTGCCTACCCAGTTTTTAGGATTATTAAACTATGAATTAGCCAATATTCTTTATATTACTTGATAGAGGGTAAATAATATAATTGCTCATATTTGTCACAATCTCCATCACAACTTGTTTTACTTTTATACTTGTCACTAATTTCATTGCAAGATGAAGGGTACTTTTAATATATTAACCCCACTTTTTGATTTTCACTAAGTATTTTAGTTTAGGAGTAGAAATAGTATTGTAGTGATAATTGCAGGATAAAATTAAAACCAAACCTTTATCAACCTTCCAAGCTAGGGCATGTTATTCTAGACTAGAACTTATCTTGAAAGTCATCGTGATTAACCTCAATCTCCGTGAGATCGATATTCGGGGCTTAATAAAAAATCTATATATTACTTGATAATGATACGTATACTTACGTAGAATCTCTACTATTTAAAGATAAAATTGAAACCTTACTTTGTTTGGGATCAAGTTTTTGGTGCCTAGTGGTGTCAACTTCATAAATCCTTACATTTAAAAAATATCAGGATCATGAAGCATCTAATTAAACCAGAACAAAGCTCGTTCATGCTCTAACAAATATAAGTTAGGTTCTTCTGCACCACTTTGATTGCAGTTGGATTCAAAGTTACTAAAAATCAACCCGAGTATGAAGCTCTGAGTACATTTTACATATGGGTGCTAGTTACCTACTAGGGAAGTTTAACTAATAGTTGTTAGTTAATCAGATGGGTGGACAATTAAAGGTTAGAGACGAGATGACTATCAAATATCTCAACAAAGCTAAAACAAAGATAGTAAGATTCATGGACTTCATGATTAAGCATATCTTCCGAATGGACGTAACATATCCCCTATTCAAGTGCATCCTCTTGGGGGAGTGTATGCTCCAAAGGCTCGACTGGCTAACTATAAAAGCAGTTGAGGTGATGGAGCTGGGAACCAAAAAGAGTTGGGTGGAACCATGCATCCTGTACCTTAAGACTAGAAAAGTCTACGAAGAAGTAAATAATCTGAAGTGTTTCAAGATAATGACATGCTGATACCTTTTGACACAAATCTCAAGGAATGACACAAATCTAGAGTTTTTTTTGTGTGCAAGGAATATTTAAAATTCAATTAAAAATCATATAGAATTTAGATTTTTGTAAACTAATAGTCAAATTGACCGTCTTGATGAGACAAACCAAACAATTACAAAATTGGTCCAATCCGAGTCAAATCAAGCCAAGATCAAGAGGTTAAATCACTTTTGGAAGCATTTAGTATATTATTGGAAGGTCAAACAAAATCTAAATATGACAAGCTTATAACCAAATAGATCTTCTCTGTGAGACAAATCTAACAAACCTAAAATTGCTTAATTTTGGCACCATTAGGACACTCGAATGTTCATCAAACATCTTCTGATTGAGGGAATCTCTCCGAGTTATCTGATAGCGTGGTCTAAATTCCTGCCTTATTTACAGATAAACCTCTTTCAGACTCTATAAATAAATCTCTACCCCCTCTTCAGTGGGGAGAGGGACCCGGGGACAGAAAAATATAGGAGCTTGGAGAAGGAGCGAAAGCTCATGATATTTTTTGAATCAAAGATCAAACAAATCACTCTCGCTCCTGCAACCATCAACCACCAATGACTAAAACATGCCATCCAATTTCTACCCTTATCATTCACCCTCTACCGTCGAACATCATCAACCGCCATCAACTCCTTGCAGCAAAGTCCCTTACGGAGTCACAATGTCTTATGCAGAATTCTAATGTACATTGATGAGCAGTGAAGCATCTTATGGGACAATACATTATCCAGTACACTATGCAATGACACACCTCGAAGACGATGTAATAATGCACCCCAAGGATTGTGACTTTCTTCAAACTGATACAACTCTCTTCTTGCAGCCCACCACTGCAGCTTATGTGACTAGCTACGACATACTTTATCCACAACTCGTGTAGCTCTTGACTCTGGCCTTTGTGGCTTACAAACGTCATCAAAACTTATCACTATGACATATGTGACCAACTAAAGTCGAAACTATCAATAGCTCGTGCAGCTCCTGACTTCGTCATCTGCTGCCTACTGACATCATCATAGCTCACCACTACGACCTATGTGACCGAACTATGATCTACATGGTTCACAACTTGTGCAGCTCCTGACTCCGACTTCTATGACATTGGGCGTCATTGCTGCTCACCACAACAACTTATGTGACCGACTATGACCTACGTGGTCCACAACTTGTGGAGCTACAGACTTCGTCATCTGCAGTCTATGGACGCCATCACAACTCACCACGACGACCAACGTAACCAACAATGACATATGTGCCTTGCGGCTTCTGCAACTCCAAACTTCTGCCTCTCCGCCTACATACATTACCACAACTCTCTGCTATAGCCAACGCGGCCCACAAATCACTTAGCCGCCAACTTCACTCTTTGCAGTCTATCGACGTTATCATAACTCACTACTACGACTTATGCGACCAACTACAACCTACGTGGCTCATAGCTCTTGCAACTTAATATTATGGCCTATGTGGCTAGTCGACACTCCAGAGGCAACCATCGTGGCCGACATGATCAACTACTATCATGTCTTTCAACCAAGACCTGTACGCCAAGTTTGTGCTATAACCAACATCTACAATGTTCACGACATACTTCTATCTCCATAGCAATCCACTATGACCCTTATAGCGTGCGATCATCAAGAACTACATTCATTATTACAACTGGATTGCAGTTGTTCTCGAAGAAATACTATTACACATTTATAATGATCAACTTTGTAACTGCATCTTCCCAAAATTTGGAGAAGAGTAGATCTATGCACTCAAAATTATATCGTGAATTATTTTTTTTTCCTTTCCAGTAATTTTCACATAAAAATTATGGTGTCCTCCGATGCTTACTTACTCTTCAATTGTCATGTATTTTCTCCTATTCCTATCTAAAATGTTGAATGTTTATTTACATTAAAAAGTTATAGCAACATGAAATGATGAAAAAGAGTATGGAAAAGAAGACAGCAAAAAAGACATAGGCTAATATACGGAAAGAAAAAAAAAAAGGAAGATAAAAAGCAATGCTACCAGCTGATCGAATGATGCCGAGAAGTGGAGTCACTTCATAGACACACCTCCCTATCTATTCTTTATATCACAAGATGATTTTTTTTTAATATAATAATCTAAATCTATATGTAAAGTGGGGTATCATGTTTGATTATATGGCTAAAAAAAATTATAATGACTAAAAAAGTATATGATGATGAGGCACGGTATCGAGATGTATCTTGTGGAGCATGTGAAGCTGTAACATCTCATATAATCAATGTCCCTTAGCAATTGTAAATGTAACAGGTTGTTGAGTCACTAGAATGCCAAGCTTGAATTCGTTGTGATAGGGCTTGAATTGGTTGTTAGGCCGAACTTGTAGCCACACATTTGAGTTATTCGTTGGGAGTTGGTGTCAAATTGGTGTGTGTCGAATAGCTTAAGTAAAACTGATACCTTTTTTATTGGACGAACTCTCAGTCTTTTTGTAGGGCGAGCTTCCGAGTTGCTCTTGCAGGGTAAGAATTGATGTTAACTTCAGGCAGGCTAATCACTTGTTGAGACTAGCTCCCTATAAGGTCGTGCTGATTTTGTGTCGAGGAATAAAGTTGAGTTAGCTATCTATATATATATAGAATGAGTTTATATTTTAAACTTTAACTTTCATACGTTATGGCTAAAGTTTTCAAAGCAGATAAAGCAATGGGCAACCACCAATGCTTTAAATGATTAACTAAATACAGAGAATCAAAGCATTAATTACTTCCTTTCTTTGGATAATAAAGAATAATAATTGCTCTTCTATGAAAAAGATGATGAGAGATCCAATTAAACTAAGGATGAAGAAAGCAATTCGTACAGCTTTTCATATATAAAAAAGGGAAACATTTTCCTTATATTTTGAAAAAAAAAAAACAAATATATCATTAAATTATATTATGTCAAATATTATTATTAGTCATTTTTTTCAAGCTCTAAATATTGCAAAGCCGCCCTTTCGTTTCGTCGGCTAAGCTTATCCGGCTTTGGCTTGGTAAGATCGGTTCGGTTAACTAGACTCAGTTGATATTATCAATGGGCTGAGCTTGATTGGTTTCGGGTTGGTAGGACTGTTTTGATCGACTAGGTTTTGCAGTTCATTTGATATAGTTTGATTGTTGATCTTTGATCACTGGTGAGGAGCTATTGTCAACAAAACTACGCTAGACTATTGAGGAGAGAGTGAATTATCGTAACCCGATAGGTTATGTGTTCATTAAAGATGAGAGCCTGAAAGATGACTCTAAGAGTCTTTTTTGCATTGTTAATTTTTAATCCCTATGAGAAGCCTTGAGGGGGGATGTTTGAAGGCATTGTGAAATTGTATATTTGTATTGGGTCGGCGTAGAACAAATGCCTATTTGTCTCGTTTCAATCCGAATGGTTCGGGCTCGGATCACTTGGTCCTCTTTTGTCCTCCTCGTGGTTAAATTAGTTTTGGCTTTGGCTCGAAAAACTACATTCGACCTGTTTTAACCTTTAGCTCAAACGACTGCATCAAGTCGGCTTTGGCTTGGATGACTACATCCGGTCGAATAAGTGCGCCTCATAGTCTTCTATCTGTGGGTCCTCCTTATTCACGCTCTTCTCCTCTGAAATGTCGGATTTTCTTAGGGTCAACGCTGACACATGTACAGTGTAAAATTGTAGAGAATTTCAAATGCAATTGGTATTTCTTTTGAAGTGTACTTGAAATTCACGAGATTTGGGTAATTTCAAAATACAATGCAAATGATGGCTGTCATCACACTCGTTATATCCTCTATGACCATTAACTACACTACTGCCACCGACGATCCCCCTACTCAACCATGGCACGCCAGCTTCTCTACCATCGCCTCTATAGCCCCTATCATTGTCTCTATAGCCCCCATTGACCTAATCACTACCACTCGGGCTGACCGCCACCACTATTATTATATGTTGTCATATTAAATTTATTTTAAATCGCAATAAAACGTAAAGTAACATCTTATTTTACATAAAAATAAATAATTCTAAAATATTTTAAATAAATAACTAAATAAATAAAAAACTATTTTTAGACAGTATTTTTTGTAAGCTATGCCAAACAACTGTGCATAAAACTAATATCAATGGCTCCCACAACCACATGTGGGAGCCATTGCCGATCTGACATTGTTCTTAGCCGGAGAAGATTTTTTGAAGTTGCTTCACGCAAATAAATTAAAAAAAGTGGCTTAAATAGTAAATTGTGCAGGGGCTGTAATGATTAATTTGTGTAAAATAAGCAAGCTTTCAAAATTTCTTGAGTTTACAAATCTGGAAATGCTCTTCATCAATTTTGTCCTAAACATTATGAGTTCATGACTGTTTTCCTTTTTGAAAGAGCAAAATTTTAATTTTTTAGGATTGCTTGTCATTGGAAGAGTAAACATTCATTGATCTTAAGGATGTTTTATAATTGTCTTCACAAACATTTTTCTGTCATGCTTGGAGTAAAATGCTTTGGTTTAAGGGCTATTGCCTTTAATATGAAACATTTGCTTAGAAGGTTATTATAAATGACTTAACTATTGTGGATAAACTTGTTGGTAGAGGTATTAATTTGGATTATGTATATATTTTCTTTAAGGGTCGCGCTGAAAGTCATACACATCTTTTCTTTGAATGTTATTTTGTTTTTTACCTTATGCAAAATGCAATCTCACTAGATTCGTTCTAACACGTTGCTTACAGTCTTCATCAATATTTAGCACATGTTGATGTCATTAGATGTAAAATTATTAGATCCTATTCATTGCTTGAGGTTCAAGTTGTGACCATCAGATTTAACTTGAGAAAATTACAAGAATTTTCAAGAATGACTATATTAATGATGATACTATTCTGAACACTATTAAAAATGCTATCAAATACAAAATAGAAAGTGAAAATTCAGATAAGAAAAACGCTCTCAAATTACTTCCTTATATTTATATAGATTGTAATTTCCCTCTCTCTATCTCCGTCTCTCTGTTTCTTTAATGGTTAATGTTGTTGTTAATTTTGTATGATGCGTCTTTTGAGAAAAAAAACTATCACACTTATGGAGGTATCTATGATTGGTCTCATGCTTTGGGGGTTTATCAGAAGCTCTATTTTTGCCTCTTGTAATTATTTATGTTTTTTACTTTTGGTGGCCGGGTTATAATCGGGCTGCATGTTTTTACGCTTGAAGCCACTATCAGGAAAAGTATTGAATGCAGATAAAATAGGTGCATATTTCGTTGTATTTTTTATTATATTGATTGTATTAATACAACCAATACAAACAACATACTATAAAATCCGCAAGTGCAGACTCCACACCTAATAATTGCTCCACTTCCATGGAGGTTTTTGAATCAAAATTCAACCAGATCGTTGTCCTAGACGGAATTCTCGAATCTTGCTGTTTCCTTGATATTTACAACATATACATGTGCTCAATTGGCATCCTTTTCTCTGGTTGGTGCACTAGTATTTGGGCTTTGGAAGACTCCCTACTATGGCTACACCATATAAAGAACAGATACTCTTTGGCCTTTTGCCTAAAGATAGCTGTTATGATCTTTACATTCATATTCAAAATTGAGTCTGCATGGAGTCATTTCATAGAGATCACTCAAGTAATTTGAGACAAAATTTTGGGATTTTTATCCCTTTCCGCCTACCTCTTTTACTTCTTTGCTGCTCCTTTTTAACGAGTGCATTTTCAGTCCGGACTCCTGACGTACCTATACGCGCCACACATGTTATTCCTGAGTTAGTTTGAGGTTTTTTCAGGATTATTTTCAATAATCCCGAAATAACCCAAAAATAAAGACCACAGATTATTTCTGATTTATTTCGAGATTATTGAAAATAACCCAAAAATAACATGAAAATAACTCAGGAATAACCTCCGCGGCACGTAGAGCTACGTCAGGAGTCCGCGCAGAAAAATTAGGCCTTTTTTTATTCTTTGTTTAGCGGCTCTTATATTTTACATTTGCAAATGAATCCTGTTTACTTTTGTAAATTTTTTATTTATTAATAGCTCATAGTAAAAAAAAAAATTCTGTTTTGAGGAATTAAAAAACTCATTTTATAATTTAAAACTGATGTATTCTAAATTTGTGAGATGTTTGATTTGTTAAAAAAATAATAATATAAGAAAATATAATGTAATTGAAATATATTATATTTGAAATACTTTGAAGTTGTTTCATTAAATATAAAATAAACACATAAATGAACTCCATAAAAAAAAATGATAGGCGGCAATCCATGGATTTAGGGAAAAAAATTTCGTACGATAGATGTACGCAGCGCTGCGTACGATTTTGAGGTTATACTAAGGGTATAAGGGGGTTATATCCACGGTATAATCTCTTGTAACCTCCATGTAACCTTCTGTAACTTACCTGTAACCTACTAATAAATTCTTAATATATGATAACAGAAGCACGAAACTTATTTGTAAATTACAAGTAGGTTACAAAATGTTATATGAAGGTTACAAGAGATTATACCGTCAATATAACCCACTTATACGCTCAGTATAATCTCATAATCATACGCAGCGCTGCGTACATCTATCGTACGCAAAATTTTTCCCTAAATCCATGGATTGCCGCCTATCATATTTTTTTATGTAGTTGATTTATGCATTTATTTTATATTTAATGAAACAACTTCAAAGCATTTCAGATATAATATATTTCAATTACATTATATTTTCTTATAGTAGGAAAATTGAAATACATAGCACACAATTCTCATGGATATCACACCTATTTTTCACATTTACATGCATAACACTTCGCAAATGCATGAGAAGGTGGTTTTGAATGTTGAAATGGGTAATTAATGCTGTTTTTGATTTGATATGAAAGAATTGAGTGCTCTGCTTGTGAATATGAAGGTTTTAGGATGAGATGCACAGATCCATAAGAATTGAGTGCTATGTATGTAAATGCCCCTTTACAAATACAACATAAAAGATGCAAGGTAGTAATCTTTATATTCACTGCTATGATACATTAACATTTCTAATTAATGAGCCCTGCAATGCCATACACATTAGATACAAACAAGACTCCTACACTGCTTCGATGTATGTTAGAACATAAAACATTATGATTTAAATAACATTGTTTTATAAAGAAAATGCATGCCATAAATCAATGAATTAAAAATTTCTAAAAATATATTTTAAGATGAAATTAAAAAATACATTTTCTTTAAATGAAAAATCTAAGATTTAAATACATATCACTCAATTTTTATGTATTTACATATTTAACACCTAAATTTCAATTTTAACATATATACCTCCTTACATATATAAATATATGAAAATGTGTATGTCACTTTTTAAAATTGATAATAATAGTATGTTAGACGTGACATGAAAGATTTGGGTGTCAGAAATATAAATCAAAACTTATAAGTTAGATATATAAATACATAAAAATTCAGTGCCAAAGATAATGACCATTTTATACTTTAATGAATAGTTTATCAAGCATATTTAAATCTTGATAAAATATATGATAATACATGCTTACTTTTTGTATGTTATAAACTAAACAATTATCTATAGACACTCTAGTTTTCAAAAGTTAATATTATTAAATTTCATATTTTCTCATTTATATTATTCTTAATATTTTCTTTATTTAATCATAAATATAACAAACACAAACTTATAACCTATAATGTTAATAAGAGACCTGTCCCGTGTCCATGTGTCATGTCCGTGTCCCTCTATCCGTATCCATACAACACAACTCCCTAAACAAACTCACATATGAATAAAATTTGTATTTTATGCATACTTCTTTTTAACATAAATAATGTAAGACATAATACAAGTGACAAAGGATACATCAATCAATGCTCTTACATCTACCATATGAAAACACATAAACCTATAAGCCAGTCTACATGAAAAATAAAAAACAATAGAGAGATGTAACATTCTAAGGGCCAAAATGTTTCTTACTTGGAGTTGTTGGCAGATGCGTGCTTATGGAAAGGCCAGAGATTGAGCCAACGTTCCAAGACGCCGGCGCTCTTGGAGAAGGTCTGTGGATGGGGAATTGGTGGCTGCGGGAAATCCTCAGCCGGCATTGCGAAGGGCCTCAGCATCTTCTCCATCATTTCGAATGTGAGATATGCTCCCACATCCTGTAATCTCTCAGGGCCCTTTATGGGAAGTGTGTGCTCTTGATGCAGCAAGGCCGCGTCGGCATCGTTATTCGGTTCCTGTAAGTGGCATTGGGAAACCCTAAGTTTTGAATTTATATATAAATTTGAATAAAGAGGGTTTGATTGAGTTGGCGCATGAATTGACCTCATAGATTCAGTCATAATGAACTGAAATATGACTTGGTCCAAAATCAAAGTCATTTGGTTCTAATAAGGCTGCCAAACTCTAATCATATAGCATTTCTGGTTTAGGAAAGTTCCGAGTGCTCTTCTAAACGAAAAAATATTACATCAGTACTAAACACGTAGAGTAACGTGCGTACCCAATAAAATCACGTCACGACACCCCGCGCGACAGAGAAAATAAAACGGCACAGTCACACGGAGAATATTCCCTCAGATGTTATTTTGTATTATTCATGTGTTATTGTCTCCTGAGAATATTCCTGGTGTTATAATAACACAATAACACATCAATAACACATGAATAATACATGAATAACACACAATAACACATGAATAACATGGGGGAGAATATTCCCCCGTGTTACTGCACTGTTTTTTCTCTGTCGGGAATATTTCCCGTGTTATTTACGTGTTATTGTGTGTTATTCATGTGTTATTGTGTCATGAGAATATTCTTGGTGTTATAATAACACAATAACACATGAATAACACATGAATAACACGCAATAACACATGAATAACACATGAATAACACAGGAATGAATATTCCCCTTGTTATTACGCTGTTTTTTTTCCCTGTCGCGAGGGGTGTCGTGGCGTGATTTCATTGGGCACGCACGTTACTTCAACGTGCATAGTACTGATGTAATATTTTTTTACTTCTAAACATCAATGAAATAATGCAAAAAAGGGGAATCTACAGGTTGAGCACACAATTCTT
Organism: Phalaenopsis aphrodite; assembly: GCA_003013225.1. Taxonomy (NCBI): domain Eukaryota; kingdom Viridiplantae; phylum Streptophyta; class Magnoliopsida; order Asparagales; family Orchidaceae; genus Phalaenopsis; species Phalaenopsis aphrodite. The sequence continues at coordinate 1,641,689 of NEWO01000007.1, forward strand.
ATGTATTTACGTATCTCAAATATGATTTTTTATAGTTATATGCATAGCATTATGCTTTGTGAAAATTATTAAAATTTAATGGTTGTAAATTAAGAAACGTTTATATTAGGAAGAATGATATTAGATAATTTAATTTGAAAAAAATTAAATATATGATTTTTATATATTATGAAATCTAATTTTACGAGATATAAATATATGATGTTTTCATTATTTGAAATATTACTAATTTGTAGATCATAATTATCTCTTATTCATAAGAAAGATTATGAAAGACTTGAGTGTGCTGAGTTGTAACCCTAATTAGGCTGATTTTTCTTTTCTCCTCATCTTTTGAAAGTAGAATAACATTTTCGCATGGACGTAGTCAGATTTGTGCCGAACCACATAAGTCGCACTGTGCTTAGTTGTTTGTTTGTTTTGTGAATTTATTTTCTGCATTGTTTTGCACAACATTTTGACGCTTTCAACCTAGGCATGAAAATTTGTATTTCACTTCTGAAAAGTAATAATAGTGTTATTTTTACATGTCACTAAATAATTGAGTGTTGCGTGAGATACGTAAATTCATAAGAATTGTGATGACCGAGAGATTACCTCAAGGGTGCTCAAGTCGGCACCACGACTGAATGTCATCTCAATGCGAAACCTCTTTGGATCTTCCAGAAGCACCTGGATTATGGATAAAATCAAGGAAATCATTAGCATTTTGAGTGGTGCGTCCTTGAAAACAGAATAATAAGATAAAGATAACAGACCTCTGTGTTCTCGAACATCCTTAGAACAATGTAACTCATATAATCAAGCTCTCTTGTTTTAAAAAGCCGCTCCAGCGCACTGTGATAGATAAGGCTGTCTTCATGTTGAAGGGATTCATCCAAATTGCAGTAGCGGAGAACATTCATGAAGGAGTGTATGTGAGATTCCTGTCAATAACAAAAAGCCATCCAGAACACCGTGGGCGGGCATCGAAGGAGTGCTGGTTAAATTAAGACAACATAATAATATTTACGTAAATACCACTCAATTCCTATGTATTTACATATCTAACACCAACTGTTGCTTTTTCACTTTTATACCTCCACCCAAATCTTTCATATCACAAAAAATATACCACCAGCTTAACTTCCAAAAAAATAAAAAATAAAAATAATTTCATGTATTGGTAAGGTGGAACGTATGTAAAACTGAAAGCTTAGGTGTTAGATATGTAAATACATAAGAATTGAATGGTATGGATGTAAATCTTCCTAATATTTGTTACATTTAAGTTATGCAACTGCCATCAAGACAATAACAAAAATGGAAGTATAGTAAGGCGAGCAAGATATGTAACGCTGTAAATTTTGGTGAGGGGCCGAAGCTTCTTGTGAATCAACATAGGAAGACGAAGCAGGAGATGAAACACAGAAAATGGAGCGTGAAATGAAGCGAACAGGCAGGATCAATTCATCTTTAAGACCAAGGCGAGCCAAAGAAACAAAACCGAGAATAAGAATCAAAGAAATTGAGTGAGAAGGAGAAAGAGACCGAAGGAGCACCTAAATGCACAATCTCTAGTGGAATCAAAATAAGGATGATGCGGAAACAAGGCCCGAGCAGAGGATTCAACAACGAATGGGAGCAAAGACAGGGATCGATCAATGTGCAGATCAAGAGTAGGAGCAAGCATGTGAGCGATGAGCAAACTCATGCGAGTAGACAATCGATGAGTTTGGCATACCACAGGTGGACTGATCAGGGATAGTTAGCATTTTGTGCAAAAATTGAAGGAGACGAGCGGAAAATGGAGCAGATCAGGTGTGTCAGTGAGCGAGAACAAGAAGGCAAAACTGCGGGCTTGAGCAAAGCCGAGATTGATGACACAGGCAGCGATCATATGAGTATTCCCGGAGGCACATGTACATCAAGTTGTGTATAAAGCTACCAAACCCAACTCTCTTCGATCTAACATGAAATTAAATCAGAAACAGACAAGTCAATCTCTCATGTAAGTACTAGCCAGCATATTGAAAATGGACATGCTGTTCAGCAATTGCCTTGCTCCCCATATTCCCAAGGCGCCGTTCTAGCCATGGGAACCATAGTTTCAGAAGACTTGCTAAAGAGCACAAAAAATTGACAAACTAAACCATCTAATATGCATAAGTGATCCCTGACTTCTTAAAACTAATCATAACTTTAGAAATATTGAAACATTGTGGACACGTACAGATGTGAAGTATAGTCTTGTGCGAACATGTCGTTCAGGTGTTCTGACATTAGCATACCTACAAAGAAAAGAGAAACAGTAAGCACAATAATGATGTAAATATAAGTTACAAGCTATCAGAGAGTACAAACTTAGGATCTAAGCGATATTTGGTTTCTTTATCTTCATCATCATCTGGATCCAATGACTTTTCACTAGTAAAACTATTTCTTCTGGCATCTTCAAGTTTATGTGTTTGTCTTGGTTGTTGATCACTATCCTCTTTTCTCGACCGCTGGATCATTGCGGTATTCCCGTCACCAAATTTTAGCTCAGCAACACTAATTGCTTCTTCACGGGTATTGCGCAAATCAATTAAGATTTTTCCCAACAATCGGCGGGCTATCTGATACAGAAATAAGAAATGTATTTCTGATAAGCAAAGAAGGCAGATAGGAAGAAACCCACTCCCAAAAATAATATCAGAGATATACAAATCATAAATTGACATGAAGCGTAATAAGAGGGATATAAAATGATAAAAAAAGCAGTAAACAAAACTAATTGTAGTTAATTGTAGAAAGAATGTGACATATGCTTCTTGAACTAATATTTCTACGAAAAAATTGTCCGACCAAGAAAATCTAGTTGCTCAAGTTTTTTTTTTTCTTCTGGCTGCTCAATTTAAAAAGCACTAAAATGAAGAAATATATAGTGACAGAGACAGACACCCAACATTTTATTTTAGTCATAATTTATATATTTTTCTTTATTTTATTTAATATTTTTCAGATCATGTACTGTTTTGTTTTTATGCTAATTATCTGTAGACAAAGAACCATCCGTTGTCAGAGAACCTTTAGTTTGTCATTTGTGACACAGACATTGATTAATGAAGATATACAGGCTTAATTCTACCAAGATATTTTTCGCCCAGCTTCATGATGCTGAGGATTCCCTTCAACTTGGTGACGCGGGTGCGGGTTTATCCCACAAGGGAGCGGGAGACAAGCCAGCCCGCAAGGGAGCGGGAGACAAGCCAGCCCGCAAGGGAGTGGGAGACAAGCCAACCGGCTGGCATAAGGATCGGTACAGGATTCCAGTAGTTCCGGGCAGCATTAAGAAGAAATATTGCCTCAGGACTACGCACGTAGAGCTACGTGCGTACTCCAATCAAATGCCGCCCCGTGGAAAAGCCGGGCCAGGCTAAATGAACAAGCGAACCCGACACGACCGAAACCCGAACAATTTCCCGCCAGCATAAAAAATATTTCGCGACCTAGCTACTGTTCTATTGTAGCTGAAGAAATATTTCACAGCTCCGTACGCACGCAACTAGGGTTTCTGTTGAGGGTTTCGATGAACGTCTCCTTGAACGTTGAGATGCCAGATGAATTACACCCATTATTCACATTTAACTTTGAAGATCAAGTGAGTCTGTAATGATCTTTAGTTTTATGTTATCTTAGGGTTGTTATTGTGTTTGTGATATTGTCATTTTGTTTGGGGTGTTTATATATATAGTTTACTAGTATAGTTCTTGGAAGACAACAATATTTTTGTTAATATGGTAAAATTTTGGGTGTTTTACTCCTGCGATTTTTGTGTTATTATGGTGTTAAGCTTGTATTTTTTTTATCTTACTCTTGTATTATTATGGTGTTACTCTTGTATTACTCCAATGTTATGTTGGTTCTTGCCTTTGATTTATTACTGTTACTGTGGTATGATAGTTGGCTTAGTCTGATGTAAATGTTGGTGTTGATGTAGTACTATTGGGTGCTGTTGTATAGTGTTGTTATTTGTGTTATAATGATGTTATTTTTTGTGTTATTATGGTTTTAAGTTTGTGTTTGTTTGGCGTTACTCTTGCGTTATTCTGGTGTTACTCTGGTGTTACTCTGATATTACTCCAATGTTATGTTGGTTCCTACCTTTGATTTAATACTGTTACTGTGGTATAATAGTTGGCTTAGTCTGATGTGAATGTTGATGTTATGCTGATGTTATCATGATGTTATGCAGTCCTGTGACCCAACACATGTTTGCAATGAACCAATTGCAGAGAGGTTTCTAAGCAGCACTGTACACAATGAGCAAGAAGCATATGAAAGCTATCATGCCTATGCACATCACGTAGGATTCACTGTTCGGAAGAACCATACAAGCTACTGGCCGAACTCCAAAAAACTCAAGATCAAAGATTATATTTGTGGAAAAGCTGGCTACAAAAAATAGTCTAACAACATAGTCACAGTTAAGCTAAAAAAAGCAGACACGAGGACTGACTATAAGGCGAAATTCATTGAAAATCACAATCATCCTTTGGCCGAAAGTGGTGATAAGCATCTTCTTCGTTCCAGCAGAAGGATAAATGAGTTGAATGCAGATGTGTTGAGATCAATGACGGGTACAAGTTCATTGCCACAGAGGTTGATGGTGTGGAGAATTTGGAATGCACTAAGAGAGATGCATTTAATTTCATCCAAAGAGAAAGAAGACAAAGAATTGAACAGGGAGATGTCAATGCTCTAATACAATTGTTCACAGAGCGACAAGCTGTGGATAGCATGTTTGCTTGAAATTTCCAAACAGATGAGTCTGATAGGTTAACAAACATTTTTTGGAGTGATGAGTTATCCAGACTGGATTATGACTGTTTCGGGGATGTGATAATTTTTTATACAAACTACATATTAAATAAATATAACTTATGCTGCGCTCCATTTGTGGGGGTTAACCACCACTGACAGAACGTACTGTTTGGAGTTGAGATTTTTTTTTGATGAGACTATTGAATCATTCATGTGGCTATTCAAATCATTCATTCGAATAATGAAAGACAAACATCCCAGAAAAATCTTTACCGATCAGGATCAAACAATGACAATAGCCATTGTAGAATGCCAAACACATCACAGATTATGTCAATATCATATCTACAAGAAATTGTCTTCCAAAGTACACTGTGGAGTGCGTACTAAGAACATCTGTGGTCTTTTTTATAAATGCACGAGTAAGTGTGATTCTGAGTTCGAAGAAATTTGGTCCTTAATGATTGAGGTGGAAGAACTACAACACAATATTTGGTTACATGAAATGTACCGCATAAGACATAGATGATCAACAACATTTAATAATGATATATTTGGTATGAGAATCTTATCAGCACAGAGAAGTGAGTCGACCGGTAATATCTGTCATGGTGTTGCAAACCAACTAGCTCTCTCACGAATTGTTTTATCGGTCTTGAAACCATAATGAAATCGTGGCGTCGGAACGAGAAAGATAAATATTTCAAATGCGGTCAACCTATCACAACGCCCATTGTTAAAATCAATCTCGTGCTGAGGCAAGCTGTCTCATTATATACAAAGAAGCTTTACTCAATATTTGAACAAGAGTTATTGAATGACTTATGTGGGCTTACATCTGAATTATCCGTTAAGAGTGAGACTAAATATTACGTAATTAGATTGGATGATGAGGGGACAAGACAACCCTGGACTGTGTTCGTTGACAAAGTTAATTGTGAGGTTACATGTACTTGCAAAAAATTTGAGATGATGAGCCTGTTGTGCTCCCATGCACTATTTGTTCTTAGTGTAGCCAAAATAAAGGTGATTCCGGAGAAGTATTTCTTATTGAGGTCATCCATCAATGCTAAAAGGGACATGTATAACAAGTTTGGTTGCAGAGATCTAAAAGACTCCGGGTTGAATAATGTTTCTTCAAGTGTCCTTTTATTCACATCATGCGCTCAGAAATTTGCATATCAACTCATTAATAGAACACGAGGAAATGAGTTTGTCGAGGAGTGTTTGTGGGACATGTTTAAAAAATTATCTGTAGATATTGACGATGCTCTAGCAGGGAGAAAGTTCGAGGAAAGTTTGGCAGATTGTCTAACCCAGGTATGTTGCTAAAATTCAGTATCACTTAACTACCTTTTAAATAAAATAATTCACTCAAATTGTACTTGGTATTACTCCTCTATTGCAGGAATATTATGCACCGCAACTAACTGAAACATACACTGGACTGTTGATGGATTCCATAAGTGAGTGATAGGTTGATTGAAATTGTACACGTTGGTATACTGTAACATCTTTAAACATTGTAAGAAACAAGTAATTTATGGTTTATAATATTTCTTTGTTCAACTATTTCTGTGTTAAAATTAATATAAAGTGGATAAATTGATTATCATAAATATCATCTGTATAACACGTGGATAACACGTGAATAACACGTGAATAATACGTGAATAACACATGTTATTGCGTTACTACGTTGTGTGCGTTCCTGCGTTACTCCGCTGTGTTACTGCATTATACCGTTGTGTTACTGTGTTACTCCGCTGTTTGCGTTACCGCTGTATGAAGGGAATTTTTTCAGCGTGTTATTGGGTTACTCCGCTGTGTGCGTTACTGCCAATTTAATTGTGGTTACTCCGCAGTTCGCTGCTTTACTCCGCTTAAAGTGCTGCGTTACGCGACGAATATTCCCCGTGTTACCGCTGATTAAATCGGTGTTACTCCGCCGTTCGTTGGGTTATTTCGCGGTACGATGTAGTTAATGTAGTTAATATCAAAATTTTATTTTGACGCAAATTTTTTTAACATATTTATGAAAAGTAAATTTTATAGGACAAAATATCCAGAATAAGAAATTTTTTTATATTGTTTTTAAAATAACACTTGAAATGCCAAAAACATTTTTCCACATAAAATTCAGGATAAGATTTTTCTATTAATAGGGGGATTAATAAGAGCATCATAAACATACTATCCTAAAAGTATAATTTAATTCATAATCCTTGAGGGATATACAAACATACAAATAAACAAGATACAATGACTGACATGAATAAACAGATGAATACCGCGGTAGAAACATTGTCCACCCTCACATGTATGGCACATAAATTATTTGAAATTAAGGCTGACAAAGTTGTTGAGAGAACAATGTCGGATACAAGTTAAACCCATCTCCAAAGGAATAAGTCCAGTAGCAGTGGAAGGAAGAGGAGAGTGAATCCCCCAGTATCTCAATACCAGTTCCAAAGAAGACGTAGAATAAACGATGTTAACGTGCAACATCCTGCACAGGAAAATGTGAATGTTGTTGATCCTACACAAGATAATGTGGATGTTGCTGATCCTGTACATACAAATGATCCCGGAAGAAAATATAGATATTAAATTTAGTTTAGATGAAGAAATCACAGAACCAGCTGGTTTTGAGCAAATCTCGAGTAAGAGCCACAATTCTAATAGGGACGAATATGCTATTGTCGTAATAAAAAAAATAGATCTATCTACTTAAATATACAAAATATATAATTTAATTAATAATCTCAGGAACAAAACAACTTAAATATACAAGATACAATGACTGACATGAATAAACAGATGAATACCGTGGTAGAAACATTGTCCACACTCACATGTATGGCACATAGATTATTTAATTGTCCACCACTGTTTTAATGAGTTTAAGTCATATATTCCTTGCATGGGGTATGTTGACTCTTAAGGAGACCTAAGTTATACCGGTCTTATCTGTATGTTTTGCCGATGTATGGGGTATGTTGAACAACTTAAATTTATTCATATGAGTTTAAGTCATATATTCCTTGCACAGTTAAAATAATAATTTTATACAGATGCATAAGAAATATGGTAGCAAATCCTTTGTGAAACATATCACCAAGGAAGTCGTTAAAGATGCAAAAAATATTTTCTTTACAATCATTCATAATCAACATTGGATTTTGTTGGTTGGAGATCTCAAGCTGAGAAAATGAAGAATATACGACTCACTATCTAACCAGATGCATAAAACTGGCACTAAGGACGTTGCAAGTATATTCAACTCAATTAAGAGCAACACAATAGCACTCGAAGAGTAACACCATACTGCTTCAACTATGCAGGTCAAAATGTTTGCTAGAGATGCCGCCGATGTATTTACAGCTAAAATTCATAAATGACCATTATCAATTGTTAAGAATGTACCCTCTCAAAGGAATATGTTGATTGCGACATATTCGTCTGCAAGTACATGGAAACATTACTGCAGGCCGAAGAAGTTCATTGAAGTAAGCATATGGATTGACAAGATGATATGGAACGATTTA
>NEWO01000007.1:1650280-1661178 GCA_003013225.1 Phalaenopsis aphrodite
GACTTCATAGTAAATTTTCTTCTATATACTTTGTATCTTTGTATAGTCCTCAGTTATAAATAGTTTTATAGTTTCGTCCTTTGTATATTTGATAGACTTACAGTTTGATACTTTGTATGTTTGTATATCCCTCAAGGATTATGAATTAAATTATACTTTTATGATATTATGTTTCTGATGCTCTTATTAACCCCCCTATTAATAGAAAAACCTTATCCTGAATTTTATGTGGAAAAATATTTTTGATATTTCAAGATGTTATTTTAAATAAATATAAAAAAATTTCTTATCCTTGATATTTTATTCTATAAGATTTACTTCACAGAAAGATGTTAAAAATTTTTGTGTCAAATAAAATTTTGATATTAACTACATTAACCACATCATATCGCGGAATAACCCGGCGAACGGTGGAGTAACACTGATTTAATCAGCGATAACACGGGAAATATTTACTGCGTAACACAACACATTACGCGGAGTAACACAACGAACTGCGAAGTAACAACGATTAAATCGGCGTTAACGCAAACAGTTGTAACGCACATAACAGAGTAACGCAATAACACGCTGAGAATATTCCCTTGGTACAACGGTAACGCAAATAACTGAGTAACACAGTAACAGGGTAACACAACAGTATAATGCAGTAACAAAGCGGAGTAACACAGTATCGCACACAACGGAGTAACATAATAACATGTGTTATTCACGTATTAATCACGTGTTATTCAGGTGTTATTCACGTGTTATCCACGTGTTATACAGATGATATTTATGATAATCAATTTATCCACGTTTTACTAATCTTAACACAAAAATATTTGAATAAAGAACATATTATAAACCACCAATTACTTGTTTCTTATAATGTTTAAAGATATTACAGTATACCAACGTGTGTAATTTCAATTAACCTATCACTCACTTATGGAATCCATCAACAGTCTAGTGTATGTTTCAGTTAGTTGCGGTGCATAGTATTCCTGCAATAGGGAAGTAATACCAAGTACTATTTGAGTGAATTATTTTATATAAAAGGCAGTCAAGTGATACTAAATTTTAGCAACATATCTGGGTCAGACAATCTGTCAAACTTTCCTCGAATGCATTAACAGCTTCACTGCTAGTTGATGCTTCTTGTTCCTTTCCTGAATGCAATGGTTAAAGTTAGAAGTAGACATTATACATGGAATGAAGGAAATACTAAATCAACAAATTTGTACTTTTGACTTTCTTATTTTTCTCCCAATATCCTTTCAACCTAGATGTAAATACTCCTTTCAGCCTCATTTTTACAGGGTCGTTCACATTGTATTATATATTTTTAATTTTTTTCTTATTTCCTGTTTTCTTTACTTCGGCCGTTCTCCCTGTTAGAGCATCGTCAATATCTACAGATAAATTTTTAAACGTGTTCCACAAACACTCCTCAACAAACTTATTTCCTCATACTCGATTAATGAGTTGATATGCAAATTTCTGAGAGCATAACGTGAATAGAAGAACACTTGAAGAAACATTATTCAACCAGGAGTCTTTTAGATCTCTACAACCAAACCTGTTATACATGTTCCTTTTAGCATTGATGGACCACCGCAATAAGAAATACTTCTCCGAAATTACCTTTATTTTGGCTACACTGAGAACAAATAGTACATGAGAGCACAACAAACCCATCATCTCAAATTTTTTGCATGTACATGTAACCTCACAATTAACTTTGTCAACTAACACAGTTCAGGGCAGTCTTGTCCTCTCATCATCCAATCTCATTATGTAACATTTAGCCTCTCTCCATGGATAATTCAGCTGTAAGCCCACATAAGCCATTCAATAGCTCTTGTTCAAACATTGAGTAAATCTTCATTGTATAGAATGAGACAGCTTGCCTCAACACGAGATTGATATTAACCATGGGCATTGTGACGGACTGACCACATTTGAAATCTTCATCTTTCTCGTTCTGACACCACAGTTTCATTATAGTTTCAAGACCGATAAAAGAATCCGTGAGAGAGCTAATTGGTTTTGTAACACCATGACATATATTATTGGTCGACTCACTTCTTTGTGTTGATAAGATTTCCATACCTAATATATCCTTATTAAATGTTGTTGACCATCTATTGCTTATACGGTACATTTCATCTAACTAGACATTGCTTTGTAGTTCTCCCATCTCAATCATTAAGGACAAAGTTTCTTCGAACTTCTCATCAGAATCACACTTACTCATGCATTTATAAAAAAAAACCACAGGCGCTCTTAATACGCACTCCACAATGTACTTTGGAAGACAGTTTCTTGTAGATATGTCATTGACATAATATGTGATGTGTTGTGGGAGACACTCTGCAATGACTCATGTCATTGCTCGATCCTGACCGGTAAAGATTATTATGGAATGTTTGTCTCACATTATTCAAATGAATGAATTGAATAGTCACATGAATGATTCAATAGTCTCATCAGACAAAAATCCAACTCCAAACAGTACGTTCTACCAGTGGTAGTTAACCCCCACAAACAGAACGCAACATAAGTTATATTTATTTAATCTGTAGCTTGCATAAAAAAATTATCACATCCCCGAAACAATCATAATCCAGCCCGGATAACCCATCACTCCAAAAAATGCTTGTTAACCTACCAGACTCATCTGTTTGGAAATCCCAAGCAAACATGCTATCCCCAGCTTGCCTTTCTATGAACAATTGTATTAGAGCATTGACATCTCCATGTTCAATTTTTTGTCTTCTTCTCTTTGGATGAAATTAAATACATCTCTTAGTGCATTCCAAATTCTCCACACCACCAACCTCCGTGGCAATAAAATTGTATGCATGTGTTGCTCTGATCCGTGAACCTGTCATTGATCTCAACACATCTGCATTCAACTCACTTATCCTTCTGCTGGAAGGAAGAAGATGCTTATCACCACTTTCAACCAAAGGATAATTGTGATTTTCAATGAATTTCGCCACTATTCAATTGGCTTCGAGATCAACAGCAAATCGAACCATGACCATACAGTCAGTCCTCGTGTCAGCTTTTTTGAACTTAACAATGACCATGTTGTTAGACTTTCTTGTAGCCAGCTTTTCCACAAATATAATTTTTTATCTTGAGTTTCTTGGAGTTCCGCCAGTAGGTAGTATGGTCCTTCCGAACAGTGAATCATATGTGATGTGCATAGACATGATAGCTTTCATATGTTTCTTGCTCATTGTGGACAGTGCTGCTTAAAAACCTCTTCGCAATTGGTTCATTGCAAACATGTGTTAGCTCACAGGACTGCATAACACCATGATAACATCAACATAACACCATAATAACACCAACATTCACATTAGACTAAGTCAACTATTATACCACAGTAACAGTACTAAATCAAAGACAAGACCAACATAACATTGGACTAATACCAGAGTAGCACCAGAATAACACAAGAGTAACACCAAACATAAGCTTAAAACCATTATAACACAAAAAATAACACCATTATAACACAAATAATAACATTGTACAACAACACCAAATAACACTACATCAACACCAACATTTACATCAGATTAAACCAACTATTATAATACAGTAACAATGCTAAATCAAAGGCAAGAGCCAACATAATATTGGAGTAATACCAGAATAACACCAGAACAATACAAGAGTAACACCAAAAAAACACAAGCTTAACACCATTATAACACGAAAATCGCAGCATTAAAACACCCAAAATTTTATCATATTAACAAAAATATTGCTGCATTCCAAGAACTATACCAGTAAACTATAAATATACACCCCAAACAAAATGACAATGCCACAAACACAATGACAACCCTAAGCTAACATAAAACTAGAGATCATTACAGACTCACTTGATCTTCAAAGTTCAGGGTGAATGATGGGTGTAATTCCTCCGACATCTCAACGTTCAACGTGACGTCCATCGAAACCCTAGCTACGAGCGTACGGAGCTGCGAAATATTTCTTCAGCTGCAAAAGAACAGTATCTAGGTCGCGAAATATTTTTATGCTGGCGGGAATATGTTTTGGTTTCGGTTGAGTCGGGTTCGCGTGTTCCTTTAACCTGATTTCGTGTTTAATTTAGCCTGATTTCGTGTTTAATAACTATATGTGCGTAGTCCTGAGGCACTATTTTTTCCAGCATTAAGGTAGAGCGGCAATCTTTCATGTCTCCCATCCGGATTGAGCAGGATTCGGAGGAGAGCGGTCTTGGAGCCTTTCCTTTCGCATCTCCCTGTTAGAGCGTTCCCCGCTGCCTTCTCTTCTTTTCTCTCCTTTTTTCCTTTCTTATTTCCCACCTAATTAGTGTTATATGTACGTTAGTTTGCTAATAGTCCAGGTGTCTTGCTGTGTGTTGATTTCATAATTCCTGTGTGGAGTCTTTCCCTTTTTTAGGATTGTATCTGAGAAGATGGTGATGCTCCGACGGTATACTACTACGAGATGGTGTTGTATCCTTCCTTATTCTCTTTCCTAACCCTTCTCCTCCTCTCTTCGCAGCCACCAGCCATCCCTTTCCCCATTCCAGCCCCCAACCATCCTTTCCCCAGCAGCATAACCTTCTTGTCCCACTTCCCGGCCTTCATCCCGCCAACAACCGCCACTTTTTTGCAGCAGGTCCGGCTGTCTAGCCACTCTCCTGCAACAGAAGTCCACCTACTGGCCTCCCAAATCACCTCTAAACCCCTTCTTAACCGACCTCACAACCACCATCACTTCCCCATACCTTCACCCCATTGCCGGTGCCACTCCGCCCTCGGATCTTCTCTTCGACCCTAGCCAAAGATTGGTTTGTTATCGTGTCTTCACTTTCTGTTGGTGTCGGGTTGTTTCTATATTAATAAAAAGTTGTGTTTCTTTTGTGATTTGGGCTTTCTCCTCTGCTATCATTCGGTATCAGAGCTAGCCCAACCTAAGTCCCATCCTAGGATTTTCTAGCATCCGCTATACAATAAAACTTTCTTCCTACCATCAAATATTCTTTCCAAAACCCAAACCCTAACCCCACAAAAAATTTTCTTTCCTATTCCTTAATCCATAACCATGCCACCAAGGAGATAAATGCCCAAGCCTACTTGAGAAGAGATAAGACGGGAGCTTCATTGCCTTCAATAAAGGTTTGCAGAGATTGAAGAGTTAACACGGGAAGAAGTTACTTCGACCGAGATCTAAAGAATCAAAGAGAAGAAGGAGATGAGGATCTGAATCCCTTCCAACGATAAAGAAGATAGGCAACGACGATTCGGAATTCGATATCAAAGAAGGCATAGAGAGGGATATTTGACTCCCCCTCAGAGGGAGACTCATAGAGAGGAGATATCATTTGGAGGACACAAAAACTTTGGCATCAAGGTAGATCTACCGGAGTTCGAAGGAGGTATGAATCCTGAGGATTTCATTGATTGGTTACAGGCTGTTGAATGGATCTTCGATTATAAAGATATGTCAGAGGATTGACAAGTTAAATTAGCTGCTATCAATTTGAAGAAAAGTGTCTCTTTGTGGTGGGAGAACTTACAACGACAAAGGAAAAGGAATGTAGTGAGAAGATTACCAAGTGGAAGAAGATGAAAAAAATGAAGCAAAGAAAATACATCTCACTTCATTATCGTCATGATATATTTCTGAGACTCCACCACTTGCATTCGAGGGATCTATTAGTAGAGGATTTCACTGTGCAGTTTGATCAGTTTCAAATGAGGTGTGATTTGATCGAGCCTGGGGAACACACCATAGCTCGTTATCTGGGGAACTTGAAGCTAGCTATTAACAATGTGGTAGAACTTCAATCTTATTCATCACTTGGAGATGTTCAAACACTAGCCCTGAAGGTGGAGAGGCAGCAAAAGCATAACAGACAACAATCATCCTTCAGGTAACAAACGTCGGACAGACAGTCTCCTACATTTAAAATGATCGACAAAAGTATCTCGGGAGACACAAGCAAGTCTAGGCAAGGCAGTGACGCTCAAGATCTGAGCTGGAAGAAGCATGAGAAAGGGAACTCCAACACCGTAGCGGCCAGGAAATGTTACCGATGCCACAACTACAGTCACATAGCCTCCAACTGTCCCACTAGCAGGATAGTCACTCTCATAGACCAGGGCGCTGTGGTAAAGATTAGCGACGAGAAGAAAGCTGAGGAACAGGGTGAATTGTATCGACTTCCACCAGATGAAGGAGAAGCACTCGTGCTTCGACGAATTCTGCAAACTGATGACACAGAATTTGCAGTGGCTCCGCCGCAACATTTTCTACACCCGCTGCACAGTGAACGGGAAGGTATGCAGTCTTATCATCGATGACGGTAGCAACAAGAACGTGAAATCGACTCAGATGGTAGAAAAATTGAGACTCGTGACTCAGAGGCATTTTCCCACCATATTCACTGATGTGGCTGAGGAAGGAGAATCGGGTCAGCATCGACCGAATATGCATGGTAGAGTTTTCGATTGGAGACAAGCTGTAGAACCAAATATGGTGTAACATGGTCCCTATGGATGTCTTTCATCTTCTGTTGGGACTACCATGGTAGTTCGACCAGAGGACTCAACAAAATGGATTGAGAAACACATACTCATTTACTAAGGTGGGAAAACACACCATTCTACTCCCTTCGACAGAGCCCGAGATCATTGGAACTCTTACCAACACAATGACGTCATGGGGCCAGTTCTAGCGACGTTAGTGGAGCCACTTCTAGTGACGACACAGGATGAAAGGACTGAGACACCGGCTCCATACATGGAACAGTTGCGCCAAAGAGGATGTCAGGACCTCACAATTGACACCATACCGCCAGTTCCACCACCAAACAAGAAGATTCAAGCTACTCTCACAACACATCCGATTGGTTTGATCGTGGGTTACCTTGGGAGGATCCTGCCGTACAAACATGGGTCACAGTCTCTGGAAGCAGATCGATAAGGACAGAGGCGCTCAAGTCGTGCTGACTTCTTTGATGCTTCAGACAATAATGCAGCCAGTATCGAGATGCAGGTGCTTCCAGGATTAAAGAAAAGGAACCAGATGCTTCGACGAATGAGGTCGAAGCTCTTCCACCTGGAGATTGAAGCAGGTGCCGATGTCTCCTGCATTGGAGTGAGAGACAAGGCAGCCGACTGGCGTAGGGATCGGTCCAGGGGGCCCGGTCTAGGATTCCAGTAGTATCGAGCAACATTAAGGGAGAGTGGCAATCTTTTGTGTCTCCCACCCAGATTGGACAGGATTCAGAGGAGAGCGACCAAGACATCTTTCCTTTTGCGTCTCCCGCTTGGTTCAAGCATTACTCGCCGCCTTATACTCTTTCCTTTCTTGTTTCCTGCCTAGCTAGGGCTATATGTATGTTGGTTTGCTAATTCTAAGGGTCTTGTGCTGATTTTAAAATTCTTGTGTGGAGTCTTTTCCCTTTCGTAGGGCTGTATCGGAGAAGATGGTGGTGCTTCAGTTGTATCCTACTCTGAGGTTGTGTTGTATTCTTCCTTATGCCCTTCCCTAGCCCTTCTCCTCCCCCATTCCAGCCCCCAACCATCCTTCCCCCAACTGCATAACATTTTTGTCCCACTTCCCAGTCTTCTTCCCGCCAACAACCACGACTTTTCTGCAACAGGTCCGGCTGTCCAACCACTTACCTGCCTCCCAAATCACCTCCAAACCCTTTCTTAACCGACCTCGCAGCCACCATCCCTTCCCCACATACCTTCACCCCATTACCGGTGCCACTCCTCCCTCAGGATCTTCTCTTCAGCCCTAGCCGGAGATTGGATTATTATTGTGTTTTCCCTTTTCATTGGTGTCGGGTTGTAACCCTATTTTATATTAATAAAAAAATTTGTTTTTTTGGTGGTTTGACTTCCTCCTCCGATATCACTTAGCGTATTATGGAATTAGCTCAGTCAACAACATTCAAAATTCAAGATAAATGGCCTAAGGACTCCCTCTATAGCTTCTGTTTTTTTAATCCCTCTATTAGGTTTTCTCATTCGCTTGATCCATTCTTCCAGTACACATTTACATAAATTTGGCATTAGAGCTCAACCTTGTTCAAGGAATTGTTCATCTGCATCCTGGCATCATTAGAGTTATTAATGGTATATATAATGCTAGTGATTTTGCCTTTATCATCATCTTTTTCATCCACCGTACTTTTTTCTCCATCTTCACACCCATGATCCAATAAGAAAAAATAATCTGTCATACCCCCACTACAGAACTAAGATGAACTTTTCCATGGCATAAAAATTAAGTGTAATTTGGTCACTAAGATGAACTATCATAAGAAAAATAGTCGTTTCTCAGTTTATAATAAGTTTGCCTATTAGTCATGAAGGATCTTCTATAATATCTAGACATGCTTCTTGCTCATGTTGCGTGATGATTATTCTCTCTTCCTCCCTCAACTATCTAGAGCTTATACAAATTTTCCATTGCCTAACACTTTATAAATCCCCCTCTTTCTTTTGCTTAAGCCTTACAAAGAATATTATAGCTGTATCCTTTGTGTGAATAATATTGATTTATTTGAGGAATAATCGAGCACTCCGCCATGGTACCTGCACCCCCACAAGTAATCATTAACATTCCCTCTCCTCCATTTTGAATTTATATTCCATTTCAAATTCAACCTTAAAATCTAACTTTCAAATGAAATCAACTTCAACTTTAAATTTATAGTTAGGGCTGTAATTGAGCTGAGCATGTCTTGAATTGGACTTCACTTGATCATATTATAAATTGTTCATGTTTAGCTCACGTTCAAGATGAACTTTGACAAGCGCATATTCATATTCAACCTGTTTAGATTTTTGTCATAATCACACTAAATTTGTACTTATTTATATTAATTTAATGAGTATTTTAACAAGTTAAAAAATAAGCTAAAATTTCAAACAGGCTTTTGTCATTTATATAAAGTTATTATCAAATGATTTTATAAAACTAATCAACTAAATAATTTAATAAATTCCAAATTAGCATCTGATTATTTTACACCAAACAAAAAAGATAATCTCTAAGTTGCAAGCAAATTTTCTTATAAAGTACAACATAAATAAGTATAAACAAACTAGCATATTGAAATAAGAAAATAAGATATAATTACATTAAATTAATATGTATATTCAGTGATGATAAATAAATTATTTTAAAAGAAAATAAAAAGCCAAAAAATATTCCTTTGCATTGCTTAATTACAATTAGAAATATCCCTATTACTCATGGTAATGTCTCCTATTTCTGGAAGGATTCCTCTAAATATTCTCACAAGCCTGTTTACTTCTTTGCTTATGAGCACTTTGATGCTGTAACTTGGAGTAAATATATTTGGTTTAAAGGGCATACACTAAAATTTGTTTCCTTTGCTTGAAAATTCTGGTGGAAGGTCTCAAAACTAAGGATATTCTCATTTATAGAGGCATTTTCTTTAACAGAAGTAGTGTCCTTTGTGAGGCTGATTATGAAAGTCACAAGCATTTGTTTTTTCAGTGTTCATATGCTCATTTTATTCTTAAGAAATACATTCCTTTGGGTAGCTTATTTCTTATGAATAATAGTTTTTTTCAAGTGGTGACCTATGCTGACTCTCTTAATTCATATATTATTAAGAGGTTCTTTTTATTGGTTGTTTAAATTATTGCTTGTTTCGTTTGAAAAGAAAAGAATTCAAGGATTTTTAACAATTCTATTTCTTCCTAAAATATCTTCCTTCAAAATATTCATGAGGCTATTTTTTTGCAAAACAGAAGATGAAAGTTTAAGCTGGAGAATATTCCAACCTTCATTATAGAGCTTTATAATTTTTTTTTTTTTTGGGGATCAATTTCGACTTTGTTTTTTATGGCTTTACTTTTCTCAATAGAGCAATCATTATTTTGAGTGCTGATGAAGACCATTGAAATTATTTTATGACTGGATATCTTCTTTTACTCTGCCTTGAGAATTTTGATGGCTGGTGATGCTGAAGTTATATACTCAAACAATTTCCATTTTTAACAGTCTCTGGCGGTTGGTTATGGAAATCTTGGATGAAGTTTGGTTTTGCTTCATGGTCCAGTGAAGATTTGGTATGAAAATTTCTATGAATTTGAGTGGTTTTCTCTTGCCCTGTCTTGAGATTTCATCAAAATTATGATTTTGATCTTTTATGGAATTTGGATGATTGATTTTGAGCTATGAAGGTCTCCTTCCATTTCTTAATTGCAGAACCAATTTTCTTATTCCAAATGCAATTTTTCTCTCTTCTACTTATTCTGATTGTTGTGGATGGGTTGTGGACTTTTGTTTTTCTGGCTGTTTGGACTATTTTACTAGTCTTTGCAGCTGGTTTTTGGGAATCATGGATGAAATTTTTCGATCTATGGAGTGGATTATCACATTTCTATTCTATTTCTTATTCTGGACTTTGCTATTGCAGGTGTGGATAGTTGATTCTCAAGAAGGTTGGGATTGTTTTTCCCATTTGTCTTTGTACCTGGATTTTAGAAATCCTGGAAGGGGTAATTGGATCTGTGAAGAATTGATTTTATACTGAGCTCTCCATTTTTAAGTCCAATAATTTTTCGACTCATCACTCTCTTTGTGAGGACTATTTCTACTACCTGGTGTTTGGAGGTTGTGTTTTCTCTCTCTCTTTTTGTTCTCGGCTTATAGACATGAGGCTGGTTGAAGATATTTTGGATGATGTGTTTTATGCGTTTGTGAATACATTGTTATGAAGAGTTGGATAGAATTTCAGTTGTTGCTTTTGACTACTACAATTATTGAGAAGGTACAACATTGAAGAAAGCTGTGGAGTATTTCCTGAAAGTTTTCTTGTTACTTTTGGAGACTGGTAGCTCTTATTCTTCTTTATCTTTTGACTAGGTAGA